>VDFB02000013.1:204043546-204643546 GCA_007258455.2 Sequoia sempervirens | reverse complement strand
TTAAAATTATCATTTAAACTTTATCAACACAACACATACTTTATATATATATAAAATAAAACCTATGGATTAAATTCATTATATAAAAAAAATATCTATTATCAAAATTTATACATCTCATCCAAAAAAATTAAAACAATTTATATAAATATATCAATTAATTATATATATATATATATATATATATAATATTATATCAAATTCGAATTGACACAAAAAAAAACAAAATCAAATTTAAATAACAGATATTGATATCTATATATATTCTAATTATGTCATATTCGAACTAATACAGAAAACGGAATCGAATTTTAAATATGCTAATCACAGATTAAATTAAAGCAGTTTTAAAAAAAGAATATGAAATAATATAACCTTTAAGGCCGTCGGCCTGTGGTACGCGGTACCACAGTCGCCTGTGGTACTGCGTACCACAGGGGACAGGGCCGCGGTACGCAGCCCTGTCGGCTGCGCCCAGCAGCCTCCGTGGGCCGTGGGGGTACGGCCTCGGCCGTCCCCCAACCCAAAAATTTTAATATATATATAATAAAATCAAAGCATAAACATGTATATATGTGAATAAGTGATTCAACAGAGAATGGTTTTCTCTCAACAGATTTAAGAAGAAATTAGACATATGAATTTCAATTCATAGTAAAATAATTTTCTTTTCAAAGTAAACTTCAACACAATCACAAATTTATTTTCTTTCCAATCCATAATTTTTCACAACCAAAATTTATTGAATAAATTTCGAAGGGTTTTAAAATAAAATAACAATTTGTTCAGTATCATACACAAATGAATTTGGGCACGAATATTCAGTATAATAACAAAATAATTTTCAATAACCAAATGTAGATCTGACATGCAAATTCAATCTTCAGTCAAAATGATTTTTACTAAAACTCCCTACAGCAATTCAAGGGTTTCATACCAATAAATTTTCAAATCACAAATCTTCTTTTTATAAAATTTTCAATACATAGCCAATAGGTATTATTCAAGCACAATAAAATAATAATAAATAGCAAAAAGAAGAACCTGGAGTCCTTCGTCTGAAGAAGAATCCTTCTGAAAGCTCCTTTCGAATTCCTCCTGCCGATCCTTTTTGATCCCTCCTGGAGCTCTCTTTTCGAATTCACCTATCTTCAAATCAATTATTTTTCTCCAAAAATTTACAATCCCCCAAAAATTCTTTTCTTCTATTTTTCTTTTTATTTTTCCTTTTTAGATCCCAGAACAACAGAGTAGAAGTTCTGTGTGAGAATAATCTTCTCATAAAAATAATAATAAATCAAGATAAAACTCCATAAAGCACTTCTGCTTTCTTTTCACAAAAAGCCCCCTTTCCTATTGGTCCTTTTCAGCTTTTAAAAGCACAGATTTATCTACAGTTTGTAATTAAAATAATTTATTTAATCTGGATATTATCTATGCAAGATGTGTTAATTTAATATTTATAAAAATATATTATTTAATTATCTTCAACACTATTTATTTAATTTAATTATTGTCAACATTATTAATTAAAAATAATTATTTACCCTTTTAAATAAATTGAATCACTTTTTAATTTATAATATATTTAAATTTAATATTCGACTAACACACAATTAAATCAAACAACTAAACAACTTAAATCCAATATCATATAAAATAAGGTTAATTAAATAAACATGAACTATAAATCAACTGAATACCTCAACAAAACAAACTACATAAACAACGAGAACGAAAACCACAATCATAACATGACTCACAACAGACGACGGACTTGGGACGGGGATGCTTCCAAACCTACTCCCTTTTTCAACATTTTTACCCATTGGGCTAGTTTATTGCTCGCCCTGTCCTACCGAAGCAGGTGGAATCGAGACTTATTCCTGCAATCCTGCATCCAAACAAACGTCAAACAGCACATGTATACATATAAATATATAAACTCAACATCCTACCGTGAGAAGGAATCGCAGTGTAGCAGGGCACTCGTGAACGAGTGATGCTACACTGTCCTCTCACCTAATCTATTCTAACAATTACAATATCCATAACAACTAGCATTTCTAACAAATTGATCATAAGATAATATTCTAATTAACTACTACATCATAATTAATTACTAACCATTGCATTATAAAATAACACAGAATTCGAATCACATGATCACAGAATTATCACATTGACATATAAAACATTCGCGAGAAGGCATTGCATAATAAAACAATCCAAACCCTACATACAGAGTATCATAAATCACAATAACAATATCAAATGTAGCAATCAATTAACTACAGAACCACACACACCAAAACGATGAATCAGTCACCAACACAATCCAGTATCACACTAACATATAAAAGCAAACAATAGTAGTAAATAGTATCAGAAACATGGGGGTATTACAACAACCACAATAATACTTAAGACAAAGGTTACAATGCTTCCAGAGAACAAGGTTCAAGAACATCATCTACACTCCATGCCATATTTGACTGACTACGGACATAGGTAGAGTGTCATACATAAATTGCCATGAGTTACCTAGGCTCAACTGTCTAAGGCAACCGAACCCACATCTTGGGCTATCCAGGCTCAACTCACCAGTCGTCGGACCCTCATGCAAAACTATGTGTCCCATCTCATCTCGAGCCTTATCATTCACTTGCTTCACGAGAGAGGCATTCCTTATCTTTATTAGTGTGAAAGATCCCCATTAATTCTTTTAGGTTATCACTTGGTTCAACCCTAGGTGAGTTACCCTAGCGCCCCTTTGTGTGTCGGACCCCCACAAAGAGCCACTCTCCTATCGACAACACACATGGTACAAAACCACAATAGGTAACAAGATAATACGACCTCTCCAAACCAAGGAGGTAACAAAACAAGGAAACTCACTCCAAACACTAGAGACAACAAGGTCAAAACCATCTCCAAACACTGGAGGCAACAAGGTCAAAACCCTCTCCAAACACTAGAGGAAAAACATAATACAACTCCACTCCTTCCAAAGGAGGTACAAACCACATAACCCTCTCCTATTCCCAAGGAGGCACAAATCATCCCCGTTCGTGAAAACAAAGTAAAACAACATGGTGCAACTATGCACATTTTCCATGGCAATGCAAAGGTTGACTAACATAATGACAACCCGTACCAAGAAACGAACCCTTATCTGGAAGACTTCCCAACCATTGACTCTACTTCCACAACATTGAGGATGAACAAGATAACACTACAAGCATTTCAGAGAGTTAAATAAGCTAATGTTCGGATTTCCTAAATCCAATCAATCACAGTTTTCATTACTTGCATTTATCCAATCAAATTAAACCCATTTCTTTTCACGACATTGAAATATGTAAAAATAGATCATTTACTCTAAATTTCACAACCATATTCCAAAATCAAGACATTTTAATAAATAACATCATCGGATTAAAATTAAACAAATCATTAACTCTAAGTCTCACAATCGTATACTGTAAATAAATCCACTTGATTAATAAAACATTTAGATTAAATAAATTACTCTTTATTTTGACTTAGCAATAAATAAATCAACTCAATCTCATCTAATTACAATAAATCATTCATTATTTCTAAGTAAAGATATTTGTTTATAAAATCAACTCTTTCAATAATCATTAAATTACCTAATGTTCACTTGGCACCATTAAGGAATTAAATTTGATATTTTAAGTCTATTTACGAAATCATGAGTACGGATTAAAATAATCTCTTTAAATATTATTGTTTATTAAAATGATGATTTCATTTCAACTATATTATGCTATAATTATTTTTAAATCAATTCCTATTTAAAATAATTAAACATCATTTAAATGCCTTAATGAAATATTATCACTATAATCCATTTGATTAAACTTAAATACCTTATTATCCAACTTATATCTATTATTTATATGTATATATATATATATTAATAATAATATAAAATGTAAATTTTAGGATTCCAATAATTAAAATTAAAATCTTAATATTTAACATATACCTTATATATATATATATATATATATATATATATATATATATAATATGTATATTTAAATCTTAAAAACAAGATATTTCATATATTATAACATATATAATAAAGTTAAATATTAATAAATATTTAATAAAAAGAAACCATGAAATTTTTAAAACAAGGGTCGAAGCCCTAACTGAGCACGCGGCTTCCCTGCCTCCCCGTGGTCGGCGGGCCTGTGTGCTCCGCACACAGTCCATCTGCCTCCCACGGCGGTGGGGCTGTGTGCTCGACACACAGCGTTCGTCGCCCATGGGTGGCGGGACTGTGTGGTTCGCACACAGTGTCCGCCTCCCACAGGCGGTAGGACTGTCTGCTTCGCACACAGTCTGTCCGCCATGGGCGCAGCGGCAGTGGCGGATGGGTGGCAGTGGGGGATTGGCCTCCCCTGCCTCCCCTCAAACATAAATAAAAAAATTATTTTATTTATTATCTATTTTCTTTTTTTTAAATGTAGACATAAACCCTTTTCAAAATCACAGAAAAATTTCACATATATATATTTTCCGGAAAATAAATAAATGAAACCCTAGTACATTTCTAAATATACTTGTGTGTTTTATTGTTTAAATGTTCAACCAAATCTTGCAACCAAAACAATGAATTTTTCAACACAACCATAGGGTTTAGATTTTTAGTTTTGACAACAAATCTCTCTTAGTTTTCATTCTACTTTCCCATTGCTTGATTCTTGTTTTGGTTTTCATTTCCAAATCTCAACAAGTTTGCAAGTTTTCAAAGCAATTTCACATGGGTTTCATTGGATTTAAACAAAATTTCAAGATTTCCAAATAGCATGATGACGGTTTAATCTATTTTCAAAATGGAACAAAGCAAGAACAAAGAGGAACCTGATTTTTCCTCCAAAGCTTGAAGCCTTTAACAATGGTGTTTTCCAATTCCCTCCTTTGAATCCAACTCAAGCAAGGGTTTCAATCTCCTTCACAAATCCAAGCAAAGCCACCAACAAACTCTCCATCCAAAATTGAAAAAAAAAATCATCCCCACCAAAATGAAAATAAAATGCTAAAATAGAGTTTCCCCCAAATTTTGGCCAAACCCTAAAAATCCCACTCACAAAATATATTTTAAAAACATTTGGAAGATATTCCCAATTTGTAATTTAAAAACAAATTTCTAATTTCTAATTCAAACTTCATACATTTTCAAAATTCATTAAAACAAAAGAATACAAATTTTGCAAAGAATTTACTTTATCAACAATTTCAAAAGTGAAATTAAGCACACATTATCATTTATTTATTTATTTATTTTAATTTAACTTTAAGTATCCAATGTGATTTCCATTTTCAATTTAAATTTGAATCTAGATATACAATAATTCCAAAGCAACTATTTCATTTAATACATCACCATTAATCTAATTAATTAATAAACTCAATCTAATTTTATTAATTAATCAAATCAATCAATAAACTAATAATTATTTTATTAATTAAATCAAATAAATCAATAAAATAATTAATGTTTCAACATTGCAACTAAATACATTTAATCATCAATTAAATTACTCCTAACATTTAGTAACCTTTATAATTTGAAATTAAATAAATACTCAAGGCGAAAAGGACCAAATAAACCAACTAACCCGACAACAACCCGACAACACACTATGACTAGGGTGACGACTTGGCATGGAAAACCTAGCTACTATCTCCCAATAAATTTCCGTTGGTTAATGGACATGCTCAAACCTGTGAACCAGGTGGAGTCGATGTCATGTACCTGTCAACCTGCAAACAAAGAGTACATCGACATGCATATATATATAATATAATCAAACATGCCGTGAAGAGGAAATCTTAGAATCGTAGGGCACTCGCAAGCGAGTGATACAATCTCGTCCCCTTCACCAATACAATATTACTAACTGACGAAGCTAATATCAATAACATAATCCAATCATAAAGCATCATTAATTCAAGCGTTATTAGGAACGAAGCATAACATAGAAAAGCATTGCTTGATCAACAGAGCACAAAATGGAGGGGCGTTACACTTGAAAATATTGCATGAAGATTTATGTGAATTGTATAAAACTTCATTATGTTCTTTGTTAAGTGGGATATATGATATCCATAATTGTGTAGAAATGGTCATGTCAATGTGACAGTATGATCATTTCCAATGAGGCATCTTATAACCATTGTGAATTTGTAGCCAGTAAGGCACTACCTAAAAGACATTTCATTAAGCTAGTGAGACACTTTTACGAGTGGTTTTTCATCCCTATGAGGGTTTTCCACTCATGAAAATCTTTGTGTTCTGGTTCCTTTGTGGATGTGTTTATGATCTTGCTATTTCCTTAATGTGTATTATAGTATTTGAATTTGCATAGGAAATTCTTGAGTAAGTCTAAATGGCTAAATCCAGGGAAGGCATAGCCTTGTTGATATGTTTTGATTCATTGATGTATGTTATTCCATTTGAATATAACGATGAAAGTAATTTAATCTTTCCTCTTATAATTATTTTATTTTATTAAATTAATTTGGAAATTAAGAGTTTTAATTTTTAATTATTTTTCTACTTCACACCCATCTTCTTTTTTTCAACAAATGCTTTTAAGAGGGGAAGGAGATAGTGATGAAGATCCCCTAAAAATCCTTGAGAAATCGTATGAAGTAAATACCCAAAAGAAATCCTAAAAGGGAACGAACTAGAGAAGAAGGTGGTAGAGGGAGAAACTATAAATGTACCCTTGTCTCCATCTCAAGAAAGTGATTCTTCCTCTTCTCATACTTCTCATAACTCTCCTCCATGGGATGTGCCACAAATCCCATCAACTGGAGTAATCCCAACTTCTCCTTCTCCTGAAATGGAAATCTCTGATACTCCTCCTCTTAGGAGAGCTCTACATTTTTCCTGGACTAGGGATAAGAAAAACAAGGATGAATTGAATCAACAATATTTTAACTGATTGCTTGAGATCATTAATTGATCCCTCTACTCAATAAAAAAATCCAACTAAGTGCCCCTTTCGATCCAAGTTCATTTGTTGGGAAAGAAATGGTTAAAAAAATCATAAATATAAGTCCTATGACAAGGTTATAGAAGATTGGGCCAAAGATTCTATCGCTAAATGAATAGGAATCATTCAAGGAATTAGAAAAAATTGATGACACTAAACTTTTGAAGAAGGAGAATGATAGAGAGATTGTAAGTACCAAGTGCAAAGAATCCTTGTGGCAACAAGCAATACCGATTTAAAATAAATTATTGACCTGGGAATGGACAAGTCAGTAGCCAAGAATATCTTACAAGACACAAATGATACTAGGTGCATTATGTGGAAAAAGAGCATTGAATGGAAACTCGCATTCTTGAAACAAAATATCATAGAGAAAAACAAGTTTCAATAAAGGAATATAACCAAATCAAATATAAAAATTCAAAGGGATATGTTAAACATTGGTGTTCATATGAGAAAAAAGATTAAAAAATGGATGAGGAAGCCGACTCATTGAAGAATGACTTTGAAAAAACAATGGAAGAACTATCCAATGAGCAATAATTCTACATAGAGAACCTAAGGAAGATAGATGCAATTGACTATGCTCTTGTGTTAGACACATAAAACAATTGAGAGGGGGTGAATCAGTTGTACATTAAAACATTCAAACCCTCATTAACCTTCAAACCCTTATTATGCATCAATATGAATGTAAACTAATGAAACATAAACACATTGACAACCATACACTATAGAACACCGGATTTACATGGAAAACCCTAATCAAGGAAAACCACAGTGAGGATTAACTCACATATATATGAAAAACAACATTGATACAATAGGCTAACTATCAAAAGGGCTCACTACCTAGAAGAAAAGAATGGATCATTTCCAAGGGATCACTGCCCAAAGGACTCACTATTTGGAATAGAAGAGAATAGAAGAATACTATTACAATGAGGTCCACTACCTCAGAGCAATAGGAATATCCACCACAACAACTCTACACCATCTACAACCTTTGGCTCACTACCTCCAACAACTTTAGGCACCTTTTGTTCACTACTTCTGGTAGCCTTAGGAATTTAAGCTCACACTTAGGTCTCAGTTCACCTTATCACATTCACACCATTTCACATCACAAAACACATCACACTCATCTCCAAAAATTAACCTTGCTTATATATCCTTCGCAACCTCAAAAACCTTCTCCAGGTTGGCCTCAATGAAACGTATGCACCTCAAATGTGCAACCAATAAATAGGTTGGCACCAAACACTTTTGTGGTGGAAATAAGTGAAGTAAAACCACACTAAGGGTTTAGTAGGACCAAATCTACACTGACATGCTACACCACACTTCCACAAACAACAATCCATCTTCGCAATTAGCGCTAACATGCTAGGTCAACCAAACTTGAATTAACACTAACAAACAACCAATTCACTCTTTACTGGGTCTAAAAACATCCTATAGACTAGGAAGAAACATCACGTAACATCCTAGAATATTCCAACATCATTAGAATATTCAACACTATTGCAACTACTTGAAACTAAAAATACTATCAGCTTGTGCAACCAACCATACTACCATAGACATACAACTCACTAACTGACCTTGTGAAACAACTGAACACCAAACACTTCAGGGGAAGGTAGATACAAATAGTTTTAGCATGTTCCCAAATTTGCAAGACAAGAAACCTCTACGTTGAGAAATGCAAAGCAATTCCATTTCTCCCAGACAACCTTCTTCATAGGCAACACACTGCCAAACACATCTTCCACTATTGCATGATCTAGAACCTAAAACTATGGATATAACACCTCTATTCATCTCATCCAAACTACATAAGAACATCTTCAACCATGAATAAATTTGGAGCACAATGTAGAACATAACTCTGTCACCTTGTACACTCTCTATTCAAATTTTCTCAAAAGCACTTGGAAACCAAATGAGCTAGTTACATCAACAACACCTACTCAACACCATACTAGATATCCCAACTATCTCCCCATTTGCAACACCTACTCAACACTACACTAGAGTTTGACATAGGTTGACATCAATGACAACACTAATGACAACATAGTGTAACAATCTCCAGTAATATCCCCCTTTTTCATTGATGGAAACACCAGCTCTGAAAAACAATCAACAACAAAAGCAACCTTGCATCAATAAAAATTGTCCCTTACTTGGATATTTCTTACATTCTAGTCTTATTTCTTTCTTCCCTTTCTTCTTATGTTTTTCAAGCTTCAATCTCCTCTTATGTTTTTCAGACATCACTTTCTCCCCCTTTGATGTCAATGGCAAAGGGCAACACTTGCAAGCTTCACTTCAAGTAACACTTGCAAACTACTTTCTCGCTTCCTCCAGTACTCTTTCTCTCTTAGGCGCACAATATATGCTCCCCCTGACTGCACCAACCAAAGATACCACTACCTAATCCCTCTGAGAGGTAGCCTTCATCTATCCAAGATAAAGAATAAATCTTGAATTTCTCACCTGGACAAATGCACCAGCTCATGCATCTATTTGAGAGGAGGGGAAATAACCCCTAGCTTCTACCAGAGATACTCAAATGTATCTTTTGGAAGATCCTTTGTGAAAATTTATGCTATTTGATCCTTTGTAGGCACATACTCCAACTTCACTTCATTTTCAGCAACTTTCTCTCTTAGAAATTGATATCGTATAGAGATATGCTTTGTCCTTGAATGCATTACCAGATTTTTTGAAATGTTCATAGCACTTTTATTATCACACAAGATAGGAATAGTTTCATCATATGACACTTTGATATCTTTCAATGTCTTCTTCATCCACAACACCTATGTGCAGCAATATATTCAACCTATGCAGTAGATAGTGAATATATTGGGTATGTCAGGGTGTACAGTATAGCATGATTAGTCACCACATACCAACAATCTCCCACTTGGAGACTAATCCTGGATGACACTACTACACTTATAGCTCCCACTGGAAATAAGTACCTTGGACCCTGCTGCTCTGTTATACCTAAATTCAACCTTGAAGGCCAACCAAAGCTGAAGAGGAGCTCAGCTTCTCCCTTGTCACCACCTTCATAAACATTTCCACTAGATTGACATCTGTATGTATCTTGTCCAACTTGACCTTTCCATCCTCATACACTGACCGAATGAAATGATATCTCAACTATATGTGTTTTGTTTTAGAATGAAAGGTAGAATTCTTTGCAAGATGTAAAGCACTTTGGTTGTCTGTAAACATGTAATTTTCAGCCTATTTTTTTCCCAACTCATCCATGAAAAGTTGTAGCCATATCATCTCCTTTACCGCCTCTGTTGTAGCAACATACTTTTCTTCTATAGTGGATAAAGCAACCACCTTTTGCAATAAAGAAATCCAACTCAATGTTGTCCCACCAACTGTAAATACATAACCCATGGTACTCCACCTGGTATCTATATCCCCTACCAAATCTGAGTCAACATAGCCTTTTAAATCAGTATTAGATCCCCCAAACCACAAACATTTATTAGATGTACCTCTCAAGTACCTGAGAATCCATTTTACCGCATTCCAATGCTCAACTTCGGGATGACTCAAATACCTGCTAACAACTCCTATGGCATGTGCAATATCCGGTCTTGTGCATACCATGGTGTACATTAAACTGCCTACAGCTGAAGCATATGGTACCTTAGACATTTTTTCTTTCTCCTCTTGTGTCTTTGGACACATATCCTTAGTCAATTTAACATGACTAGGCAAAGGTGTGTTGATAGCTTTTGCATTCTCCATATGAAATCTTTGCAACACCTTTCAACATAATTAGCCTGAGATAAAAATAATTTTCTATTTTTTCTATCTCTACAAATTTTCATACCAAAGATTTTTTTTCTTGCCCCCAAATCCTTCATAGCAAAATATTTTGCTAACTATTGTTTTAGCTCACTTATGTGATCCATGTTAGACCCTGCTACAAGCATGTCATCAACATATAAACATAAAATAATGTAGTTGTCATTATCGAACCTCTTAAAATAAACACAATGGTCATAATTACACCTGTTGTAGCCTTGCTCAGCCATAAAACTATCAAATTTCAAGTACCATTGCCAAGGTTCTTGCTTCAAGCCATATAAAATTTTCTTCAATCTGCACACTAGTTTCTCCTTACCTTTGACCTCAAATCCTTGTGGTTGTTCCATATATATTTCCTCTTCCAAATCACCATGGAGAAAGGTTTTTTTAACATCAAGCTATTCTAAATGCAAATCTTCAGTAGCCACAATACTTAAAACAATACGAATAGAAGTCATTTTAATAACTAGACAAAAAATCTCATCAAAATCAATACCTTTTTTCTATGCAAATCCCTTTACAACTAATCGGGCTTTAAATCTCTTCTTACCTCCATCCTTCTCTTTCAACCTATAAACCCATTTGTTTGGTAAATCCTTTTTACCTAGTAGGCAACTTGCATAATTCCCAAGTCTGATTTTTCAGCAAGGAGTCCATTTCTTCTTCCATTCCATGCTCCCACTGAACCTTGGTATTCACCTGCATGGCTTCATCATAATATTCCAGTTCACTAGCATCAGTTAACAAAATAGTGTACAAAGAGGGAGAGAATATTTCTAGAGGTCTACTTATCCTTGAAGATCGTCTAACATTCACAGGATTTTGTGGTATTTGTTGTTGTTGTTGTTGTTGTTGTTGCGGAGCATGAGGAACCACTGAAACATCATTGTTTGGAATATCATCCAACACTTCATAATCATTTTCTTTCTTCTCATGCTGCAGCAATAGATCTTTGTACAACACTTTCTCATTGAATATGACATCCCTGCTTCTCACAATTTTTTGGTTTTCAAAATCCCAAATCCTATAACCAAATTCATCAATGCCATATCCAACAAATATACATTTCTTTGATTTTGCATCAAGCTTGGTTCTATTTTCATAATCTACATGTGTAAATGCTTCACAACCGAAGGTTTTGAGAAAATAATAACTCACCTTCTTACCTTTCCATACTTCCTTTGGAATACCACAACCCAAAGGATTAGAGGGACCTCTATTAATTAAATAAACAGCAGTGTTTACAGTCTCTACCCACATTTTTAAAGGCATCCTAGCATGCAATCTCATAGTTTGTGCATGCTCCATTATTGTTCTATTCATGCGCTCAGCCACTCCATTTTCCTATGGAGTCCTTGGAACTTTTTTTTGCCTATGAATACCATTAGAGGAACAATAATCTTCAAACTCTTTGCTGCAATACTCACCACCATTATCAAATCTAAGAAATTTTATCTTTTTACCTATCTCATTCTCAACCAAGCTTCTCCATTTTTTTAAAGTTTCAAATACATCAGATTTCTGCCTAAGGAAATAAATCCATACCTTCCTAGTTGCATCATCAATGAATGTAACATAATACTGAGAGCCACTGAGAGAAGATACCTGAGCTGGTCCCCATACATCCGTATGCACAAACTCCAATTTCTCATCTTTATTTTGCTTCACATCCTTGAGAAAACTTTCTCTCTTTTGTTTTCCATACACACAACTTTCACAGAAATCCATATTTACACATTTTAGACCTGGTAAAACATTATTTGAATGAAGTACTTTCATACCTTTTGCACTCATATGCCCAAGTCTATTATGCCACAGTGTTGATTTAGAGTCCATGACAACTATATGATCTTCTATCTACTGAACTGCAGCAACTATTCCTGAACATTGACCTTTTTTCGTAACAATTAAAGCAGAAGGAACAGTATGACCTATACAAAGATATAAGGTGCCTACTTTCACACCTTTTTCTACCACTAAGGCACCCTTTGTGACCTTCCATTTTTTATCACTAAATGTAACAACACAACTTTCATCATATTGTAACCCCCATCCGAACCCCTTTTTAACAAGCTTAGAAGCTTCTAGATTAGGGTTCTACAAAGTCGGGTTTTTTCTTTTTTTTTCATTGATTTTTTCCTTTTTCGGTGATGATGCAAAAAATTCATCCATACAACCTACCCAATCTGCATCTATATAAGCACTAAAAGAGAAATTAGTATCCCTAGGATATCATAGACTAAATTCCAGAGTGTCTTTCAAGTATCTAAATATCATTTTTACTGCTGCCACATGTGATTCTCAAGGATCTTCTTGAAATATTGCCACAAGACACACTATAGTATGAATTTCTTCTTTCCCATAGACTTCCGATAGATTTTCTTCCTTCATCATGGTTCTTTCTACTTCTTCAACTATTTTGTTCTTCCTTTCCACAACTCCATTCTGTTGAGGAGTCCTAGGAGCTAATAAATGTCTCTTTATCCCATGATATTCACAAAAGTTGTTAAACTCATTGGAGGTGAACTCACCACCTTTTTTAGACCTCAAACACTTGATTTTCAAATCCATTTCATTCTCAACCATAGACTAAAATTCTTTAAACTTATCTAGAGTTTATGATTTTTCTTTGAGAAATATCACCCAAGTCATTCTAGAGTAATCAGCTATCAATAACATAAAACACATGTCACCTTGAGAGCTTCTTATTCTAGTAGGTCCACATAGTTCTATATGCACCAACTCCAAAGGTCCTACAATATAATATTCCTTAGTTTTGAACCTCTTCTTTGTCTACTTTCCAAACTAACACTCCTTGCAAATTGCATTAATAGGCTTTATAATTCTTGGCAGATCTCTCACAGCTTGAGTAGAGTTGATCTTCACTAGGCTATCAAAATTTATGTGACTCATTCTTCTATGTCATGGAAAAAATTTATTGATTTGATACATAAATCAATTAACACCACTACCTTTGAGCTGATAAACATTTCCTTTTGTCCTTGTTCCAATTGCAACCAATGTTTCAGAGCTTCCTTTTCTAATTTCACAACCATCATCCTGAAACACCAAATTGTATCCTCTACTACACATTTGTCCTACACTGAGAAGATTATGTCAGAGACCCTTGATATAAAGAACATCATCTATCTTATGCTTTCCATCAAAACTAATTGAACCTTTTCCATAGATCTTAGTAGATGTATCATCGCTAAACTTAACAAAACCACCATCACACTTTTCAAGCTTAAAAAAATTACCCTTATCACCTATCATATGATTTAAGTATCCACTATCAATTATCCAGTAGTTTCTCTCCTCTCTTGCATGAAAAGTAGTCAACATAATTCCTTCAACACTATGACTTGTTTGCAAAGAAATTTCCTTCACACATCTTTTAGGATTAATAGAATTAGTTCCAACATTTAGAGACATGAACAAGCGTTCATCACTTCCATCATCTAGATAGTCTGCTTCTTCATCATCAAATACACCACTATCTTCTTTAACACATTAACTCTTCTTGATAGATTTACCTTTATGATCTTTATGTTTGTCATTTAAAACTTTTATTAGACATCTAGAATCATAATGACCTATCTTTCCACAATTGAAACACTTAAAGGATAACTTACCTTTGTATTTTTCAATTTCCTTTTTAAATATTCTTACAAAATTTTCTTCCACCTCATCAAGATTATCTGGATTAGATTCATCATCTTTCTTGTTGACTTTAAAATTAGTTTCTTTCTTTGGAACATCTTTGTTAAACTCTATTAATTCAAAAGTAGTTAAAGCACCAAACATTTGATCTCTAGAATATTGATCCAAATTTTGAGCTTCCTGAATAGTAGAAACTTTAGCACTATAATATTTAGAAAGAGTTCTCAATACCTTTTTCATAATTTCACTTTCCTCTAGTTTTCCACCAAGACCATTGAGGGCATTGACAATTTCATCCACCCAAATCATGTAGCCTACAATATCTTCATCTTCTAACATCCTTAGGGTTTCAAATTTGGCTTTGAAATTTTGCATCTTTTATTGCTTGACCTTATAATCTCCTTCATAAATTCTCTGCAAGTTCATCCAAATCTCTTTAGTGGTTTTGAGGCTTATCACCTTCACAAGTTATAGATCAAAAATACCACTCAAGATAGCATTCCTTACTTTTCCATTATTCTCATAATTCTTGATCTCATCATCACTTGTCAAAGGATTAGTAGGTATAGTGTGTCCATTTTCTACTAACTTCCAAACACCAAACCCTAGTGAACAAGAAAAGATTCCATCCTAGCTTTCTAAAAATCATAATTTGTTCCATCGAACATAGGGGCCTTGGAACCATCCCTGTATGTCATCCAGATCTACCTCAAGTGGTTAAGCTTCTTCCAAGGAACCACATATTTGATACCAATTGTTAAACACACAAGACAACTAAGAGGGGGGTTGAATCAATTGTACATTCAAACATTCAAACCCTCACTAACCTTTAAACCCTTATTATGCATCAATATGAATGTAAACTAATGAAACATATACACATTCACAACCATACACCATAGAACACTAGATTTATATGGAAAACCCTTATCAGGGAAAAACCATGGTGAGGATTAACTCACATATATATGAATAACAACACCAAATACAATAGGATCATTGTCAAAAGCGATCATTTCCCAGAAGAAAAGAATGGCTCACTATCTAGAATGGAAGAGAATATAAGAAGATTGTTACAAGGAGGTCCACTATCTCAGATCAATAGGAAGATCCACCACAACAACTCTACACCATCTGCAACCTTTGGCTCACTGCCTCAAGCAACTTTAGGTACACTGAAATATAGACACCTTCTTCTCACTGCTTCTATTAGCCTTAGGCATTTAATCTCACACTCAGGTCTCAACACCTAATCACATTCACATAATTTTGCATCACACAACACACCACACACATCTCCAACAATTAACCTTTCTTATATATCCTTTGTGACCTTGAAAACCTCCTCCAAGTCAACCTCAATGAAACGTATGCACCTTAAATGTGCAATCAACAAATAGGTTGGCACCAAACACTTTCACAATGGAAAGAAGTGAAGTTAGACCACACTAGAGGTTAACCAAGACCCAAATCTACAATGACACGCTACACCACACTTCCATAAACAAAAAAAAATCTCTACAATCAACGCTAATATGTCGGGTCATCCAAACTTGCATTAACACTAACAAACAATCAATTCGCTCTTCACCAAATTTGAAACATCCTATGGACCATGAAGCAACATCCCAAAATATGTTGGCATCATTAGAATATTCAACAACACTTTCACAACCACTTGAAACTGAAAATACTATCATCATGTGCAACCAGCCACACTACCATAGACATACAACTCACTAACCAACCTTATGGAACAACTAAACTCCAAACACTCCAATGGAAGGTAGATAAAGGCAATGTTAGAATTTTCCAAAATCTGCAAGACAAGAAACCTTAATGTGGAGAAATGTGGAGCAATTCCATTTCTCCCAAACAACCTTCTTCATAGGAAACACACTATCAAACACATCTTCCACAGTTGCATGATTTAGAACCTAAAACTTTGGATATAAGACCTTTGATCATCTCATCCAAACTACGCAAGCACATCTTCAACCATGAAGAAATACAGAGCACAATTCAAAACACAACTCTATCACCTTGTACACTCTCTATTCAAATTTTCTCAAAAGCACTTGGAAACCAAGTGAACTAGCTACATCAGCAACACCTACTCAACACTACAACTTCTCATCAACACCACTCTAGATATTGCAACTATCTCCCCATTTGCAACACCTTATCAACTCTACACTAGAGGTTGACATAGGTTGTGTTGAACACCCGGGATACTAAGAGGGGGGTGAAATTAGTATTCTCTGAAACCACTTATACATTTAAACATTCATTCCACACATCATATTCAATTTTCAGTAAGGAAAGAAACCATCAAAGCATATAACATGAACACTATATTTTTACATGGAAAATCCAAAAAGGGGAAAACCACGGTGAGGATTAGCTCATAATATATTATAACTAGTTATAATATATTATAGAAAGGCTCACTACTAGGTGAACTCACTGCCCACAAAATGAAAGAAAGAAAAGAGGGGTGGCTCACTTCCAAGACTTGAATTGCTAATAATGCATCTACAATATGCAAGAGATACAGTTCCACTGAAGCTCAAAACACTGAATCAACACATTTCATACTACTCTTCTCTAACACTCTACTCTACTCTACATTTGCATCACATCCACATACTCTACTTAGTAAATTGCACACTATTCAACATCTCATTGTCACAACACTGAAAATGATCTTACATTTATACCATTACATTCACAAACACCTAGAACATCAATTAGGTCAACCTAATTAGATGTATAGTGTAGAACAATAACTTGTCAACTCAAAATTCAAACTATACACACGTCACACCATAATTTAAAACTTGTAACACATTCAAATAGGTTGGAATGTGCCTAAATAGCTCCCACATAACTGATCAACACTTCCTTTAACTCCGCACGACCCCAAACATTTTAGGTCAGCACTGCTAGTGAGAAAACACCCAAATACTCCAAATAAGTATCCACAAACTGACATGTGGGCCTCCAAAACACACACCACTTGGACTACACACCCTTCTGACACTTGTAAACACTCCCACAAATCTGCATAACTAGAAATTATTCTGTGGTGGAATACGGACCATTCCAAAAAGGTACACTATATAGGTAACACTATCACTGGAAAAATCGGTATTCTGTCAACCATAAATTTTGCACCAAAGCACATAAAGACATCAAAATTTGGATTTAAATTCCTCGAACACATACCAAAATTACCTTAGAACTGTAGACACAAATACCTTGAGACAAACCAATGTGGACCAAAAAACTGATGCTTTGTACACAAAGAATTATGTTCTAACAGTCAAATAAGAAATCCATTTGTTCTTCACCAAAGAAAAACATTTGCATCTTTATGCTAGAATACCATATTCATGCTCACTCAAGCTTCACCAACCAACTATACCTCAATGTAGACACCAAACAACAATGTTGGCATCAATGACAACATTGTATAAGCTCATGTACATGTTTCCAACAACCATATCAATGACAATCTCCTCAGACTTCCAACAAATTGACATCAATGATAACACTAATGAAACCATAGTGCAACAATATCCAACATCTTGTACATTGTGATGGTCATCCAACAACCTTTGTAGCCAATTTGGATCAAATCAAGGGATGAAATGATGAAAAAGTGGGAAGTTGCTATCATATGGTTTTAGGACACAGATCACACCCAGTTGTCCAATTTCATTCAAGGATAACCCTTGAGATCTCAATGCAAAGGAGAAAGAATATTGCAATAGGGTTGTCCTAGGGGATAATTTTAAGCTAATAAGGGGTTCACCACCAAGTAAGAACTTGGAAAGACAAATGCAATGCAAGTTGAAATGCAAGATGAAATGCAAAATCCTAATTCAATACAAACCTTCACTAAATGAACTAGAAATGCAAATGAAACAAAACAAAAAACCACATAAAGGAATATGTGCACCTAGAAATATGGAGATGGCTGAATGGAGGTATAGAATACTGGAAAATTTGAATTTAATGTTGACTGGGACTCATTCTCCAAGCTGGGAAAATTAGTCCAAATTTTGGGTTTCTATGCAAGAACAGGAATCTACCAAATGGGTATCTGAATTTGCAAAAATCTGAATTTTGACTTAAACTGGGACTCATTTGCCAAAAGTGGAAAATTAGTCCAGTTAGGGTTTTTTAAAGCTTCAAAATCTGATCCTGCTCTTCTATGTTTTCTCTATCCTTCCTGATTGATTTATGGATTTGAAACCCTGATTTGCAACGTGTAGATGTTCTCTAATGTTCTTCAAGGATTGATGACAACTTTAACAACTTTGAATGATTGGAGAACTTTTCTCCAATCTTTCTCCTTAGGAAATCTACAACCTAGACCTATAAATCACACACAAAGGATAGGGGAAAATGTTGTTGGGTTAGTGGATAGGGGTTTGCCTTGGTCAAACCCCATTTTGGTAATCAAACCTTGAAATAGAATGAAATAGAAAGGGAGAATGGTGAATGAACAAAATAAGATGTTGCAACTCACCAAACTCTAGGAATAAGGTGTTGCAAACATGTATGAGATGGCTCCAATGGATTTAGATCTTGACTCTTGCTTGAAGATGGTAGATCATGAATGAAATTCTAGCTTGAATCATAAAGTCCTACACCACAATTATTAGCTCCAAAAAAAAATGATGCATGAAATCCATTACATGATGTTTGATGCTTGAAGAATTCTCTTGTGAATGCTTTAATTTTCTTGTGAACTCAATTTTTCTATAAGGATTCTCATTCAACTTGCTAGATGTAAAATGAGTGAAAGAAACTTGTGTTTATACTCAATTATTTAAGAATTCCTGAAATTACAACACTACAAACCAACATCAGATCTAAGAGGATAAAATCCTGCCAAAAATTTGAATTAATTTTTATTTTGGGCCACACGAAACTCATTCACCCAAGGTGGTGAATGAGTCCCATCAGGCATAATGTATGGGACCAAATTTAAAAATGCTTAGAAATGTGTGAAATCAGGTTCAGGACCAAAAAATCTAGGTGGGACTCATTCGCCCAAGGTGGAAAATGAGTCCTAGATCACTAAATCTGGTCCATTCAAGCCTAAAACACCTGAATTATGATTGGGTATTGAATTGTGTAGGGATTATCCTCGAAAAGATGCATTAAATGGGGATTTTGGATGTAAAATAAGGCCAATTAAAGCATAAGAAAGACCAATTATTAAATAAAACCCTAGAAAAGTGTGAAAGTGTGTTACAACACTTTACAACACTCCAAACAAGGCACCAATAAGCTTATTTAGTTCACAAGGGCCCAATACCTAATGTGAATATGTTAGGCTTATTACAACACTAAATCAGGGCCACATTAAGGGGACCTTTTTCCATCATTGCATCTAGCCCCCACTTTAGTGAGAGGAGGAACTTGCTTCCAACTCACACTAAAGTAGACCAAATGCACCGATGCTTGTAAGATAGGACAGCCATGATCAAGAGGGTTGTATAAGCCCCCAGGACCAAGGTCCTATGGAAAACCAACATAAGCACAAAAGAACACACATGAAAATGATATAAAGAACAAAAAAAAGGCACAAGCATGCGTTGTCAAAGAAATAAAGAAAATGAAATAACATGAAAAGGAAAAGAGATGGATCAAGCTTCAACCATTTGTCCAACGTGATATGGATCAAATCTAGGTTGTTTGTTCAAGAAAAAAATGCATACTCACTCTAAGGAAATGAAACTCTAGGTTTTCCATTGGGTGAGAAGACCAAGAAGGTGAGACACATACACTCATGGTTGGTATGCTCTCACACACACACACGAGTGGCTAAGGGAAAGTCATGCCCTCGTTCAGCTTCCCGTCAAACCATATCAAAGTTATACCTCTTGATAACTTTAATAAGGTGCCACACAAAATTTTATTTTGAGCTTCATGAGGCAAGCAAAGCTTTGTATGCTTAGAACTCATGAACAAAAAAGATGGCTCCACAGGCATGCAAGTTGTATTATGCAAGGTGGCCATATAACTACAAAATACAAAATGCAAAGAATATTCAAAGGAGTCTTGTTTAGTTCATGCAAGTTCTTTAACTTAGGGAACATTGTACCTAATGTTTGCAAGAGAGGACCAGTCAAAGAATAAAAGATTCACAACTTAGGGGATGCAATGTCTTGCATCAAGCCACTAAGAGGAATATAATATGCTAAGAGGGATCATGCTCTTGAAAGAAATCACACCCAATGTCATCCACAAAGTGAAAAATACATCGTATAAAGTAAGAAGACTGCACTATGAACCATGAAAAAGAGAAATGCAAAAGAATAATGCTAATGTATGCCCCCACTTTAAAGAAATTGCTAAATACCATGTTGTGAGCAATTAATTTAAAGTAGAAAATGATAAATGCAAATAGAAAAGGAATACATGAGAGACAACTTGGAAATCCCTATGCCAAGCCATATGTTTCCAAATGAAGCTACGTCATGCACAAGAAAAGAGAAAAGGAGTTGCCCCAAAAAATGAAAATCCAAACACAGAAGGGATCTATAGATTTGGGGTCAGTATGTTCTTGCTACAATGATTTTAGAGAGATCAGAACTATCATCATTCCCTAGATACACATAGAACTAGAAGAATGACACAAAGAGAGGGAAAACAAAGAAAAACCTTTTGGGTCAACATGGAAGAGACATGAATGTATCGATGCCTTGCGTCATCTCCAAAAGGAAAACACAAGATAAATTCAAAAGGTAAAGCAAAGTAAATTCCTTTTGGGTCAACATGGAAGAGACATGAATGTCTCGACACCTTGCGTCATCCCCAAAATGAAAACAGAAAACAAAGGAAAAAGATAAAGGAAAAAAGTGAAAAGATGTACGACATAGAGAAGAATGAAGGTACAAATAGAGGAATGTCACAAAGAGAGACACACACACATCAAATAGAATGTTACGGGGGATCACATCATGCACATGCAATCACATAAAAGAAAATGAAAAATAAATAATGAAAAAGACTAGTGAGGCACAGGCGAGTTAACCTAAAGCAGGTCATTCGCCTCCCAATCTCAATCTATATAAATGGAAGGGGGGAAACTAGCCAAAGGGATAATAGCAAGTGTCGAACTAGGACTAGCATCAGGTTCAACACTCTTCTTAGAAGAATTCTTGTTTAAGATCATTGAAGAGGAAAATAATGTATTCAATTTATTATGCACCTCTTCGTCAATTTTAGCAACCTCATTGTCGTCATCTAAGTTAATTACAATAGAAGGTCGAATGATAATTTCTAAACAAAGCTTCAACTCTTGTTGTGGTTCTTGTATTGGATTATTTTGCTTTAGGGCGGGGGTAGTGTCTCATACATTGCTTCAGTCAAGTTTGGATTCTGATTTTCTTTGTTTATTTCTTCATGTAACTTGTGAGCAAGGGCACGACATCTACGCCTACGCTCTCTAACACCTCTATTTCTTTTTCCTATTTTTAAGTTTTTTTTTGGTAGGAGTGGGTTTATCAACCATAGGTTTCTTTTCTTCCCTAAGGGGAGGAATGGAAGGAACCATGAGAGATTGTTCAACTACTTTCTCTTTGACTTTGTAGACTTATTTTATTTTAGGAGGTGTGACGGGATTATTTTAGTTATCTCTTGGTCATTTGTAGGAGGTAAGTGAGGGTTTTGTCTTAGGTTGGTCTTGGTTATTTGGGATTTCTTTAGGTTCAATCATGGTTTCATCTAGGATGGTAGGCTAGGTGGTGGGCGGGGACATGTTTCGGAAGGATAGCTCTACTATTTTCTTTTGAACTTTTGATAAGACAAGAAAAATAAGTCTTCTTGTGGTTTTATGGGTTCTATGGGCTCAGGGCAAAAGAAATCTAAGGAAATTTTACCTTTAGAGGACAACGGGTTGAAGCCATTGTGATGGAATGGTGAAATTTCGTTGTAAAAGGGAAACTTTAAGCATTTATGTACAACCAAAGGGACAACATTCATGGAGTGAAGCCATGGATAGCCTAGATTCACACAAAATTGGTCCAACTACGGGATGATGGAGAATGAGATATCTAATGTTTTTGGTCCTATTTGTAAAGGAAGAGTGATGGATCCCATCGTAGGACAAGTGAAACCATTATGCGTCTTGATCCATGCTTTCATTTTATCATATATATCTTGATAGAGCTCATGCAAAAGTAAGAATTCCTTGGTGATCATATTCTCTCCATATGTGAGATCTATTAGTATCCCATTAGTTGGATTGTCATAGATTCATCTGGCTATGTAAAGAGAACCATTGGGTGCATTTTTAAGTATATCCTTAGAGGAGAAAGCAATTTCAAGAGGATTTTTAGTTTGGCCCTTATGAGGAATGACATCTATCACTCCTACCATGTCATCCATAGGATTGTTATCTATAGAATCATGTTGAATAGAATCATTGTTATCATCATCTTATCATCATTCATCACATCATTCTTTAATATAGTTTTTTTGGCTTTGACAAATGAAATACTATGTTTTGGCATGGGTATGGTAAATATTTGCAAGTTTTGGTTAGGAGGGGCAACAGACTTCTTTCCTTGATCATTAACACCTCCAATGGAAAGATGGTCAGAATCAATGAGGTCTTGCACAAGATGTTTAAGACACTTGCAATGTTTCGTATCATGTCCATTTTGTCAGTGATAATGGCAATAATCATTTGATCTAAAGCTCGAGGGTAAAGGATTATTAGGATCGAGTGTTTTTATGGGAGGTAAGGTAATCATTTGTTGTTTTAAAAGTTGGGATATTGTGTTATGAAGGGTATCGGGTAAGGGAGTGAATTGTCTTTTCGGGTCCCCATAGCTAAAGGGTATCATGGCTTTAACAACAGCTACTTGGTTATTGAAATTTTAAGTTGTTATTTGAGGGGGATTGAATTGAAGGAACCCTTTATTCTATTTTATGAAAGGTTGGGAATTGTTTTGGTTTGCAGGCTCAGACTTCTCAGTTTAGCTAGAAGTGGATTTTGTATCTCGACTACTAACCAAATTTTGATAATCATGGAGGATGGTACACAAGTGCATAAAGGATGGAAATTTTATCATGGTAATTCTTTCTTGTATCTTTCTTTACAAATTTTCTATGAATATCTTTTCAAGGTGAGGATTGGGAACCTTGACATCGATTTGGGAATAAAGCGATTGGTAGCGTGAGATAAAGTCAGTTATCTTTTCATCTTCTTTTTGCTTACATCACATCAAGTTGTCCAAGGTCATCTTAGGGGTAATATACACTTGGAAATGGTTCACAAATGCCTCAATGAGTTCATTAAATGAATGAATTGAATTGTTCGGTAAAGAAGAGAACCATTCCAAGGTAGTATCTTTCAAGGACCTAAGGAAAAGCTTAGCCAATAGTTTATCATCAAGGACAAAGTCACTACATAAGGCGGTATAAGCATGGTTAGAAGGATCCCCCTTCCATCCATATTTCTCAAATCTAGTCACCTCTACACCATGTGGCATCGATGTTCACAATATCTCCAAGGACGATGGACTTCTTGTGACATAATATCTAGGTGGTCCATTTTTATTTTAGTTGATGGTGGAAATTTACTTTTGAAGGGATGAAATGGTTTGGAAGAGTTGATTTATGAAAGGGTCATGGCTTGTGTTATTAGATGGAAGTGAAAAAGGTGAAGGATTGTATGTGTTTGAAGGACAAGTGAATGGAATGTTTAGAGGTGGTAATGTAGTAGGAGATATAACATGAGATACCACAAAGGTACTAGGGATGCTAGTGGAAATACCAAAGGAAGGAATCACATTACTAGTTGGTTGCATTGTTGTTGTGACTTGAGGATTGGTATAGGTAGGTATTGAGGTAATTGTTGTGGGAGGAGTAATTTGAGTTCCTCCTTGTCTTGTGACATTACTTGTAGGTAAAGGAAAACTATTGGTTGGAGTGAGGTGTCTTCCAAAGATTTGAAATATATTTTTCAAAAGGTCAAGTTCATCTTCACTTTCGAGAATACGGTGAATGTTATCTATAGTAGGGATGGAAGTGGTTGAAATGTTGTCATTTTGCACTTGATGTTGTAGGTTAGCTAGTTCCTGATGAATTTGAATTATGTTTTCTTACAGGACACTATCATTCCTTATTTCAAATTGCGTCACACTACTTGAAGGTAAAGAGTTGTTAAGGGTATTGTCCATACCTGGTGTACTAGTGTCAAAACTAGGAATGAAAGAGCTAGACAACCCAAGATACAAAATGATTGTGTTATCGTTTGATAACATGAGTCTCAAACTTCGTCTCACTATAGTATTAGCAATAGGACACCATTTACTCATGCAAGGGAAACTAAATGCAAGATTAATGCAAATGCAATATAACCTAAGAAGAATGAAATACTTATAACAAAAAATTTGGAAACTAAAACAAAAAGGTAATAACAAAAAACATAAACTTAGAAGCAATGCTTTGAATGCTAGAAAATGTAATTCATAATGTGCACAAGGGTTGATTCACCCAAGGTGGCGAATGAGTCCTAGTAGGGGTTTTTTTCAAAATTTTCAAAAAAAATTAATTGATTTTTGTGCTTTTTATGTTGGATGATCTATATGAACAAAAATGCAAGCTATATGAACATTCACTAATGCAAAATTAGAAACCCTATAATGCCAATTAACTAATGCAAACCCTAATGCAATGTTAATGCAAGCCAAATCTAAGATGATGATGCACTCCAAATCAAAATTTTAATGTTCTACATCCAGGTTCACCAAAATAAAATGAAGAAAAAGTGGGAGGTTGCTATCATATGGTTTTAGGACATAGAGTACACCCACTTCTCCAATTTCATTCAAGGATAACCCTTGAGATCTCAATGCAAAGGAGAAAGATATCTTGCAATAGGTTTGTCCTAGGGGCTGATTGTAAGCTAATAAGGGGTTCACCACCAAGTAAGAACTTGGAAAGAAAAATTCAATGCAAGTTGAAGTGCAAGATGGAATGTAAAACCCTAATTCAATACAAACCTTCACTAAATGACCTATAAATGCAAATGAAACAAAACAGAAAACTATAGAAAGGAATATGTGCACCTAGAAATTTGGACATGGTTGAATGGAGGTCTGGAACACTAGAAATTTTGACTTTAATGTTGACTAGGACTCATTCACCAAGTTGGACGAATCAATCCAAATTTTGGGTTTCTATGCAGGAACAGGAATCTGCCAAATGGGTATCTGAATCTACAAAAATCTAAATTTTGACTGAAACTAGGAATCATTCACCAAAACTAGTGAATCAGTCCAATTAGGGTTTTCTGAAGCTTCAAAGCCTGCTCCTGCTCTTCTCTATCTACTTTTTCCTTCCTAATTTATTTTCGGATCTGGAACCCTAATTTGCAACCTGTAGATGTTCTCTAATGTTCTTCAAGGCTTGATGACAACTTTGACAACTTTGAATGATTTGACAACTTTTCTCCAATCTTTCTCCTTAGGAAATCTACAACCTAGACCTACAAATCACACTCAAAGAAGAGGAAAAAAAAAATTTGGGTTAGTGGATAGAGGTTTTCCTTGGTCAAACCCTGTTTTGGTAATCAAACCTTGAAATAGAATGAAATAGAAAGGGAGAACAATTAATGAACAAAAAAAGATGTTGCAACTCACCAAACCCTAGCAATAAGGTGTTGCAAATATGTATGAGATGGCTCCAATGGATGTATATCTTGAATGAAATGCTAGCTTGAATCATAAAGTCCTACACCACAATTGTTAGCTCCAAAACAAACATGATGCACGAAATCCTTGACATGATTCTTGATGTTTGAAGAATTCTCTAGAATAATTGATAATCAAGTCTTGAATGCCTGAATTCTCTTGTGAACTCAATTTTTCTATAAGGATGCTCATTCAACTTGCTAGATGTAAAATGAGTGAAATAAACTTGTATTTATACTCAATTGTGCAAGAATTCCTGAAATTACAACACTACAAGTTGACATCAAATCTAAGAGGATAAAATCCTGCCAAAATTTTGAATTAATTTGATTTTGGTCCACATGGGACTCATTCACCCAAGGTGGAAAATGAGTCCCATCAGGCATAATGTATGGGACCAAATTTAAAAATGCTTATAAATGTGTGAAATCAGGTTCGGGACCAAAAAATCTAGGTGGGACTCATTCGCCCAAGGTAGCGAATGAGTCCCAAATCACTAAATTTGGGCCATTCAAGCCTAAAACACCTAAATTATGATTGGGTATTGAATTGTGTTAGGATTATCCTCCAAAAGATGCATTAAATGGGGCTTTGGATGCAAAATAAGGCCAATTAAAGCATAAGAAAGCCCAATTATTAAATAAAACCCTAGAAAAGTGTGAAAGTGTGTTACAAAACTTTACAACACTCCAAACAAGACACCAATAAGCTCATTTAGTTTACAAGGCCCAAGACCTAATGTGAATATGTTAAGCATATTACAACACTAAATCAAGGTCAAGTTAAGGGGACCTTTTTTTGTCATTACAAGGGGAATAAGGCTCGATGGAAACTGAGAACCAAGAATGTTATCATTCCTCAACATAGTGAAATACCAGTGCTGACCTAGGCATTCAAATATTACAAAGCCAAGTGTATGGTCTAGTCATCACAAGGGGAAGATAATAATGGTGACTTAGCCAATGTATTGTCAATAGTTTATTTTTCTGATGAAGTCATTTGAAACTTTTAAAAAAATTAATATAATGTAAAGTTTTTTTAATCTTTTTAGAAAGAGACTCTTTTAAAGATTTGGTTATTTAGAAAATTTAAATATTTAATTAAAGAATTTTTTAGGGATATCACATATACTTTTTGTTTGGGAGACACTCAAGAAGAGAAAGAGAAAAGGAAATTAAAAAAAAAAATCAATTTTTTAGAAAGTTTGAAAGCTTGTGTGTTTAAAAAATTTAAATATCTAGAATGAGAAATTCATTGTGGTATGTGTTCTATAATAAGTTTCTATATTATCATTATTCTATGTGGGAATGATAATTAATTATGAGTATTTAATTTCTCTAAATTGGCCAACTTTGTTAAGGAAAATATTTACTTGTTGAGGTGATAATTTAGTTTGAACATTCTAAATATCATCCTAAGAGATTTATATTCACAAATGTAAAGAATTTAAAAAGGTTATTTATTTTTATTTTTAATTTTTTTTTTAATTCCTTTCCTTCTTTTTGGTTAAAAGCATACCATTTATTTTATTCTCAAAAGGTTAAACCCAACCTTACAAGGGAGTTGTACCTCCAAAATTTAGAGGGAAGTTAATAATCATTTGACTTACCCAATTGTTTGTTAATTTTTTCTTTATTTAATAGGGCATATAAACTCAACTAAATATATATATAAAGACAAATCTATTAACCTACATTGAGAAACTAATAGATGTGGTTTTATAGGTAGTCTTTTCTGATGCAGGATGCAAGATGTATAGAGGTGTTATGGTGTTTGCTAGAGGTTTTAGATTCAACACATTATATATGCTTGATGCATACATTGTTGAGTGCAAAATGTGTGGATACTTTATTAGAAAAGGTGAGGGTTTCATCTTCAATGGATAGTCATGATTTATGGGTACCTAAGGGTGCTCTTTCTTCTGAATAAAAATTACCTACAAAGAAGACTATGCTATGGCACCAAATACATGGTCACATTGAAGAAAATGGCTTAAGGATGTTGAAAAATAAAAATCCTTGTTGAAGGGTTGATTGATTGTAATCTTGATTTTGACTTTTGTTAGCATTGTATTTATGGTAAACAAAATCATATTTAATTTTTCTCAAGTTCTCATACATCTTGTAGTGTATTGGATCTTATTCATTATGATATGTTTGGTCCTAGAGACATTCTTTCAATTTAAAAAGCTATATATTATGTTTAATTTATTCATGATTATAGCAAAAAGACGGGTATATTTTCTAAAGATTAAATCTGATGTTTTTAGTCAATTTAAAGAATTTAGAACAATGGTTGAGCTGAAAACTTGAAAATAAAATAATTTTTTTGAAGATTGACAATGGTGATGAATTTTTCACTAATGATTTTGATAGAATTTATAAAAAATTGTAGCATTTAGAGATAAAAGACAAATCCATATTCTCCACAGCAGAATGTGGTTGCAAAAATGATGAGCAGAGCATTGACAAAGAAGGCTAGGAGTATTCTTATTGGTTTTGGTCTAGAACAAAGGTTCTGAGATGAAGCTATTGTCACTACTGCTACCTAATTAACAAGTATCCTACATCAACATCTTAGAGTTTTTCATTTGTGATTCATATGCACATGTGCTAAAGGAGAAGCGAACAAATTTGGAGAACAAGGTTGTAAAATGTATCTTGATGAGGTACAATTATGGTGTGAAAGGATACAAGCTTTGGAGTATTGTTTTACAAAAGGTATTATATAGTAGAAATGTGAATTTTAGAGAAACTAATTCTTCTTCTATTACATTGCAATTAGAAAAAAGTGAACAAAAAGATGTGATTCAACTTTCTTCTATGCTTGAGAAAGTTGAATCAAGACACCTAGATGGACAAGAAGTTGAGATCTCATCTAGATCTGATATTTATAAGAGGAAGATCCTCCAACTCAACTTGTTCAAAGGTATACAAGGCATATAAACCCACCCAAAAGGTATTCACCTAATGACTAGAGATGTATTTTTCTTTGAATACTAACATGGATGAATCCAAATTTGTAGAAGAGGTAATAGGTATGAATGATACATAATCCTAAAAGATTGTTATGGATGAAGCAATGGTAGCTTTGAAAAATATTGATATATGGGATCTAGTATCATTTCCTAAAGGAGAAAACTTGGTCGTTGCAAATAGGTTTTCAAGAAAAAGATTAATTCAAATGGAGGTATTGAGAAGTACAAAGAATGGTTAGTTGTAAAAGGTTGCTCTCATATTGAAGGTGTTGATTATGGTGAGACATTTTCTCCTATTGCAAAAAATGTATCCATTAGATTATTGCTTTTATTGTTGCTACTTATGATCTATAGGTTGAGAAAATGGATGTGACAATGGATTTCTTTCATGGTCATTTGGTGGATGATATCTATATGATAGTCAAAGAACTACATGGTGAAAGATAAAATTAATTTGATTTGTAAATTGAAGAGTATGGCCTCAAACAAAGTACTCAAATGTGGTACCAAAAATTTGATAAATATGTGTTGATTTTGGGATTTGATTTTTCTAAATCATATCATTGTGTTTATTGTAAATCTAATGGAGACCATATCTTATTTATTGCATTATATATTAATGATATATTATTTATTGGTAGAAAGAAAGGTATAGTTTCAAAACTAAAGTCTCAACTTGTAGCTAAATTTGAAATGAAAGATCTTGGTGCAGCTAAACACATTCTCGGGATGGAAATAAAAAGAGAGAGTAAAAAAAAATTATGTCTTGGCTAGAGTAAGTATGTCAATTCAATTTTATAGAGGTTTAACATGCAGGATTATAGACCATTGTTATAGATGGAACAAATTTATCTGTTTCACATTGTTCAACAACCCCATTAGAGATAGAAGACATGAGAAGAGTTCCTTACCAAAGTGAAATTTTATTTTTATGTATGTTATGTTCCACACCAAACCAAACATTTCCCAAGCAGTGAGAATTCATTCCAGATATATGTCTAATCCTGGTAGATTTCATTGTGATGTAGTTAAAATATTTTTCAGATATTTGCGATGTACCTCAGAGTATTTCTTATGTTATCATGGTAATTTAAAGGAGAAATGTATTCCCTTGATATTCATGGTTATATGGATTCAGATTGGGAGGTGATGTTGATAGCAGACGGCCCACCAGTGCTTACTTGTTTAATTTATTTGGTGGTGCAATTAGCTGAATGAATAAGAAACAAGTTGTGATTACTTTTTCCACTATTAAATGTTGCAAATATAGTTGTCTTTGAACCAAAATATTGACCTATTAATTCCCAATACAACCACCAGATTTACTAAATCCATGGGAGGCAGTTAAGCCATGTCACGAACCTGAGCATTGCACTGCACAACACAAGGAGACCAAGGGTGCACACCTTGCAACAATCCCCCCTGTACAAGTGATGGGTTTGAACTTGTGACCCAAGCTCTAATAGTAATTGTTGCAAATATGGTTTTCATTGCATTGAAAGATCAACCTGTTAATTCCTGATACAACCACCAAAGTTAATGGATCTACAAGAAGTAGTTAAGCGATGTCATGAACCCAAGCGTTGCGCTGCACAACACAAGGAGACCAAGGGTGCACGCCTTGCAACACTAAAGTTGAGTATATGGAAACTAAACATGATTTTAAAGAATCCATTTGGCTTAAGATACTATGTTGAAATATCATAATAAAATAAGGTACAATGACAATTAGAGTACATTATGTAGATAGCTAAGATTCTAACATTTCATGCAAGGACCAAGCACATTGATGTGCATCATCATTTTTTTAGAGATATGGTTGAGGATGGTACGATGAATATATTTAAGGTAGACACTTTGATTAATGTTGCAAATTATTTAGCTAATCCTATGAGTTTGAAGAATTTCATATGGTGTTCTAATTCTATGGGCCTTTCAACCCCTAGCAATTAAATCTTGATGTTGATACTCCATTTTCTCTTGCAAGGTGTTTAGCAAGTATGATAATGTTAGGAAAAAGGTGTCTCAACCTTGCAATTAAAAAATGTTACTATTTATAGTAAGTTTAAATTGAGCACAAATGGGTTCAAAAAATTCTCCAAAGGTATAGAATTTCCAAATAAACACATTGGTAAAGTTTCAACCCAAAATCATGTTTGGATTTCAAGATATTAAATTTTATGTTTTTTAAAGTTTCAAAGTCAAGTTTGAGGCACTTAGGGGTCACTTTTGGGTTTGAAATTTGTCATAACTAGCAAATAAATTTATATTTTGATAGAGAACTTCACGAGCTTTCCAATGGTTAAAATGGTTCATCAATCAATCTCACGGATCAAATGTTATGGCCTATGGAATTTAGGTCTCTCAAATTGAAAAATGTGAATGTGTTTGACATAGAAAAAGGAGTTGTAAGTGGGAGTTACATATGTTGGTGTGTGTTTTGACACATCATAAGGCATCTTTGATTGGAGATAACTTGGGTGCTACTTTTTGGGTGGTTTCAGCTTATGGTTTTGTAAATATCATTTGACAGTTTCATATATCATATCTCCTATGTATTAGATGCTTGAGATGGACGTTGTGTGTAAGAATCTTATAGATGTTGAGTTGCCTCTAGATCTCTAACTAGTGATTTTTGATATATTAGATACTTGTGTGAAATGTTTATTTGCAAGCCTCGTGTAATTTTTTTTATTTTTGAATAATTTATCGAGCAGCTTTGAAGTGTGGGGTTTCTCTCCAAAAAGAGTTTTCCCCACGTAAATCATTATGTTGTAGTATGAATGATATTTATGTTTATTTCAGTTTATTTTTTGTAATTGTTGTAAGTATCTAAAACAATTACATAACCCCCCTCTAAATAATAGTGTAGGAGACTATTGTACTACCTTAGTTCCTTACATGCTCAATAAGAGGAAAGAGAGACACTTTGAATAAGATATTTTATGGTTTTATGCAGGGTAAACAAAAACAAGTTTAACATTTACTCACTTTGAATTCTCTACCCTCACGTAATGTGGCATGTTCTTCATCATGTTACACGTGAAAATATTGGAGTACAATACCACTAAGAGGGGGGGTGAATCAGTGGCATACTAATTCTAGATGACTCTGATATAAAATTTCAAACCTTTGAAATATACAACTATGAGGAAAAGCATACTCAGACTCAAGAACTTTGACAATCATTATTAACTCAAAACATCAACTCAAACCTTTAACAAGACTAACATGAATATCAAGGAAACTTCTATTGAAATGAGATAGAGCATCATATATGAATATCATGACACTTTTGTTGAATCAAGATAGGCATTATGAAAAACTAAAGCTGACAGATCAACATCAAAGATGCACCAATACAATATTTTATGAAATACATTAATGATAAACATTAACTCATGAACATAAGACTTAAGAGCAAGTAATGTCATCCTAAATAGTGATACATGATTGATATGTATTCATGCAAAACAAACAAATTATAGACAAAATGTAAACATAACACATTTTTTTCTAAGTGGAAAACCCTCTTGGGGTAGAAAAACCACTCGTAAAATAGCCTCACTGGCTTAATTAGAAAAGTGCCTCACTAGCAATACTATCTCACTGATAGATTTCAAATGCCTCATTGGCATACATACATCTACCTCACTAGCATACAAAGCCTCACTAGCATACAAACATTTTCCTCACTGGCATACTTTCCATGGTTTTACTGACCAATCTCCAATAAAGGAAGAAAGATAACTTTAGGGGGTTATCTTGTTACTATACAAGCCATCAAATGTATTACTTCTTCAACATACATACAACATCACAGAAAAATAACTCTTAACAGAGAATAATCTTTGCTTTCTATTCAACCAAACGTCTTGAATGTCTTCAACATAGGATATATAATGTTTTATGTTCTGAAAACAAACTGTCGACTTCATAACTACCTTACAATTGCAAACTACTCGTGTACATTGACAGGTAAAAGAATGATCACAATAATTTGTTGCAATAAAAGGACATTTCCATTTACCCATTGTCAAAAACAAAAACCTTTACCCACATGGTGAATGCAAACCACTGCCCCGAGAACCCATACAAGGGTTTCAACATATTAGGAAACACTAATCACAGAAAAAAAATGCTTATCTTCCCATAACAAATGTAAACACAATACGCAAGAAACCCTTAACAATAAACCAGAAAAATTAACCCTCAAGTGAAAATAATATCATATCCTTCCTCTTTTTATACCAGTTGGGTCTACAACAAACCAATTTTTCATATCCTTGAGCTCTTTATCCTGATGATGGATCATGGAGTGTGATCTAAAACATTGATTCAAAAAGCTTACACACAATCAAATCCAAAAATAACTACTTATATTCTTATGAATTGTGGAAATTTAATAGCATTCAAAATAATATCACCTGAATAGTGCTGACAAATGAAGTCTTTGAGACCAAAAACTAACTATAAAGCTAAAGCTCATTGTTGCTTTGTCAAATCTCAGAGACCATCTTCATCATCACAACTGAAACTTGAGATAACTTGCATAAAACTGTAACCCTAAGTCAAGAGCAGCATGTTACAAAGTTTAACCTTACAAATTGAGCTTCCAAAAAAAACTTTCCATCGTATACATCTCTTGACTTCCTATCTCAGTGTGCCCTAAAGGACTTCATGACCAATAGACTAAAACCATCAACATTTACCTTCTTCTCAAAACTGAAACCTATTGGGAAATTTCATGACTTAAGTGGCTCGAAAACAAACTTTGTTATTTTTTATTTTGTATAAGACAAATCAAAACCCTTTCAACAAATGGCATCTTTCACTAACTTTAGAGTTAGAAATTATAATCACCTTCACACAATATTAACATCTTTTAACAATATGAAACCTCCTTAAGAAATAAGAGATGTTAAGGAATGATCAATGTCATGCTAAAAAATATAAATTCATGCCTTGGTAACATCGAATTGTAAAGTTAAGACACGTGAAGATTACCAAGAATGAAATCCCCTCAAAAACCTTTCATATCAATGATGAATATTACTTGCATATTGGATCAAAAGAAAATAATCAAGTGCCTTGTTCAACTGCCCTTGTAAAATAATCAAATGCCTTATTCAACTACCCTTGCAACAACAACTGAAACCAAGGATCTATATGCCAAGGATATATCAATCAATCAATGTCATATGACTATCAATGTGTCCATACCACCATGATCAACTTACAATTCCACAAACCTAGTAGTTTGTGTATTTTTCATCAAGGACAACAACTATGAGGGCAACACAAACAAACGGGTTTTGAAGGGTCCCAAAACCCTTTACATTAAATTACATCAAAATGTTGTTGAGAAAGGAAAAGAACAATTTAAGCACTAGTAGCAACCAATAGCCAACAAACAACAACAAAGAAGCAAAATAGAAGAACTAAAATAGACCACAAACAAGAGAATTACTTAGATTTTTCAGAGTATTGGCCACCTCAATCTCCTGATTGTAGTGCAAGTTAACCATATCCATCAATTCCTATTTTTATTCTTCAAAAGACTTCCTAAGACTTCCCCTAGTTCTTGTGCATGGGCCTTTAGCATCTTCTTTATCATTCTTCTTATCCTTTCCCTTGGAAGTCTGATCCTTCTTATACAACTCTACAAAATACATTTGATCCTCTCGAAGCTAGTTGATTTTTTCAAAGAGCACCTTGTGAGAATCCACACTATTTTTTATAGAACTATGGCTTATCTGTAAGAGTTTTCTAATATCCTCATTAGTTTTCATAATATTTCCCTCCAACACACCAAAATGGATTTCATACTGAGCTTTGAAATCAAAAAATGAGCATTCAAGTTTCACTATCCTCTCAATGAGAAAGTCTAGGGACAACCGTTTTGGCTGAGTAGCCAAATTCTCCTTCAAGCCTCTGATTTTAATGTTCACTTTATTGAACTCCATCACCCATTTTTCCAATTTGAAGGTTCAAGTAGTGTCATCTCTAGCCATATCTAGCAACTTGAACATAGTAGTTTTATCATCATCAAGGTAGGATAAATCCTTATACAGAGGATTAACACTTGTTATTTTTGGCTTATCCAAGGCCAGATTCTCACCCACAACCACCCTCACCTCCTTGTCTACCTACGCATCCTCAATAACCTTATCACCCTCAACATTGGCCTCATGAGGAGGTTTCTACTAATCAAGAGAATCTTCAACAACGGAATTGTTAGCAAAGACCTTCACCTATTTCAGTTCCACATGCTCATCCTCCCCACACCCTTTTGACACCACCCTCTATAACTTAGCTAGTCTCTTAGAATCCCTCTTGCAAAGCCCCATATCCACATAGTTCTCTAATTGAATCAAATACATTACCTCCACCTTCTTAGAATCTGAAACATGCAACTCTACCTTCTTTTTAGATGCCCGCCGAAGAGGCCTACCCAAATTTTTCTCAAACACATCCTTTCTAGACAAAGACCCCCCAAAATCCATCCCATGACTGACCAATTTCTTGGCAGGACCCTTCTTCTTCAATGTCCCCTTATTTATTTTTTTAGAGGGAGATTCAGTTGGGGATGAGGAGGCCGCAACAATTTTATCATTGTCCACCTTCCACTCATCATCCCCATCATCATCAAAATTTGAACCAGAAGAAAAGGATTCATCACTAATGGCCTTCTCTTTTCCCTTAAGAAACTTGGTTGGGGTGTTAGCTCTTACATGTTCCGTAAAGATTAATTGTTATGCATGTTATTTCATGTATGGCATTGTAATAGTTTTGTTTGTTGATTGCACTCAACTAATTATCTAATTTATTACATAACCTTATCGTTGAAATCAGATTCTAATCTCCTTATTCTACCACCTTGTACACATGTAAGTAGATTAATGAAGCAAACCATTTTTAGTGAAGATTCAAATTTATTTATTTTTTTGCATCGATTAATGGTCGCTAGTTTGCTTCCCTTAATTTTTAATAAGTATAGAAGAACAATAGGATGAAAAAACCCAATAATGAAAGAAATGTATGTTTGATTAAGTATTAATGTAATTAATGAGTGTTGAGTGTGCAAATGTTACACCCCAATTGTGTAATTACTATTTACTATTACTATGTAGGGTAAAATGTGAATGTAATGTGATTTCAATGGAAGAATAAATTGTGTGTACACTTTTTTATCACTGCCTTACGAATAAATTTCATCTCATTTAATGTTATATGAAGGAATACACTTATGTGAATGGATGAAGAATTTGTTGATATTCTAACTTTAGAGATGTAATGTGTATATTGCATATTTTTTGAACAACTGGCTATCATGTACATGTGTTAGTGTTTGTAGGTACATGTTCAATTCCTCTAGGTGGAGGGAAAGTATCACTTAGGAGAAGGTCCTAGTTGAGTAATCAATAACGTAACCTATTTGAGCTTACACACACCACAGTAGAATAATTGAGTTGGGTTATTAAGGGGGAAGTTGGTAAGTCATCCTTAGTTGTTATGTCTACTTTAGTAAAAGTCCAAATTACTATTGAGTGCATTAGTGAGTGATGATTATCTAATGAGATTATGATTTCCTTCTTGTTACCATGCTTGAATAAATATATGGAGCATAGGAGGTATGTGTATGTGTACACACATGCATGGGCAATGATAGACTATACACACCAAGGAACGCGTGCATGAGGGTACATAGGTAGATGTACCTATGCACAATCATGTACGAGTTTCTTATGTGCATGGAACTATCTGATGGAACCCACGGCATGCATATGTATATGTATAGACATATCACTTGTAATCTCTTATCAACATTGTAGTAATTGTATATGATTTTGGTGTGTGAATTGAATGTGTACATTTATATATATATAAATATATACATATATACATATGTATATGTGTATCCATATACGTGAATGGTGCAAATGGATATTCCCATGCAAATGCATCGATACATGTATAAATATGCATGCATGTACAAAGAGGCATGTATATATGATATATATATATGTATACACAACTGATATATTAATATAACAATGTGATTGCTATGATGATGTATTCTTTTGTATATCGATTATATATGTGATCAGGTGAAATCCCCTAGTCTAGATAATGCAAGGAAAAGTGCAAAAAAGAAGGAAACGACACCTAATACCTCACGATTAGTCTAGTTGAATTCAAAACAAAGTAAAGAAAGCAAAAAGAAGTTGATTATACCTTGTCTTGAATCGATCCTTTGGTTGGCCCTTGATGGTTGATTTTGTATGCTCCCTTTTGATGGTAAGAATGCTAAAGTGGATGCAAATGGATTCAAAATGATGAGGGTTTGATAAGGAATGCAATGAGAAAAATGGGTAGTTGAGAAGATGAATAAAATGGATAGGATGAAAGCTTCAAGATGAGCAACAATGGAGGGTGATAGTAGAGGTTGAATGAGCTTGGTTGATTGCTTGAGATGAGAGATTATGAATGTTGTTGAATTAAAAATGCATAATGAATGAGAATGAAATAAAATATTTCATTTTATGGGAAGAAGCCCTAGGGAAACGGACGGTTGAGATCTTGCCACCATGGGCAAGATGGATAAGGATAAATGAGGTGGAAGGTGACATGTGAGGAATTAAATAAATGTCATATTTATTTAATTCATTTGATGAAAAGGGGATTAAAGATCAAGGTATTTAATTGTTAACTAAATACCTTAAGGATTTAGAAGAATTAAGGGTATTAATTAGATAATAGCAATATTACCTAATTAATGCGAATAAGGGGATGTTTAGATGAAGAGGGATAAATTTGGACCAATGTAAGTGTCCAAATTTAGGTGTCTGCAATAGATATACATGCTTTATTAACATATGATAAATATAAATATATATAGTAACATATACATATATACGTATATGTAAATATATATATATGGATATGTTTGATAATATATATATACAAGTGTATATATGTATACATTATATTTATATTTAAACATTATTTTCTTTTAGATTGACTATCTAAAGCAATGATTTTCAGCTGATAATAACGTTTACTCATTTAGCTTTGAAGTTGATTATCTTAATCAACTTGGAGGCCGATTTATTGAACAAGTTAAGGCTGAACTTTGTGGAAATTATAACTATCTTTCTTGAGCCACTTTATGCTCATGTTGTCGATGAAATAAAAATTTTTAATCTACAAACTAAACACAACTACTAAGTTGATGATAAGTGACAATAAGTCGACACCTTTTTAATAGGAAGCCATGGACTTAGTAAAATTGTAATACTATGATTTTCTACATCGATCAAACAATTGTATTGACATGAAGCATATCAACGACTTGGTCTAAACCGTTTCATGAGTGAAGCGACACATATAGTAAGACTTAGTTGATGCTTTAGTTTGATGGCACACTCTTGTTATTGACTATTTCTCTTGAGGATGAAACCATACCACCTTTGTATCTTTTAGTTGTAGAAGACTACTTTAAGTTGCCATAATTGGTCTCCAATTATTGTCAATAAGTGGATCGATCTGTTGATATTTGAGTTGAGTTTATGTTTACTTATCTGCCACCTTTCCAGTTGTGTTAGTGTTGTTTCTATGCATGCTTGTTGTTTTCAATAGCATTCCTAAACTGTAGGTAGTGTTGTTACTTGTTTGTTGTATAAATAACAGCAAGAGATCATTTGTTTGGGACGCATCATTATTCTCTTCTACATGTTATTTCTTGTGTATAGACTCTGCACTTTAGTGTGCTTTTCTATATGTAATATTATGCCAAAAGAGTGAGGGAGAGCCTTGAGTTTTAAGTGAGTTTTATTATCTTTAAGAGGAAGCATTTTCCAACTTGAGAGATAGGAGTTGTGAGACTTTGTTGGAGAATCAATATTGAGATAGTTGTTGTTCCAAAGGTGTTGTGACTACACCCAATCGAGTTGGGAAGCTATAACATGAGCATACGGATATTCTACTTTTGTTTATTCTTTCTTTGAATGTGTTATGTTTTGATTGATTGAACTAGTCTTGTTGATACTTGCATGTAGGAAAAAGTAATGTTACTTTGAAAGAAAAGTAGAATCTATTCACTTTGTTTGTGCATTTTTTGTAAGTACTCCATGATAGGAGAGACTGTTTGTCTTGGGTATTATTAATATTATACTAGAAATGTGTAGTCATGGGTAAAAGAATATGTTTTTCATAGGTATTATTACTATACTAGATATGATCAGACATATACAAGCTTAGGGTATGCTCAAAACTAGGTAATTAATTATGCTAGATGGCTAGTAGGTTACTCCTGGGAATGTTATCCAAAGAAGGGAAGGAACTTGTACTTTTCTCATTGAGTTGTGTTACCTTAGGTTGAGTTAAAGAGATAGGTTATCCTGGGGAGTAGTTTTCCCGTGGAGAGGGATTGCCTAGGCATATATATTATGGCCTCAAGTCAAAATGAGTTTTTTATAGTGTAAGTGAATGGTAGACCTTCACTCAAAGTATTGAGTGAGAATACTTTGGCCAAAGTAGCGGGAATGTTCAAGACTCCACTATAGATACTGAGATTGTCGAGACTCCACTATCAATTCATTGTGTCTACTTAAATGCATGAAGGGTACCTAGTGTAGGTTATAAATCCTAGTCATGTAGGCCACCACACTAATCTCAGAATGGTATGTCATACAGGATTACTTATCCAATACCTTCATTGAAGGGTAGGGCCATCTATCATTGATAGATGTGAAGGGGACTGCATATGAGTCTATGGTTGGTGCAAAAGCGCTTAAGTGATTCTTCTCCTCCTTAGCAAGCAATAGAGGACCAAGGTTTTGAAAATAAAAGTCCTAGACCATCTATATCTTATGTCATGAGGCTCGAAGGAGCTATGTATGTAGTTTTTACACTCTTGGAATATTGTACTTTGTCAAGTATTGTAATGGAATGGAAATCCTTATTGTAAATTTTTTAGCATCTTTGGTCATATATTTTCAATCAAGAAAGGAAAAAAATTTATTGCAGTGGCATGTACATAGTTTTATTTTACTTGCACAGTAAAAACTTAGGAAATTTACTTCAATGAACATTTTGCTTGTTACATATGGTATCAGAGCTACCAGGTTTAGCTCTAGAACCTATGAGCTCGTCATTTTTTTGGTCCAACGTTATCTAATGTTGTGAATTCTTGTGCCAGGATGGTGCATCTTAGATTAATGGCTCAAAAATTAGTAATTGAAAATGAATGTTATCTCAAGGCCAAGAAGGAAAGAGAAGCCATTGTTAGAACCATAGAGGGAACCAACTATGACAATGTCATCTGGTTGAGTGACACCGAGACACTTAGTCATGCACTTTCTCGAGTCAGCGATGTGAAGAGGAAGATGAAGATGGAGGCTATGTATACCAATCTACCTTCCATTTCACTAGAAAAGTCTGATTCATTACCACTTTCTAGGGATATTCCCTCGGAAGGAAGCGTCATTCTGCCATTCATCTTTAGGGACTCTAGACTTATTCCATTGTCTGAAGTAATAATAATATCCTCAAGTAATGATTCTAAGGGATATGTACCTCTAGATTAGCCAGATGTGAAATGGTCTCATGAATAAATTTCTACAAAAAAGGTAGACTATATTGTTGATGAACACCATAGGGGAACTGAACCTCGTAACTATGTATCGAATGATAAATCCAAAGGCTATTATCCATTTTGGGATAGATATGAACAATTAAGGGATGAATAGAAAGATAGAGATGAACAACAATCTCAGTCTGTAGGATATACTCCATTAAGTTATGTGTCAAAGAGTGAATCTGAGGGATACTCTCCACTCAACTATCTGAATAGTCACTCCATGTAATCAAAGGATATTGAAATCCTTATGAAATTAATAAATTATTAGTTTATCAAAAGCGTATGCTTAATCTTATGTGGAATTCTTTATGTGCTTATGAATTCCATTTCTAATGTTTTCCATAAGATAGTTGATAACGTAATTTAGTCTAACATGGATAAAAACATTCAGGTAAAACCTAATCTTGTGAAGATGGTGAGAACACAAACCAATCTTGGTGGTAGCCAATAAGTTGGGAAAGGACCAACAGGAGTTGAAGCTAGGCTTGACCAAATCTTGACAAGGTTGGACAAGCTTGAACAAGAAAGGGTGAGAGCTAGGATTGAGGAAAAGGTTCCTATTAATAGGAATGAAGGTGAAAACTCTTCTCATGGACATAATGAAAACCATGATCATGAAATAGAAAGATCACCAACACCATATGAGGAAATAAATAAGAAGTGTGTGGCTTCTAAACATTCTAAGGATATGAAGAATATTGTTCCACCAAAGTTTGAGGGAAGCACCAGTAGGGATGAAGCTAAGGTGTGGCTTGTTCAACTAGAAAATTATTTTGAAATACAAAATTACAATAAGACCACTAAAGTCACTTGGGGTGCATACTAGTTAGTTGGAGAAGCTTCAACCTGGTGGATGAACAAAAAGTTGGAACTCAATATCAAATCATGGAAGTTGACATGGGGGGAACTTGTTGATATTTTCTATAAGTGATGGTTACCCCAATTATACTATGACCAAAAAATCATAGATTTCCATAGTTTGAGACAAGGAAATATGACAGTCAACGAATATTGGGAGAATTTTACCTAACTTCTACGTTATGTTCCTATATATCATAAGGGTGAGCACTTCCGCATTAGAAAATTTATAATGGGACTTAAAAACCATATCGGAGGAGAAGTGGATATGTATGGTCCAACTATTGATCTTGTTTATGAGAAAGCAATTAAGTAGGAGCAAAAGCTTAGAGCTACCTCTAATAAGTAGGAAAATAGAGATCATAGGAAGGATCAAGAAATCCCTGACAAGCCAACTCCAAAAAAGATGGAGGTTGTGCAAAATGTATCTAAGCAAGGATAAAAAGGAAACTACTGTAGACATCCAAATTTGGACACTTAATTTATCCAAATTTATCACTTTTCATCTAAACATCCTCCTATCTGAGTTAATTAAGTAATATTACTATTATTTAATTAATATCTTTAATTCTACCAAATCCCTAAGGTATTTAATTATTAATTAAATACTTTACCCTCCTTAATCCTCTTTTCATCAAATAAATTAAATAAATATTATATTTATTTAATTCCTCACATGTCATTTTCATCTAATCCTAATCCATTTCCTAATATCTTCATTAAGGATGTGCACATGCCTAATCCTTGATTAGGATGTGTCACATCCTCCAACTTTTGCAAGTTGGCCTTTAATCCTAATTAACCCCTAATTATCCTCTAATTACTGATTAGTCAAACCTAATTAGTACCTTGGTCAACTCTTCCCCAAGGAATTTTTAATTCCTTTTTATTTATCCTAGATTCCTCTTTTATATGTGAATTTTTAATTCACATTCTATCCTTCCAAGGCTTCTAGAACCTTGGACTTGTCACAATCTCCACATGTGACCAAGTCCCACCTTTTTGGAGCCCACCTTTTATCCTTTAGATTCTCCTAAGAATGTGAATTTTTAATTCACATTTATGTTTTCAACCACCTTTCCTTTTCCCATGTAGATTTTTGAGGAATTCCAAAATTCCTCAAATGTCCCTTTCACTCCCACTTGGGGACAAGAAATCCCTTTTTGTGGAAATCTTCTCACTCCCCAAGGTGCTTGTCCTTCCTCCACCTCATGTACCTTTTTGACACCTCACCTACACCTCATATCCTCTTGTCCACTTCACCCTCCACATGTCAAGATGTGAGGGCTTGTGGGTTATCAACCCACCATAGCCCTTCATCTTGGCCTTGTTGGATGCATCTTGACCGTTGAATTCTCTAGAGAATTCAAACTCTCCTATAAATACCCCCTCCTCAAGGGCATTTTCAATACTTTGTATTTTCATAACTACATGCTGCCAATTTGCATCCTCAATCCTTTGCCATCATTTAGCCATTTCTTTTAATCATCTTGCACATTGAATCTTGCATTTAGTCATTCAAGAAATCATCTAAGGAGCACACAAAATCATCCCAAGCAAGGGCCAATCAAGGAGACATCAACAGCAAGGAAGGTGAAATCGTTTGTGTCTTGTTTTATCTACTTTCCTTCTTGTTTTATCACTCCTTTGGCTAATCTTGAGGTGTCCTTGGTATTTTATCACTTGCATTTCTTAGTTATTTTGCACGTTAGAGTAGGATAAAATTCTTAGGATCACAACTACAATAATGGAAAAGAGTCAAAAAGAAAGTGAAGGAAGAATGGTTCCAACCAAGGAAATACCAACAACATTGGAGGGAATGCTAATGGATCTGGAGAACTCGCAAAAAAGAGGGTACCATTTATGGGATGCTATACTTGCAGGGGAGACCATTTTTCTAGAGATTGTCCTAGTAAGCCTTCTGGCAGTTCACTACCAACTTAGCAGGCAATGTTCCAGTAGAGGATACATGTAGCGGTGGATGATCACCAAGCAGAGAATCATGAAACTCCCATTGAAACTCCAAGTATTTTTTTTGGTTTACCCATTTTAGCTCTTATTAATACGGGTGCAACTGAGAATTTCATTTCACCTAGAGTAGCTAAAAAATTATCTAGAAAGGTTGGACACATGGCAACATCTTGGGATGTAGAGTATCCAACAAGACAAGAGAAAATGTGGAACTATGTTTGGTCATGGCTAGGATAAAGCTACCTTGTTTCTCTACTGAAGTAAACCTTTATGTTGTACCTTTAAGATCCTATGATGTTATCTTAGATATGAATTAGTTGTAGAGACATAGGGCTAAGGTAGATTTCCATGCAAAAATTATAGAATGTCTAGATGATCTTGGTAACCAAGTAAAATTCCAAGGGATACCTAGAGAGGTGAAGATTCGTCAAATCTTGGCAATGCAACTAGTGAGGGCTAAGAAGAAAGGGTGCAAACTATTTGCCATTAATATTGAAGAACTTGAAGAAAGTTTTGATAACTTGGATTCCCAAAGTTTCCAAGAGATGGAAGATGGTGAGATAGATGACACTGGAATGTCAAACATGGAAAGATATCCTATATTGAGGAAATTTTTTGGATGTGTTTCCAGATGAGTTGCCTGGGTTACCACCAAAGAGGATATTTGATTTCTCTATAGATATAATTCCAAGGTGTGAAAAATTTTCCAAGGTGCCCTACAAGATGATGATAATCAAGCTAATGGAGCTTAAGGAATAGTTGGATGAACTGTTGTCAAAAGGGTTGATAAGACCAAGTGTTTTACCTTGGGGAGTACCAGTCATTTTTTGTAAAAAAGAAAGATGGTACTTTGTGTTTGTGCATTGACTATCGTATGCTTAACAAATCCATGGTGAAGAATAAATATTCGTTGCCACACATTGATGATCTTTTCGATCAAATGAGAGGAGTTTTTATATTCTTGAAGATAGATTTGAGATTTGGATATCACTAGTTGAGAATTAGAGATGAAGATATCTTTAATACTACGTTTAGAACCAAATATGGACACTATGAATTCACAGTTTTACCTTTTGGGTTGACAAATGCACCAATGGCATTTATGAATTTGATGAATAGTGTATTTAGAGACTATCTAGATAAATTTATCTTGGTTTTTCTAGATGACATGCTGATTTATTCTAAGGATGAGGAAGATCATTGTAGACATTTAGAGATAATTTTACAGCATTTAAGAGAGTACAAGTTGTATGGTAAACTATCTAAGTGTACTTTCTTCCAAAGGAGAGTGTGTTATCTAGGGAATGTAATCTCAGTGGATAGAATCTTCGTAGATCTTACTAAGATAAAGGCAATACTCGAGTGGCCTATACCCAAGAATGTGTCTAAGGTTAGAAGTTTTCTAGGCCTAGTTGGGTACTGTTGAAATTTTGTTGCAAACTTCTCCAAGATTTCTTTTCCAATTACTTCTTTGCAGAGAAAAGGGAAGAAATTTGAGTGGACTAAGAAGTGCCAAGAAGCCTTTGATCTACTTAAAGAGAAATTGACCATTACACAGATCTTGAAAGTACTAGATCTTGAGGGTAACTTTATAGTTATCACAGATGTATGCAGGGAAGGTTTTTAGGTGTGCTAATGCAAGTTGGGTAAGTGATTGCTTATGAATCTAGAAAGTTGAAACCTTATGAGAAAAATTATGCATCACATGATTTAGAGTTAGCCATTGTGGTTCACACATTACAGATGTGGAGGAACTACTTGCTAGGGAAACCTTTTGAATTGAAAACTTGCCATAATGGGTTAAAGTACCTTTTCACTCAACCTAATCTGAATTCTAGGTAGAGAAGATGGTTGGATTTAATAGCTAACTATGATTTCAATAACAATTATATAAAAGGGAAAGAAAATTAGGTTGTTGATTCATTGATTCGAAGACGTCATATAGCTTCAATAGTAATGATTCAAACCAACTTTAAGGGTCAAGTGTTACAAAAGTGCGAGGATGAGTACTACTTTCCAATCAAGCAGGAACTTGCTAATAATCCACAAGACTCTAGGTATGAGGGTTTTCATTTTGAACCTAATGTATTGATGCAAATACAAAGATGGAGATATCATACTTAGGCACAGCTTCTCTCAAACATGGCTCATCAACCAATCCTTCAACCCAAATAGGCTTTTTCCTAGGCTTCCCAAAGGCCAAATCAAGGAACTTATGATCCCATCAACACAACCATAGGAAAAATGGATTATAAATTCTTAAAATACTCACATGACACCCTCAAAACAAACACCATGCTTGTAGGAGACAAATTTCATCATACACTATCACTCAGACCTATTAAGCTTAACCAACGTTGTCAGGAGGATAGTCAAGATTTTGTGGCCTAAGGGACTTCACAACAGGAAAAAAATATGGATTTAGGCTTCCCAATGGTACCCATGCATAACATCAAAATCATTAGACAATATTCCAAAGGAAACTTAGATTCCTAGAACAAAGCAGACTACCCCAAAAGGCCTAAATAAGACTGAGAACAGCAACTTCTTGGTTACCTAGGCTCTCCCCTTCACCCCAAGGCCTCAAATAATACTCCTACAAGTTATTTACACCTATCACCACCATTTCCAAATGTCACCAAGATAAATTTTCCAAACTCAAGCCAAAAAACCACTTTTTGCTTGTGAATCAGGCTTGCCACATAGAGATGTCAAGCCAAAAACCTTGCACCATTTCCTCCAAAAATCCTACCATTCTCCAATAAATTGAGAGAGTATTAGTATAGGTCTAAATCTTCCATCCCACCAAGAATGAACAAATTTACCATGTGGGAATAGAAGAAATCCACATATTTCTCTCAAAACCCTAATTTTGAGGGTTTTTAGACCACCTGATGCAAAAAATTGGAATAACTTCTTTATTTCTTAATGAAAAATAACCACTATAGATTAAAAATTAAGGTGATTCAACCCTATATCCATCCATTACATTCCTAGAGCATAAAACATAACTTACAGGCCGTACCAAGTACAAGATCAGCAAATTTTACAGAAAAAAACATAGAAAATCCGCAAACTCTTATTGTAAGCTCCTTCCAAAAAATTTCAACAGCCTTGCCTCAAAAAAAAGAGGCATATTTAAGGCCTTACAACTTCCTCCAATTTCCTACAACTGAAATTTGAATCAGTTGGCCGTTGGAAACACAAAGAAACTCTTTTTTGACACTTAAATGCCTAATTAAGGCAATTTACACAACTTACCTCAATCCGCCTACAAAGATGCTTCCCAAACTATGTGAAAGGAATTCAAGCCCACTCAAATGAGCAAGGTTACTCCCCTCATGTTTCTATTTACATCAAGGCATCCTTATTTCTTAATTTTCCAAGATGCACTAGACTTAAAAAGGAGGATGGAGATCTTGTTGTCTAAAGGAGTTGGTCACCACGACCAAAAATTCAACCAAAAGCCTAGAAGACTTATTACAAAACATTTGAAATGGTCCTTAGGACCTTATTCCACCACCAAAACCAAGAAACAAAAACTCACCAAACATATTAGGTCCCTTGGACCCCTAGGTGCTCCTGCACCATGGATTACTTAGCTATAAGTGTAGGATGTATGTACTTGACGTAGTGGAGTTAAGGAATCTAGTATGGAAAGAAGTACATGAGGCATTGTACTCTGGATTCCCTAGTGTAACCAAAATTATGGAAAATGTAAAGTTGTTATATTTTTGGAAAGGGATGAAAGGAGATGCTACTAATTTTTTTGGCTAGGTGTCTGGAATGTCAAAGGGTGAAAGTGGAGCATCATCATCCTGCAGGATTGTTATATCCACATGACATACCAAAGAGGAAGTGGAAATTCATAAGTATGGACTTAGTGCAAGGATTTCCTATGTCAAGAAATAAGCACAATGTCATTCTTGTGGTAGTAGATAAGCTTACCAAAGTCGCACATTTTATACTCAGGAATCTAACCGATGGAGCACCTGTCATAGCTAGGAAATTTGTACAAGAAGTATTTAGGTTGCATGGAATTCCAGAGAAAATTATCTTGAATAGGGATGCATGAGTCACTTCTAGGTTTTGGCAAACCTTTTTTTCTGCACTAGGGAATCAGTTGAATATTAGCTCAGCATATCATCCGAAAACGAATGGACAAACTAAAATAGTGAATTAGGTATTGGAAGACCTACTAAGAATGTATTGCATGGATCAGTAGTGCAAGTGGGAATACTACTTACCCTTAGTTGAATTTTCTTATAACAATTCTTATCATTATGTGATACAGATGGCTCCTTTCAAAGCGTTCTATGTTCAAAAGTGTCAAACTCCTATAAGTTGGAATAGACTTGAGGATAGAGTGACTCTTGGGCCAAAAATGTTGGCTGAGATGGATGATCAAGTTAATATTGTAAAGAAAATGTTAGATGAAGCTAATGATCATCGAAAAATTTATGTCGATGCTAAGAGAGTGCCCCAAAAATTTTCCATAGGTGACAAAATGTTGTTGAGAGTAAAACCTCACAAAAGCTCCATTATATTTGGAAAGTCTTCCAAGTTATCCCCATGTTATGTTGGACCTTTTGAGATTCTTGAGGAAGTGAATCTGGTAGCCTATCAAATAGCATTGCCACCAACTCTTGCCAAAATGCATAATGTCTTCCATGTGTCTTACCTTAAGAGGTATGTACCCAGTGCTAATCACATGATTGATTGGACTGCTTTATAGGTATAGGACCCTGGAGTGGTAACGCTTGAGCCCATCAAGGTGCTCGGAACATGTAAGCTTCACTTGCATAACATGGAGGATCTGCAATGCAAATTCCAGTGGGATCAGTATGCAAAAGACTCGGCCACTTGGGAAGATTATGTTGAGATTCAGAAAAAGTTTCCTCTTGTTTCAGATGCTTATGAGAATGCTTGAACAATATGTTTATTTTTTGTTTTGTTTTATGTTGCTACATAAAACCATAAGGGATGATGATTCACAAGGGGGGGAGTATGTTACACCCCAATTGTGTAATTACTATTTACTATTACTATGTAGGGTAAAATGTGAATGTAATGTGAATTCAGTGGAAGAATAAATTGTGTGTGCACTTTGTTATCACTTCCTTATGAATAAATGGCATCTCATTTAATGTTATATGAAGGAGTTCACTTATGTTAATGGATGAATAATGTGTTGATTTTCTAACTTTAGAGATGTAATGTGTGTATTGCATATTTTGTGAACAGCTAACTATCATGAACATGTGTTAGTGTTTGCAGGTACATGTTCAATTCCTCCAAGGGGAGGGGAAGTATCATTCAGGAGAAGGTCTTGGTCGGGTAACCAATAACATAACATATCTAAGCTTACACACCATATTAGAATAATTGAGTCAGGTTATTAAGGGGGAAGTTGGCAAGTCATCCTTAGTTGTTATGTTTGCTTTAGTAAAAGTCTAGATTACTATTCAGTGCATTATTGGGTGATGATTATCTGATGAGCTTATGATTTCCTTCTTATTTCCATGCTTGAATATATATGTGGAGCATACGAGGTATGTGTATGTGTACACACATGCATGGGCGATGATAGACTATATGCACCAAGGAATGCATACATGAGGGTACATAGGTAGATGTACATATGCACACTCATGCACGAGTTTCTTATGTGCATGGAACTATCCGATGGAAAGACATATCACTCGTAGTCTCTTATCAACATTGTAGTAATTTTGTATGATTCTAGTGTGTGAATCAAATGTGTATATATATATTGTTTATACATATATCCATATATGTATATGTGTATCCATACACGCGAATGGTAGCAAATGGATATGCCCATGTGAATGTATCGATACATGTATACATACGCATACATGTACATAGAGGCATATATATATGTATACACAACTAATATATTAATATAACAATGTGATTGCTATGTTGATGTATTCTTTTGTATATCATTTATATATATACATGCTTTATTAACATATGATAAATATAAATATATATACTAACATATACATCTATATGTATGCGTAAATATATATATGGCTATGTTTGATAATATATATATACAAGTATATATATGTATATGTTGTATTTATATTTAAACATTATTTTTTTTAGATCGACTATCTAAAGCTTCAGCCGATTATAATTTTTACTCATTTAGCTTTGAAGTCGATTATCTTAATCAACATGGAGGCTGATTTATTAAACAAGTTAAAGGCCAAACTTTGTGGAAATTATAACTATCTTTCTTGAGCTGCTTTATGCTCATGTTGTCGATGAAATAAGAGTTTGTAATCTACAAACTAAACACAACTATTAAGTTGATGATAAGTGAGAATAAGTCGAGGCCTTTTAATAGGAAGCCATGGACTTAGTAAAATGGTATTACTAATATGATGTTTTGCATCGATCAAATAGTTGTATTGGCATGAAGCATATCAACGACTTGGTGTAAACTATTTCATGGGTGAATTGACACATATAGTAAGAATTAGTCGATGATTTAGCTTGATGGAACACTCTTGTTATTGACTATTTCTCTTGAGTTTGAAACCACGCAACATTTGTATCTTTTAGCTATAGAAGACTGCTTTAAGTTGTTGGTCAAATTCTATCACATGGAGAATTGAATTGGTCTCCAATTGTTGTCAATAAGTGGATTGATCTATTGATATTTGATTTGAGTCTATGTTTACTTATCTGCCACCTTTCGATTTTTCATAGTGGTGTTGCTATGCATGCTTGCTGATGTCTATCATTCCTAAACCATAGGCAATGTTGTTACTTGTTTTTTGTATAAATAGCAGCAAGAGATCATTTATTTGGGATGCATCATTATTCTCTTCTATACGATATTTCTTGTGAATAGACTACATTTTAGTGTGCTTTTCTATCTACAATATTCTATCTAAACAATGAGGGAGAGCCTTGAGTTTTAAGTGAGTTTTATTATCTTTGAGAGGAAGCATTTTCCAACTTGAGAGATAGGAGTTGAGAGACTTTGTTGGAGAATCAATATTGAGATAGTTGTTGTTCCAAAGGTGTTGTGACTGCAACCAATCAAGTTGGGAAGCTATAACACAGGCATGAGGATATTCTACTTTTTATTATTATTTCTTTGAATGTGTTATGTCTTGATTGATTGAACTAGTCTTGTTGATACTTGCATGTAGGAAAAATTAATGTTACTTTGAAAGAAAAGTAGAATCTATTTACTTTGTTTGTGCATTGTTTGTAAGTACTCCATGATAGGATAGACTATTTGTCTTGGGTATTATTAATATTATACTAGACATGTGTAGTCATGGGTAAAAGGATATATTTATCATAGGTATTGTTATTATATTGGATATGATCAAACATAGACAAGCTTAGGGTATGCTCAAAACTAGGTAATTAATTATGCTAAATGGCTAGTAGGTTACTCTTGGGATTGTTGTCCAGAGAAGGAAGGGAACTTGTACTTTACTTATTGAGTTGTGTTACCTTAGGTTGTGTTAAAGAGATAGGTTATCTTGGGGAGTACTTTTATCATGGAGAGGGATTGCCTAGGCATAGATATAATGGCCTCAAGTCAAAATGAGCTTTCTATAGTGTAAGTGAATGGTAGACCTTCACTCGAAGTACTAAATGAGAATACTTTGGCCAAAGTAGTGGGAATTTTTGAGACTCCACTGTAGATAGTGAGATTTTGAGACTCCACTATCAGTTCATTGTGTCTACTTAAATGCATGAAGGGTACCTAGCATAGGTTATAAATCCTAGTCAGGTAGGGCACCACACTAAGCTCAGAATGGTATGTTGTATGGCGTTACTCGACCAATACCTTCATCAAAGGGTAGGGCCATCTATCATTGATAAATGTTTGGGGGATTGCATATGAGTATGTGGTTGGTGGAAAAGTGCTTGAGTGATGCTTCTCCTCCTCAGCAGGCAACAGGGGACTAAGGTTTTAAAAGGCAGATTCCTAGACCATCTATGTCTTATGTCATGAAACTCGAAGGACCTATGTATGTAGCTTGTACATTCTTGGAATATTGTACTTTGTGAAGTATTGTAATGGAATGGAAATCCTTATTGTAAACTATTTAGCATCTTTTTTCATATATTTTCAATCAAGAAAAGAAAAAAATTATTGCAATGTCTTGTACATAGTTTTATTTTACTTGCACAGTAAAAACTTAGGAAATTTACTTCAATGAATGTTTGGAATGTTACAAAAAACTTATTTTTTAGTCATTTAATCATGATTCTTGAGATGGGTTAAGTGTTAGTTTCATAAGAGTGTGTTGGTTGTGTCAAAATTATTACACTAATAGACATAGATATCTTAGATTTTGGGAATGTGATGATTAGTAGATTAAAATATAGAAGATATTAATTAAAATTTACCATTATCTTACTGATAAGCACAATGAATTTTACTACACGCCCCTTAGATATGGACTTGATTAAGAAGATATTATTCTTTAAAACATGCAATTGAGATGACATTATTGCCAAGAAACCACCTTGTTTAAGATTAATTGACCAAATAATTTATTTGTTTAAATTGTGTGCCTCATCTTAAAAACGTGGCCTATATTATTCTACCACAAAAATTTAAAATTTTGAATGAAAGTAGTTTTCTTTGTGACTTCTTAAACATGTATTCCATTCAATTGACCCTATTAGTGTATATTAATGCATTTCCTTAAATAAAGATCTTGGATTGACTTAATTTCTTCAAAAATATATCATTGAGATCTAAATTTAAATTAGCTAGACATTATCTATTTGTATAAAGGGTAGTAAATGTATAATTGATTTAACTCTTAATACATGAGTAGATGTAGTTTTGATAAACTATGGAAGTAAACTGGAAAATATAGAATAGACCTTGAATCATGAATTATGTTGGAAACTAAGCATGGGGCACTCACCCTTTTCTTGTGATTTCATTTGCATTTGATAGACCTACTTTGGATATTGACACTAGCGGATTTACACATTTATGTTTTTTCATTTTCATTATGATGATGGGTTAGTATGGATATGGATACTATGTGTAAAATAGTAGATTTTATGAGCTTATGGTGGTGATCTAGTTAGTTGATGACTATGGGTTATTCCTATTGTTCTTATAATAGATTTAGAGTTGAGCATTTCCTCTTTATTATCATAATTTGATTATAAGTATGAATTTCAATTGTGTTTGGTGAATATCAATTTAATTTTATTTCAATTTGAAAGTGATCATTTGAATAAGAATGTTTGTGTATGGTTAAATTAGGAAAGAAAATTATGAACTAGCATCAGGAGATAAATGTGAAATTTATGTGCAATGATGATAGTTAGATTTAATTATGATAATTGTTTAAATTGAGATAATTAGGAATATTATAGTTTCACTATAACATATGATATTTTTTGAAATGTCAATATTATTGCTCCAACTATTTTTTTGGGAAACAAATTAAAATATGCTTGTTTTAATTTAGATTAAAATATTGATATGATTCATCATTTACTAGTATCTCAATGTGGAAATTTCTTGTGGATGGTTATCATGTAATGGATTTTAGGTTTTTATTAACATCTTTCTTTATGTGATTTTCTTGTAGTTCTATGATTAATAAAGAAGTTCAAATATATAAAAATGTTGAAGGCTATAAAAATTCAATACTTTTATGTACTAAGATATGATAAAATTTGTACAAAGTATCAAATATTATGTTTTGTATTATTATCATTGAATGTGTATGGTTTTGTTAGCAATATTATCATGTTAATGTTCATCTATGAAAACTTGGCAATATGTTTTAGGGTTAGAATTTCTCTCTATTCAATCCCTAAAGTAAGTGAACATATAAAGGACATAATCGGAATACGAAAGGGAAAATGAGTTTAGTTATGTTATGGAAGGAAGAAAACTAGGTTAGAATGTGAAAAAAATCACTTCATTGTATTATTTTCAAAAGAAATAGATTTAATGTTGTGTTAAGAAGTTTAGTGTAACATAAAGTAAAGGTTGAGTCATAGTGGGAACCTATCCCTTCTAGTTATTGTGTTTGTGTTAGTTGATGATGGACCATGTTGTGCCATTCAACTTGGAGCCTATTCTCATCAATGGTTACTAGCACTTGATTTTACTAGTGGTTATGAGCACTTGCAATGACTACTAGCTTTTGGCACCTTATATTATTAGTAGGTACTAACATTGGGACTACTATCAATTACGGATCATTAGTACTAATCTTGGATATAGGCACTTGTTATGGTTGGTTATTAGGATTTGATGTTAGCAATATTGTTATTACATTGGCAACTTGATAGCCTTGAGAGCGTGGCAAGATGTGTATAGTGCAATAGGAATGGTATTAACATCATGACATCATGACATAATATGGTGATTGGTATTTTATATGATGGATATTTAGTTATATTATTATTATCTTGTGAAGCTATAGATGCTCTTACATATGTGAAACTTCATACATAGAGTTTGGCATATATTGTAGAGGATATCCCAAGTTGTGTAGGACATGTGGTTGTATAAAATGATATTATATTTATGATTTTCAAGCTTTTTGAGACTATCATTCCCCTCCTCCCCTTAGGTGGCCAAGTGTTAAGGCCACACTCATTGTGATGTACATATCCTTATGAGGTTATTGGTTGACTTTTCATTTATTAGTGACCTCTTTTTATTTTATTTGAAAAGGAAACACTATTGAATTATACTTCTTGGGCTACTTAGCCATTTTAAATTTGACATTATCTCTTTGCTGCAAGGACTTGTTTAATTTAACCTTCTTCTTTTTAATTTGGGATATCATATCAATTATTACTTATGAATGTGGGATATTATATCAATACTACTTATGAATTTTATTATTTTTTATTTTTTATTGGTGGCTTTAATCTTGAGATTTTATCTTATGTAATTGTTTTCCTGGTTTAATGATTTCTTATTGTTTGCAAATGTTGGTGTGCATAGAGTAATGCGGCATGCATAAAACTACCATATCTAGGAGGGGTCCCTAGCAAGTTGTTGAGGAGAGTACTGGCCTAAGGAATTCTAATTGTGATGATGGGGGCTAAAAATGGGACCAATATAGGACTTTCATAATCCATTCTCCCTATGTATGAGTGACATCTAAATAAGATAAAGGTATTAGTAAATATATAAAGGAGTCCTCAAGAAGGGCCCTAAGACTATCTAGCCTATGATGCTTGGGATACTAATTCAACAGTTTTGTGATTCAAAAACTTCAAAGATGTCGGCTATATAGTACTATGGCTATTTGGATACTAGATATAAGGTTATATGAATTTTATGATCCCTTGGATGTTGAATCAATGGTTCTACAATTATATAGTTATTCAATTTATGGTCACTTAGCTCTATATTTTTGTAGTTGGATGGTTCTATGGTTACTCGGCTATATTGTGATGTTTGTAGTCCTTGTAAAACCTATTTTATGAGCCTCATGTTGTGGTTCATATGTTATCATCCTTTTGATGTGTGTAGCTTGAGACATGTATGGTGTGAATTATTTTGTGAACTAAATGTGGAAGAGTTAATAAATAAATAAAAATAAAATAAATGCTTAGCATGGTTATAGTTGAGTATGATGGTATAAGGCTTTAGTAGTTTAGATAGTTCCTTATTGGTGTGGATTCAATTTTGGAAAATAATCATACCATGGTTAATGTAGTTGTTTAGACACCTTGCTAATAATGTATGGATAAGTGGCAATGGAACTTTAGAGCATTTATTGGATCTTTATATGGTTTTTTGCTTCATATCCCTTCTAGCAATTCATGAACTTCTATTACAAGATCTTGTGCTCTTATCCTATAAATTTTGATATTTTATAATTGGTAATATTAACACTAGGACTTCGATCTTGATGGAGAAAGATGTCATCTAGGATGCTTGTGATTCGATAATTGCTTATTTATTTTTACTACTAGAGTTTAGGAAACTTGTTGGAAATGTCACCTTTATATGTTGGCATGGTGTGAGTTTTCCTTTTCCCAACCTTAAGGACTTCCATGGGGAGTCTAATCTTAGGGGGGACAATGTGAGACCTGCTTGTTGATGCAATCTCATTCGTATTGATGTATGTAGTTTAGGATACATATATTTGTCCATTCCCACATTTATATTTTTGGATTATGTTCATTATGACAAAATAACATGTGTAGTATGGATTTTAGTTAGAATAGTCTAATGTATGAGTATATAATGTTGATTTAGATTAGCATATGCTTGTAGATAATTATTAATGTAGACACTCAAAAGTTGTCCTCACAATCGTCCTATTTTTCATCTATTAATTAAATGGATATTATTATCTGTTTAATTAATTCATTTAAATACTTTCTTCTATTCATTCATCAATGCATTTATAAGCATTTATCCATATTCTAAGCATTTATTTCTAAGAATTTATCCATCTGCATAATAAATCACTTATCCATTTCATATTACTCCATTTTTCATTACTCATCAAAATATTCATAAATGAACCTTTATCCATTTACATATTTCATTAAATAATTTAAATACATAAAATAGTTTAATCATTTAATCCATTTAATTCATTAAATCATTCATCCATTAATTTGAAAATCCATTTTAAATATAATTCCAAACCAACTTTATATCATAAACCCACTCATTTATTTCTCTCATTTCAATCAATTTCAATGTGCATTTCTCCAATTCAGTCTTTTATCCCACATCTCTCTTGTAACTTGAATTCACCCTGTGAATTCATCTATATAAATCCCTCTCCCTTCTCACCAAGAAGCACATACATTCGATTGATACATTCGATTTCGATCATACATTCAATTTCGATCATACAATCCTCTCTTCCATTCATCATAGCCTCTTGTTGTATTTGTGCTCATAAAAATTTGAGAGCACCAAATGCATAAATCAAGATCTTGGTGAATAGAAGAACAATGGAGTTAGTTTTCTTTTGAATGCATGTGTTTTGGTTTTGCATAGTTTAGTTTACATTTTTGCATTGCTTTCCTTCAAGAAAATCTCCATTGATGTAATGTTGGAAATGCTTTGAATTTAGTTATATTTTCAATTAGTTTTTTCATTTTCAGCATACACATAATGGTGAACCCGACGTGAAATTAGTCTATGGCCGCATGCTTATTTCAGAATTATTTTGCAACAATATTACAAATAAAATTCTATTAAATCCAAATATTCTACAATATTTAAACATTTTTCCATTATGGTTTAACTGATATTTTATTATATGGTTGAATATTTGGATGATAATATGAATTTGAAGCTAACATTTTATCAGATTTTTTCATCTTTTTCATGCATTGTTGTGTAGCAATTGTAAGAAATATGGATGAGTATTTCCTCAGTTTCTTCTGCTGGTAAATGTGAAGCATGATCTTTCATTCATTTGAGGAGTCTACCATCGAGTTTCCTATGGTTTGACATCGTGCATGCATTTCTATTGGAATGTTTTGAATATTATCCTATGTTCTAGAGCTCTTACATAGTGTTAATATCATGATGGCATCATTGTTTACAATTCCACAATTTGCATTAATTTTTAGTTTCTAATTTCTAGTTTTTAATTTCTAGTTGTTAATTTCTTATTGCTAATTTTTAGTTTCTAATTTCTAGTTGCTAATTTCTAGTTGCTAATTTCTAGTTTCTAATTTCTAGTTGCTAATTCCTAGTTGCTAATTCCTAGTAGCTAATTTCTAGTAACTAATTTAGATTAATCTTAGCAATTAATTTAGTTTGGATTAATTATATTTTTGATTAATTTAGACTAATTTTAATTTGTTAATTTAGATTAATGTTAGCAACTAATTTAGTTTAGATTAATTCTAGTTTTGATTAATTTAGACTAATTTTAGTTTGATTAATTTAGACTAATTTTAGTTTGATTAATTTAGATTAATCTTAGCAATTAATTTAGTACTAGTTTTGATTAATTTAGATTAATTTTAGTTCAAGTAATTTAGATTAATTTTAATTTAGATTAATTAGATTCTAGATTAAATGTTAAATTTATTCTTAGTTTACTTTTTTTAATTCCGGGGCTAATTTTGTTAATTTGGATTTTGTGCAGATTCACATGTCAAAGACTTGAAAAATAAAAATAAAAACATAAACTCTCGTTTGACAAAGACTTGAAGGCTTGAAACTACTAATGACATTTGGTGCAGGACATTTCTTGAAGACTTGATTTCTTTTAAAAACCGATTATGTTTTAGTATAGCACAATTTTGATTGGTGCTTAAAAGAACTTTGTTTGTTGTGTTTGATGTGCTTGCACATTCTATGTTACCCGAGCTAGTGTGTATGTATCCTCTCCCCTTTTGCACTTGTGCAATCCTGGGTGATGAGAAATACACAGTGGTCTCCTTTTTTTAGGAGAGGCTTTCCTAGGGATTTCATCACCTCAGGGTTTGACCTCGAGCACATTTTCTAGTGGGCTATATCAAAGGGGGGAGAACGAAATTTGTACCCCAAGGAGTGGCTAACATCGTTCGAAGCCAAGTTGCGAGACCCTCGGTCCACCAAGACTTTCTAGTGATGAGAGTGGGAGTGGGCCTCCCAGTTCTCAGGCTATTACAGACAAGATATTTGTTCACAATAATCCCCTACTAGACACCTCTTGTTTTTAGTAGCCAAAATCCTTCTATTTGCTAGCGCAGGAGGCCAAACCTCTGAAGTCGTCCCACATTTTCGCAGTTCAAAGTAGAGAGAGAAAATTCCTTGAGATCTTTGAGTCTTTGGGAATTCAAAGTTTGGTGCACCCGAGGAGTGTCATAGAGGGGAGCTAGTGCCACCAAACTTCTAAGATATCTTCTCTGAATAGGTGCAGCTGGAGAAATCCAAGTGGGAACCCAGCAAATATTGTCTCTGCCAGCCTAGTATTTGTGCTTGTATTGCAATAATCAAACAACATTCACAATCAAAAACAAACAAAATATTGTGTTTTATGTGTGTCTTTCAAACAAACAAGCAAACAAGCCTTACACCTAAAACTTGCAACACTTCACATATTCAGACAAAGCAACATTTTCAGAGCAACTTCTTGTTGTGATTCCTGTTTAAAACTAGAAACTTGCTCAATTCACTTTGCATATCATCATTCCATTATTAGGTCACCATTTTAGGTACCTTAGCATCCTCATTACTTGCATATCCCAACATCACATTAGGCTACCTTTTCTGAACTTTTAGGCTTCACACCTTGTGGATTTTAGGATAGAACTCTCCATACCTTGGTACAAATCATTGCTTCAACAGAAGATTGTCATTTGACCAAGTCACTTTTTAACTTAGTCCTTTGTCATGTTGGTGATAATTTCCTACTCACAAGTCTAGTTGGGAAACTCACCTTGTCATTCTTTTCACTTGTCATAGAAAAGGCCATTTGAAACATTGGTTTACCCTTGGATGGTTAGTGATCCTATTCTTACATTTTTCAAAAGTGTTTAAGCCCTCAAGTTCACTATAGCTATCCATCACCTCTTAGTCATTTGCATCCTTCATACCACAACATAACATCCAACATTATCATTATCACTTTTAGTCTTGTTGCATACATTAGACATCTTTTATCCTCAAAATACCAAAAAAATAGTTGCATTATCTTTAGGCATACCTTATTTCAAAAAAATCCAAAAACATAGTTTAGGTTTCACACCTTAGACTTAAGTCACCCTCTTGGAATTGGCATACCTTGGACATCATACCATAGATCTTGGACCATAGTGACATCATGTCTTCAATTCACCTTGAAATGCTTGCTAGTCAAGTTGAATACCAATTAATCCACAATGGTCAATACCAGCAAGCCATAGAACTCAAGAAACAATGGATCAATTCTATATCTGAATCACTCACAACCCATAGTTAACCACCCATATGTCCCTCTTACCAACAACCCATGAACTCTAGTCATCCATCCATATACCCTCATATCAAGAGTCCCTTAGCACAATCCATGCCATCAATCCACGACAAGCATCCATTAATCACCCTTATCCTAACCTTGACAAGGGAAATTAACTTTCCACTAATCCCTTCCAAGCCTCCACATCCTATTCTAGTCCATTATTCACAAATTTGTTATGAGACTCCACATCCTATCCTAACCAACCTTCCACTAATCCATTCCAATCCCCTACACCCAATCTTAACTCATCACCCACTAGTCCATTCCAATCCACTACATACCAATCTACTACACCATCCAATAAGACCATGGTAATTAATGCTCTCCAAGGACGACTAGCAAGGAAACTTGTTCAACTCTGAAATGAAAAGAAAGTTAGACAATCCAGTCAAATTGCTACTCATACGCCATCTATCACAAGCATGTCCACCATTGCCTGCCAATCCCAAAAAGGATCTCGCCATTGAAACTCTATCATTGTCGTGTCCAAATATTGAGTCCATTGAAGAAAAGTGTATCATTCCATTGCCTAAATCATTAGATATATGTCAAGAGGAAAACCCAAGGCATGACTTCATAACTTCACCTTCATGTCAAGATCGAAGTAGTCCATCCCATGACCCCATCCTTAAATCCATTCAAGAAGTCCTAGATAATCATGGCATCCAAAATACACCTATCCTTGATCAAGATCACATTCCCAATCATGTCATCCAAGACAAACCCATCTTTGACCAAGACACTACCATTGATCAAGAAATCCAAAATGATCTGCTTGTCGACCTTTATGCTATTCATGACCACACATTTGAAGATGACCCTATCCAAACTCCAAACACCACCATTTCCCAAAATGAGACACTTGTCTCCTTTGGACACAGATGATATTCTACTAGAACAAGAGTCTTCTACTCTAGACATTTGCAAATGATCAAACTATAGTTAAATTCACTGGAATCTATGATAATGACCATAAATATGGTTTCAACATCGACTTGGAAGCACTAGTAAAATCATATGAATCTGATATGTCACAAAATCAAACCAAAGATGTTAATCAGAAATTTATCCCACATGTCAATGAAGCTAAGACATCCTACTAGCTAGGATCATCTACTTTTATCAAATCAGGCTTTCTCACAGAGGAGAAGATTCCAAGTAGTAGTGTCCACATACACAATGATGGGTTCATATATTGCTTCCAAAATAAAAAATACCCCATCGCAAAGAGAATATGTCAAAGCATGCAGTATCAAGGAAGAGGACTAGGCCGACATGAGTAAGGTATTCAAAAACCAATACAATTTTATGAAAATCCTAGACATCAAGGTCTTGGCTATTCTTCAATCATCAAATCTAATGATGTTAGTGGTACCTCCTCGATATTGGGGGAAACTTTATCTGATACAAACATAAAAATGGAGGCCATGAGTAGTCCTTATCATAAGGTTGTTGTCAACACTCATTCCATCCACACCATAAACCGTCATTCTAACATGAATAAACCTTTCATTTGGAAGCAACAAAAAAAAAATTATTACAAATCCAAAGTTCAAAATCAAATTTCAAAGGCCATTGAATCAAACAAAGTTCCAAGTGGACAAATGAAGTTAAAATGGATCCCAAAGAAAAATGGATCAAACAAAGAAAATATTCCAAATCCAAAAGTCGATCAAAATGTGGAGCCACAAAAAAAGAGGACTCCCACATATAATAAATGTCCACCTCCTTCAAAATGGTCATCAAGCAAGGCATATAAAAGTGTTGGTTCCAAATGTTATCCCAATCAAAATTCCAAAACTCCATCATCCATCACCCCAAGTTTGGCGAATGAAAATTCCTACATCTAAATTGCCAAACACATCTGCCATCATCCATCATAATACTACCTCTCGTCTAAAGTCTAAAAATCCTACGTCACAAATCTATCATATCTTGGCAACAACTCTTTATCATAAGGACTCCCTTGGCACTCTATCGTGATGTGTGTATTTTGATAAGGCCAATTCTAGTATCAACAAGGATGACAATAACATCAATCAATTGTATGCAAGCGTTATGATCCTAACAAGGAAACTACTTCATAAAAGTCATTATTGGCATATCATGGTGCCAGTCTCTATATCAGCACCATCAATGGATTCAGAACATTCAGTGATCAGCTAAAATAGCAAGGTCATCCAGAAATAACAAAAATACCAACAAAAAAAATTGTCACCTTGATGAAAACCTAGCAAACAAGCGTCTTGGTGACACCAAAAAAAAAAAAAAAAACATAAAAAATAGTAAAGAGAAAAAATTGTGTCCAATAGTGAAAACCATGTTTATGGCACTTTGGATAAGTACCATGGTGAAAACCTAGCAAACAAGCGCCATGCGTAGTCAATCTTTGCTTCGTCATTTACTATCACTTTATTTGGCCTTCCACCCTAATTCAAACTAACGCCTTTACTTTCCATCATCTCCCATTTGACATCCATTATCAGGCCTTGTCATCTTTATCATGACTTCCAAACAATTGACATCTTGTATTCTTTCTCCTACACCTTTCGTCCATAATAAACCCTTGTCTCATCCCATCCGTATTGGTTCGTTTTATACCTGACTAAGGGAAATGTCCTTGACCTATGTCTTCACTAGATTCTACACTTATCATTGGAGGTCAAAGCATTTCAAAAACACAAAAAAATTAAAACATTCTAAAATACAAAAAAATCAAAACATTTCAAAAAGACCAAAAAAATCAAAACATTTCAAAAAGACAAAAAAATCAAAACATCTCAAAAAGACCAAAAATCAAAACATTTCAAAAACAAAATCAAAAACATTTCAAAAGACAAAAAAATCAAAACATTTCAAAAAGACAAAAAGTTCAAAATATTTCAAAAGACAAAAAAATCATAAAATTTCAAAATCCAAAAATATTATAAAACTTCAAAATCCAAAAAAATCAAACCATGTTAAAACCCAAAAACATTCAAATAACTTTCAAAAATCCCAAAAACAGAGTCAAAGTCAGTCATGTCAGTCTTTGTCATGTCGAACTATATTGCCTCTATAACTAGACATAGACAAGGCAATTTGTCGATGTGCCCCCGAGGCATTAGGTCAGTCTTTAGGTGTTGTCAAATACAATCATGATTCAGTCTTTTGTTGTTGAAACAAATTCAAGGGTCATTTCAAACTACGAGGTCTATGCACATTGCTACATAGGCAAGGCCATCTGTCGATGAGCCCCTGAGACCCCCTAGGTCAGTCTTTTAGGATTCGTCGAGTCAGTCAAAATTATCAAATATTGTCAACTCAGACACGACATCATCATCTGAGCTTCAAACACAAATCCTGAATCAACATGACAAGCAAGCCAACAAGTCTCCAAGTCAAATCGATCATTTGTCAAATCAATCAAACCAGTCAAGTTGATCAAAACCAATGGTTTTATACAGGATGGTCCTTCCTGAAACCAAACCTTGTCACTGTCACACTTTGTCATTTTCCTTATACAGGTAGTTGCATGATCGAAACCAGACTTAACATCTTATATGACATGTTTCTTTCCTTGAAACCAGGCCTTGTCAAAACAGTCAACCCGTCGCTCACTTCGTCCCTTAATACAATGGCAAACATTTATTGGCAGATAATCTGAAAGGTTGTTGACCTTGTTGGTCTATTTCGTCTTATCTTTTGGATTTTCTTTAGTCATGTTACTAGCCACCTCGAAGATGTCCCACGAAAGATTTAGAGGAGCGATGATGTCTCATGACTAGCATTTTATTTGATTGTTGTCTATAGTTTTTCTTAACAAAAAGATTGGGGCAACTTTTCCCTTAGTATGAGTTAGGACCTTCCTTGTTTGTGACTGTCTGTTTTACAAATGGATGACCTTACACACCTTGGTCTATGTCATACCATGGTGTTTGTTGTCCATATTTTACCACTCTATGATAATAAAGCACTTTGTAAAGCACAAGAAGCTTCATCACTTTTATTTCCTTCATATCTCTTTCTTTTCATCTATCATTTCTTTCCCCTTAATCTTCTAGTCCTCTTATCCATTTCGAGAGCACACTCGTGTTCTTTGAACCCACCGTTCCTCTCGAGGGGGCATACCTCTATCTCCTCGTCATTCTTCCTTACATTGGGGCATACCTTTTTCTTTGAAACAACGCGACGGATTGCATTGTCTCAAAGAGGGGAAAAATGTAGACACTCAAAAGTTGTCCTTACAATCGTCTTATTTTTATCTATTAATTAAATGGATATTATCATCTGTTTAATTTATTTATTTAAATGCTTTCTTCTATTCATTCATCAATGTATTTATAAGCATTTATCCATCTACATAATCAGTCACTTATCCATTTCATATTACTCCATTTTGCATTAATCATCAAAATATTCATACATGAACCTTTATCCATTTACATATTTCATTAAATAATTTAAATACATTAAAAAAATTAATCATTTAATCCATTTAATTCATTAAATCATTCATTCATTAATTTGAAAATCCATTTTAAATATAATTCCAAACCCACATTATATCATAAACCCACTCATTTATTTCTCTCATTTCAATCAATTTCAATTAATTTCAATATGCATTTCTCCAATTCAGTCTTTTATCCCACATCTCTCTCGTAACTTGAATTCATCTATATAAAGCCCTCTCCCTTCTCACCAAAAAGCACATACATTTGATTGATACATTCAATTTCGATCATAAATTCAATTTCGATCATACAATCCTTTCTTCCATTCATCATAGCCTTTTGTTGTATTTGTGCTCATAAAAATCTGAGAGCACCAAATGCATAAATCAAGATCTTGGTGAATAGAACAATGGAATTAGTTTTCATTTGAATGCATGTGTTTTGGTTTTTCATAGTTTAGTTTACATTTTTTCATGTGTTTTCATTCAAGAAAATCTTCATTGATGTAATGTTGGAAATGCTTTGAATTTAGTTATAGTTTCAATTAGTTTTACATTTTCAGCATACATAATTAACATTATAATATTTGTGCAAAGAAAGGGGATTTGCTACTCACAAGTTCTCTTCATTCAGAGAGCCTCACAGGGCGAATTTCCCTAAACTACCTCAAGGAAAAGAATGAAAGTTCTAGAATTAGAAAAAGCAAGTCACGAAGATTCTCTGGACAAACTGACAAGCTCTTGGCCAAAGGACGGCAACGCGGGAAACAGACAACAATGCAGCACACTGGCATCCCAGAGGCGCGTTGGCGTCTCTTTATGAACTAGAAAGTGAGAATATCACAGAGAATAACAAAGCGACTACTTCTATTCTAATTGCTAAGGACTTCTAGAATACAGGAAAGTAACTGAATTGAAATAGAGTGAAGTAGAACTGATAAAGATAAGAAGAAGAAAGGAAATGCTTACAACCATGCGAGAGATGAAGCCTCTAGCACGAGAATGTCTTCAATACCTGCATCTATAAGATCTAGAGAAAGTGTTGGGATTGTATAGGGGTTTGCCTCAGTCAAACCACCGTTTTGGTGTTCTCACCTCCACGAATAGCCAGATAGAAAAAGAGAGATGAACCAAAATGGAAAAAGCGTGTGGTGAAAGCAAAACCCGCTTAGGAGTAGAACGTAGAACCCACACCGCCAAGTATGAGTGATAAAAGCAAACCCCACTCAAGGAGGAGAACCCGTAGCACAAAAGAGGTGATAAAAGCAATCCCCGCTCAAGGAGGAGAACCCGTATCACAAAGTAAAAATGCAATAGAAAGGGAATATGGAATTCCAGAATGCTCACAAGTATGAGATAAGGGAGATGAAGTTGCAAGAGCCAAGAGTGCAAAGAGTGTTGTGAGAAGGTAAGAGCTTGAAATTGTTGTGACAAATAAGAGAGTTGTGCAAGCAAGAGCAAGATGGAAGAATGCCAAGATTGAGAAGAAGTTAGAATGAAGCTAGAGTAGAGGAAGACGTTAGAAGAACTTAGAAGAATGGAGCTAGAAGAAGTTAGAGGAACTTAGAGAGAGCAAATGGATTGAAAAGACTATTTTTAAGGAGGGAAAACACGCTTCTCGAGCCATTTCAGGGCATCTTGAGTCGTTACCACCGACCAAGAGAGATGACAAGTGGCAAGCATGCACAAAAACGGTCGTTTGAACATTGAAACGTCGTAGGACGCTAGTGCAGTGCGCAAACGTTTGTGCGGCGGACAACTATGTAGTGCGCTAGTGTCTGAACACATCACACTACAAAACGACATGAACAGGAAAGGTACAAAGTTCGATGCAAAACTGACACGCGAGGGTAGCTACTGAAAAGGGGTGTTGAACAATCTTGAGGAAAAAGGTTGATGCAGGGATTAAAATGAGCCTACACAAATGCTAGGGAAGTGGACACTAAAGTGGATACAATAATGTATGTGAAATTGCAAGGGGTGCAATTTTACGACTATACATTTTTCCCCCACTTTAGCGAGCATATGAATATATGCTAATATGCACGCTAAAGTAAATCTACTAAACATAAATAACATCATATGCCAAAAGGATACTATAGAAGAAGCAAATAACTCTTCGAACCATGGAAGCATGCCCCCAGTCTGAAGACCTACAAAACAAATGCATTAGACAAGAAAGACCTACACCAAACAACAATGTTAGAACATGAAAAGCTAAAGGATTTGAGTCAGCAAAGTGAAAGAGACCTTGATGTAGAAGGTTGTCTCAGTAGTATGCGTCGTCCCCAAATTAAGAACTAATACATAGAAGAATTCTAAAATGAAGAGAAGAACATATACTTAGGATGAAGAAGATGTAGATTTTTGATTCGGTATATACAAGAGAGGAGAAGAGAGAATTTAAAAATGTAAGTGTCTCACAAGCTTGCAGACTTGCAAGGAAGGTGTCCTCCAAGATCTCTCACATGAAGGAAACCGAGAAAAGTGCCTTACAGACCCACAAACCTGCAAAGGTGTCCTCCAAGATCTCTCACATGAAGGAAACCCAGATGAAAGTGCCTTACAGGCCCGCAAACCTGCAAGGAGTTATCCCCCAAGATCTCTCACATGAAGGAAACCCGTATGAAAGCATCTTACAAGCCCGCAAACCTGCAAGGAAGGTGTCATCCAAGATCTCACATGGAGGAAGCTAGGAAAGCACCCTACAGACCCGCAGACCTACAAGGAAGGTGTCCTTCAAGATCTCTCTCATAAAAGAAACCGCAAGAAAGCACCCTACAGACCCGTAAATCTACAAAGAAGGTATCTCCCAAGATCTCACATGGGAAAAACCCAAGGGGACTCCGCAGAGTCGGAAAGCGGCTTCACAAGTGCACCTGCAAAGCGAAAGTGGCCACACAGGAAAGTAAGTGGACAGTCACACAAACCATCAAAAAATTGGAAGGCTTTCAAAGGGGTCCCTCAGGAATCCTTCAAAAGAAGAGGGGGGTTCACTAAAGGGACACACTGTTTGAAAAGCGAGGTCTAGTCAAGCTACTCCCAAGCTAGATGCAAAGAATTCATTCAAGAGAAAAGCTTTCAAAGGGGGTCCCTTGGGAACCCTTCAAAAAAGAAAAGAGGTCCACTCAAGGGATGCTTCATTTGAAAGATAGAGAGGAGAGAGGAGATCTTTAGAAGGATGCACATCTTCAGGACAAGTTATCACTACCCCAAGCATACAGGGGAGGAGAACCATGTAGGATGCTTAGAACATGCAGGGTAGAGGTAAACCTTGATATCACTTGTCATTTGAAAAAGAGGCAAGTGCGTTAGACAAACAAATGAGCGGTGGAACTTGAATCACGAAGTTGTATTTTATCCTTCAAGGCCTTATATTCACTAGTGGAGTGGCCAAGCACTCAATGGTATGCACAGAAAAAATGTTTTGCTTTATCATGTTTGTGAGATTTCTTGCGTGTAGAAGAAGGAAGAGTGATTAAGCAGGCTTTAAGAAGCCTTAACAAAATACACTCTTGCTCGGATAGAGGATGAGGAGCAAGAAGCAACCCTTTCTCTTGTGGAGAAAGACTCGACTACTCACAGGGAGAAGACATGAAGATAGAAGACAATGAAGGATCCTCATGGAGAGTATTATTCTGGCTAGGGGGATCATGCTCTTTTATGGGATCACCATCAACCTTCTTAATCGAACTACCCACATTAGCCTCTTTAATAGAGGTGTGATCGTCTCCCTCAGAAGGAGGATCAACATTAAGAATATTACAATTTGCATTCACCTTATCCCGCAATATAGAAGAATGACCATCTTTGATAGCAGGTGTGGATGATGTTATTGGAAAGTCTAGGTGGATCGGGTCGGCTTTATATTCCTAAATGAAGGAATCTGTAAATTCTAAGGAACCCCAATCATCACCAAGACACGCATTCTCTTGAGAAGTAGGAGTAGACTTAGGATTTCTTGCTTCAGAAGGATCTTCCTTATGAACACCTATCTCAAGAGTATCCTTTGTAGTAGGTATTGCTGGAGTAAAAATCGACACATTGGAAGACACTGAAGGAATAAGAGTAGGCACAACTGAAGCTTGACTGGCAACCGCCATCTCACATAAGTGCATAGCATCAGGGTCAGCCTTGACTATGACTACTTTATTATTGCAAATGAACTTAATAGATTTATGCAAGGTAGACGGGACTGCACCCATAGCATGAATCCACGATCTACCAAGAAGAAGGTTATAAGGTAACTTTTTTGATACAACATATAGAAGGGTGGGTACAGTAACAAGTCCCAACCTCAAAGGCAAGATTATCGTGCCTAGGGCTTGTCGACCAACATTATCAAACCCATGAAGGACAACACAAGAAGTATTAAGAGACGATAAATCAATATTAATCTTAGGCAATAGATCAATGCTACATACATTGAGTGTCAAACCAGCATCAACGAGTACATCTAATGCCAATTTTATTAATATTAACTATAATCATTAGAGGGTTTGCTTGCTTTTGTACTTCCAGAGGCGGGAGTTCTTGTGGATAGAATGTAATATTCGGCGAATCTGCATGAATATAAGCTATCAATACATCAGCATCTACCGGCCTAGCAGAAGAAGGAAAGAGGATCTTTTGTAAGGCTTTCTAAAGCATACCTTGATAAACTGAAGCAGACTGAAGCAAGTCCCACAATGAGATCTTAGCAGGAGTAACACAAAGTTCCTCCACAAGATTGTAATCACCAGGTGCTTCAGTTGTAGGTTTTAGGTGCTAAAGGAAGACTTGGTTGTTTAATCATTCTATTCTCATAAGTATGGGCTACCGCTCTATAAGAGGGAGCCTTAGGAAGATCAAGAGAGTCACTATCAAATGGAACACCATTAATAGAACAAACCCTTTTAGGAGGACTAGCTGGAGTCACGTAAATGATCAGTCTCTTAGGCCTTTGAGGGGTAGCAGAAACATAGATTGCATTTACAGACTCATCACAACTAGTAGAATAATTATTTGAAAACATATTCTCAACATCAATCCAAACAGGATCAAATGTGGAATAATTATTTGAAGAAACATTCTCAACATCAATCTAGGGAGGATCAGATGTGGAAGGAGGTTCATCCTTTGCTAATGCATCATCTCTAAAAGAGAGTGCATCAAAACAAAGATGAGATTCATCATTCACCAATGCAACGTCTCTAAAAGAGTGTGCATTGGAATGGAGAGGAGATTCATCATCCATGAATGCGTCATCTCTAGAAGAGAGTGCATTGGAATGAAGAGTAAATTCATCATTCATGAATGCCTCATCTCCAAAAGAGAGTGCATTGGAATGAATAGAAGGTAGAGTAACATTAAGAAAGGTATCAATGATTTCATCTTCTTGCGACAAAATATCCTCTGAAACTAGAGGACTTTCGTGAGAATGATCAAAGGTACCAAGTGACAGGGAAAGCCAAGTCACCATCACATGCATGAAATGGAATATCATTAACATTTTGAATAAAACTAGATAATGAACTAATAAAAGAATATATTAAATTCATTACGATTTTTTTGGTATTTTTTGTGTTTTCAGAGGTCTTTGGAGCGGAATTTGAGGTCGGAACTTGCGTTAGTCCCTAAAATTTGACTACCAAAGGCACTAGTATTTTAGGGATTGAATTACTTCTCTAAGAGACCTTTCCAATGGTGCAAATGGTTCTAAATTCCTAGCACTGAGTCAAAAGTTATGACCCTACCAAGTAGGGGTAAATGAATTCCTAGTTTTTTGAAAAATACCCTCCACATCAGGTTCACCAAAATGTAGAGAAGGGGGATTTGCTACTCACGAGTTCTTTTCATTCAGAGAGCCTCACGGGGAAAACTACCCTAAACTACCTCAAGGAACAGCGCGAAAGTTCTAGAATCAGAAAGAGCAAGTCACGAAGATTCTCTGGACAAACTAACAAGCTCTCAACCAAAGGACACCAGCACACCGGTGCACTAGCGTCTCGTATGGACCAGAAAGTGACAATATCACAGAGAATAACAAAGTGACTACTTCTATTCTAATTGACAAGGACTCCCAGAATACAGGAAAGTAACATAATTGAAATAGAGTGAAGTAGAACTGATAAAGATAAGAAGAAAAAAGGAAATGCTTACAACCACGCAAGAGATGAGGCCTCCAGCACGAGAATGTCTTCAATACCCGCATCTGTAAGATCTGGAGAAACTGTTGGGGCTGTATTGGGGTTTGCCTCAGTCAAACCCCTGTTTTGGTGTTCCCACCTCCACAGCCAGCCAGATAGAGAGTGAGAGATGAACCGAAATGGACAAAGCGCATGGTGAAAGCAAAACCCGCTTAGGAGTAGAACCTACACCACCAAGTATGAATGATAAAAGCAAACCCCGCTCAAGGAGGAAAACCCATATCACAAAAGAGGTGATAAAAGCAATCCCCACTCAAAGAGAACCTGTATCACAAAGTAAAAATGCAATAGAAAGGGGATATGGAATCCCAGAATGCTCACAAGTATGAGATAAGGGAGATGAAGCTGCAAGAGCCAAGAGTGCAAAGAGTGTTGTGAGAAGGTGAGAGCATGAAGTAGTTGTGACAAATAAGAGAGTTGTACAAGCAAGAGCAAGATGGAAGAATGCCAAGATGGAGAAGAAGCTAGAATGAAGCTAGAGCAAAGGAAGACGTTAGAAGAACTTAGAAGAATGGAGCTAGAAGAAGTTAGAGGAACTTAGACAGAGGAAATGGATTGAAAAGACTACTTTTAAGGAGGGAAAAGAAGATTCCTGAGCCATTTCAGGGCATCTTGAGTCGTTACCACCGACCAAGAGAGATGATAAGTGGCAAGCATGCATTAAAATGGTCGTTTGAACGTTCAAACGTCGCAGGACACTAGCGTGGTGTGCGGACGTCTGTGCGGCGCACTAGTGTCCAGACACGTCACGCTACAAAACAACGCGAACAAGAAAGGCACAAAGTTCGATGCAAAGCTGACACGCGAGGATACCTACTGAAAAGGGGTGTTGGAGCATACTGAGAAGGGAAAAAGGTTGATGCAGGGGCTAAAATGAGCCTATGCAAATGCTAGAGAAGTGGACACTAAAGCAGATACAAGAATGTATGTGAAATTGCAAGGGGTGCAATTTTACGACTATACAATTTGATGCATAATTGAGATTAGATGAATTTATTCTCGTGCGTTTAACCTTGCAAGATGTTCATTAGTTGGGAGTTTCCACATTTTCTCTCTATTTTGTCGTGTTTGAATTAAATGTAAATGATTCACATATATATTTTGAATCAATAGCTAATCTTAATTTTTAAATCAATTAGACGGTTATGATTTGAAGAATTTTGCAATTTGCATAGAGTACATTAGGAAATTGTAATGAAAAATGAAATTGTTTAATTTGAATAATTGTGATTTTTTAGTAAGAGCTATTGTGAAAATTATATAATAAAAAAAAATGAATTTTCTATTATAACGGATGTGTTTAAGTTATTATTATACATTGTTTGACTATTCTTCATATGTATCTGACGTTTGTTTTAAGTATGCAAGTGAATTTCATGGACAATGGAAAAAAATTTGGAAGTTCTCTAAAACCCCTAATCATGTTTCGTAGTAACACCTTGACTTCAATTGATGAAGCGACTACGGTCTTATTTTGTGAATATATGTTGTAATGAGAAATTTGTGATGTCTTCTATAATTTTTAATTAGTTATAAGATTGTTTGTTCTAAGAGTATTGGGGTGAGAGTAATCCTAAGTGGCAAATCTCGGATTTAAACTTGGAGGGATTTTAAAAGGTCTTATAAAGTCATGTCTTCATTAAGTAAAATTAAGTCCATATGGTGAATACTACGGGTTGGGGACTTGTTGGGAAATAAATTTTGAGATCTAGACAAAAAATGACCCTTCTCAAGCCCCTTGAAAAGAGTGATGAAATTTGGCTCGGGAAGGAAGAAAGGTTGTTTTAATCCAATCTCTCATTTACTAAGTTCTAACTAGGGTTAGTATACTAGACACACCCTCATCCAAAGTTCTCACGTGTAAGCACATAAAGATTCATGCGACTCTAGAAGTTTTGTGAAGGAATGAGAAGGATGACAAGGACATGTGTCACCTCCCTATTTAAAAGAATGAATGACATGGCACCTATTATTTATATCCCTCTTAAAGAGATTTGGGGGCATTTAAATTCATTTTTTTGCTTCTTGTGGGTGAGAGTGGATTCTTGAGAGCTTGGAGTTTGGAAGAGAAAGACCTTAAACAAAGAGCTTCTTTTAAGGATCTCTAACAAGAAGCATTTTCTCCCACCTTTGGAGTACATTGAAGGTAAGCTTCATGGCTTCCTTTGTTTGAAACATGTAAAATGAATATATTGCTTACTATGTGCATTCTAATCAATTTCGAGAAAAAAAAAATCCCAATTTTAACATGAGCAAAAATTACACCCTGTCAATAAAAAGAGCAAAAATTACACCCCGTCAATAAAAAGAGCAAAAAAAAAACTTCAAACAACAATTATGTATACCTATAGAAAATTTTGAAAAGTTCAAGTGGACCATTACAATGAGGGCAAAGAGAATTTTTCAACACCTATAAAAAATCAAAAATCATATTCTTTGAGTGAAAGTTAAGCCAAGTTGAACAATGCAAAGATTTAAAAATGGACCACAAGGCCCATCAAGGCACCACCACTAGGTGATTGGAGTGGGGGTGGCAAGGTGCTAATAGAGTGATCAAAGCAAAGCAAAGGTTGAAATCTAACAACGAAAACTATCAAAGCCTCCAACTATGAGCAGATCACTAAGTTAAGTGTTACAACATAAACACTTAGCACTTAACAAAGTTGTTAAGTGCCAAAGACTTTGCAACCTGGCCAAGTGGGCCAACAATCCCTACAAAAACTAATACCTGCTAACATCTCCTATAGACGATGTACTGGCTACTTCCACCAACAAAGGATGCAAACAAACCCTATCTCTAACCCACAAAATCTACAAACCCAACATTGCCTCTGCACAAGATTGAGGAACATGAAAGGTCACACGCGTTCAACCTCCTTGGATTAAATCTTCACTTTCCATGGGGTACTTAGATATTCAATGACCCTCAAATCTTTAGAATCTTTGAACCTACCAAGGTTAGGTGGGCAAGGGCCCCTACCTAATGTGCACCCTATTGTACACTACACAGATTTAAAGGGTGCATGAGACTCTACGAACCTCATACCTCTAATAAATTTGATTATTAATATAATCAAACCTTAAGATTTGAAAAAAAAAGGTCATATATCTTAAGTTTCTACCTACGTAATATGATGGTAGCATGCAAAAAAATAGAATATTTGCATAATATGTCAACCTTGCACTAGGACCATATAGACCATAAAATAAAGTAGGGGGGCACAAATGGATCCTCCAATGATTGTAATGAAACCCTGTCACATTTACAATCAATCCATATAGATTTGGACCTTTCAAATTCAGCCATGATGTCAAGTTTGGACCAAAGTGTACCCAATAAAAAATCTTGGTCTCCCAACAATTCAAGAGCTTGCAAATTCAAAGCTCTCATACCATATCAAAGTCACTAAGTACTCACATGCGCAAGAATATTTTTCAACACCAAAAAACTTTCCATACTAGAAAGAAGCAATGAAAAATGTGATATATCAAATAATAGTACAATGAATGTAAGATGAATATATGTACAAATAAACCATTGTTTATATACAAAAATGTGAGACATAAGACTATGACAAGTGTCACAATCATATTACATTAGACAAAAAATAAGTATCTTAAATGTGTCTAAGTGAGTCCTAAATAAACTTTAACTAACTAGGTGTGAAAAGAACCCAAGAGGAAAACTATAAAAGTAATAGCCCTACTCAAACCCAACACTAATTTATGAATTATATTGTTCTAATAATAGATGAGACGACATCTAGCGGTAGGACATAGCTAGCTCAAACACGAAACATTCACAAATATCATTTGAAATATTTATGTAGGAAGAAATGAACCCGTCCACATTAACATATTGTTGACACAATTATTATTTAATTGCAATAAGACCTTGCTGCAATTGCCATTCTTCTCATTGTTGATTTGGAACCAATAGTGTTTCGAAAACAACACTAAGCAAGTCCATATCTAAAACAAAATAATAGCACATCTCTATTTTGTTTAGAATGATTCCAATGTGCCGGTATTGGCATGGTGTGATGGTTTAAAGGTGGCATTGTTGTTTGTGCCACCAAGGTTCAAACCCCATTGGGGTGGTATTGTTGAATGGTTGTAATCTGGTTCATAGCTCCGGTCAAAAGCGTTTACCCCTTGAATAAAAAGAATGATTCCAATGTATTTGGAATGGTTATATGAATTCTAAACTAATAATAAGCCCAAACTTGGTCAAGTTTATTTCAAATGAGTTCATTCAATTTCAAACGGCCCCTATTTGTTACGCCTTTCAAATTCGTACCAATAATAAAATCTAAAACATTCCAAATTTATATAGATCCAATTTATTTGGATTGAAGTATATTAAATCTGAACTACAAATAAGTCTAGATCAGAAATAGTTTGTCTTTCCTTTTTTCTACAATGTTCTCAAGTATGTCCTTGCAATTGGTTTCTTTTCTACAGTCAAATCACTTTTTAATATTGCTTTCAACCCCCCAAATATATAGTTTGCATAAATTAAGAGTTAAATGCAGACCCTTAATAAGGACCGTAAATTTCGTTCTATTATTGCGCATACCGTACTTAGATCCATATGGCATAAGAGTCTTGTTTTTTAACAGGCTAACATAGTTAGAGGGCAACTTAGGAATTTGAGGACAAAGTAAATCTTTTATGACAACGTACTTAAGGTGAAACTAAGAGAATTGTCAGCAGAACATCCATAAATATTTAGTGCCTACTTGTTTGCCTTCGAACATCAACATGTTCATCAGAGAGCAACTACATTTTGGTTCTATTGTTGTATAACCTGTTTAGATCCATATGGCATACAGGAAGATTAATTTGCTTTTTAACAGCCTGACATACTTAGAGCAACTTTTGAGATTTGTGGCAAAACATAATTTTTTTAACATCTATTGAAGAAGAAACTAAGAAAATTGCCTGCAGAACATCCATAAATTTTATAGCATCGCCTTTAAAAATCCTAACATGGTCATAAGAGAGCAACTACTTGATACTTGAGGCAGAATATAATTATTTGGAAACATGTAGCGAAGGTGAACTATGAGAGAAAAAAAATCAGCTCAAAACATCCATAAACAATCAATCCCTACAATGAACAAAATTTACTCCATGAACTTCAAATGAAACCCAACTGTCAATCAAGCACAATCATAATCACACATGATTTTGCCTCAATTATGACACCCTTGATTTCAATCAGGCCAAGCTATGCTTACTATGGATTTACTGACTGAAATAGCTACAGAAGTAGATTTACAATATAAGTTCAATGTTAATGTATTGCTTTGAACCCTGTCTAGGCAAATTGGCAAGATTTAGCCTTGTATTCAGTATTCCTCTTGTCAAGTCCCTTCTAGACAAATAATGCCATAAATGAAGTTTGAAATGCACCCAAACCCTTAAACCGCCATCATCCCCATTAGGGCTACAAACTAAGTTCTACCCATGGACCAACCAAAAATCATCATATTGAATTCCAAGAAAATTACAACCACTCCCACATATCAATATCAATTCAAACAATGCACAACAAATTTCACCAATTATCACAGACGGGAACTAGTCACGACTAGATGTAAATCTTGTTTGAAATACTGCCTTACAAATATCAACCTCCTTGCTTGTTTAATTCGAAATATTTTTACAAGTTCATTTAATTCTTTGACTTGGTTGCTTATTCTTCAATCGTGGCTGTGGCTACTAATAGTCTCTTTAGTCTTCTTTTAATCTTGATTTTTCCATCTCATACTATCTTAGGACAGTAAAGTTTGTATTGCCGTGGCACCCAGGAGTATAAAACAGAGTATCACACAACTCAGCACAAAAGAATTATGTAGAAAGCCTCGTGCAAAAATCTACTGCAATAAAATATAAGGTCTCGAATGCCAACAAATAATGCATCAAAGCATATTAACAAGGTACAAGCTCACCAGTCCAGGGGCTGTGCTCTAGTGGCTAAGTCACCTTGTATTGAAGTGAGTGATCCACGTTCAATTCTTCCAGTGGAAATTGAATTTAATGTAATGTGTTGTAATGGGTCGGTAATGTATTGTAATAGGTCAAGCAGTCTCCCATACAAACTGTAAGCTGAAAGTGGGAAGTAAACTTTGAGCCCTCAAAAATGACAAAATTCCTACGGACTGCTAGGCAACTATGAAAACACTTGAACAAACAACCTGAGAACAGGTGAGTTCTGTGAGAATTTGAAACAAATAAGTGCCTTAGTTGCCAGATTCAAAAATATGGAAAAACATTTTCTTTTACCACCCAACATCTGACAAAGAAATAACCAAGAAAACGAGGGAATATCATTCCATGTCGTTTGGCAAACAATTTATCTTCCTTCAATGCCTATTTTTACCTTTGTTCTCAAACAAGACAGGTGATATCACTATCAAAAGTTTAAGAAAAGTCTTGCCTACTGATAAATGAATACAATCATCTACAGACCAGTTTGGAAAAACTTGAGCTCCAACTAATCAAACTTTCTAATAACCTTCAATACCTACACTGCCATCACCTGTCCACAGATAATATTTTATCAGAAGCATTACCAAAGTTTTGTAATGTCCCTTTTTCATATCTAAGCCAAATTGAAAACCAAAACGCCCATCATACATTTTCTGTGGGTTTTGGGAATTTTGCACTAAGAAAATGAGATTAAAACTGTAATAAAGAGGGCCTCCAAGTAAAGTTAAAATATAAAATAGAGTCTCTAATAATTAAAGTTTATTTAAGTAATTCCTCTCAAATATCAATCAAAGGTCGTAAAGGAATTTTGCAACGTTGTGTCTTTTAGAGAAAAACTCTATTTTAAGAGAGGACAAGCAAGGAAGAGGCATATTGATTGACCATTCTATTTCTGATTTCTACTCATTGGTTGGAACATTGGACTTCGGTTCAATTAACCTGAGGACAAAAACCCTCTCAGTCTAGAATTGAAGAACAAAAACCCCCTGATTTCCATCACTGAATTAGTAGACGAAAACCCCTGATTCAGACTTGGAGTGATCTCCTCCAAAGATTGTATGTTAGCTTCAAGTTGATAGGCATATCGAATTCATGGTAAAATCTTTGTTGAGTCCACATAGAAGATTTTCTTGATAATTTTGTGGCCAATTATCTATAATTGTATCAGCATATTTTGTTGATAGCAGAATTAGCAAGTCAGAATTGGTGTATCTTGACAGCAATTTCCAATCTGCATAAGACAATAATATTCTAAAGAGCCATGGTGATTCACGTTCAAGAGTGATGATTTTTATTTCATCTTGTGTGGCAATAGCTGTATAATTATAAACCTACAATTCTATATATCAGTGATCAAAAATATTCTTTCATATTCCAACACAGTGATTCAGATGCTTCTCAGCGCTTCCAATTTCAGCAAGGGTTTCATGGGATATTTGTATTCAAGAGCAACATTTCATATTCTCCCTAGCACTACCAATCGTTCAGCAAGGGTTTCGAGGGATGTTTGTATTCAAGAGCAACATTTCATATTCTCCCTAGCACTACCAATTGTTCAGCAAGGGTTTCAAGGGACATTTGTATTCAAGAGAAATATTTCATATTCTCGCTACCACTACCAACTGTGGGAGCTATAATAATTCAAGCCTGCAGTTCATTGTATGTTTAAGCGTTTAAACAAGTCCAACATTTCATGGCAGATTTAACAATTGTCTCATGATATTCCAAAGTGATTTTCAGTGATTTTGCAGCAGATTTATTTCAGAATCTAGCAACTCAACAGACATATATTCATTCAACCCCTACAGTGCTGGATAATCAGCGACTTTGTGCTGATCATTATATGTAAATCAAATAAATTATAATATAAAATATTCCATCTGGGCTACTACAGTAGTATTAGCGCTGGATCTTGCCAGCCTATGAAAGATAAGGCGAAAATTAAATGCAGATTACGTTTCATCTTTGGCACTGAGTGTTACAGTTTGGGATATTAGTGAAGATTTCAGAAGTTCTATGAAGATTGAAGAATTTCAAGGTTTATTTATTTATTCAATAAATAATTAATAAGTTTGAATTGTAGGAAGAATCCAATATTTTGAGCTGTCATAGCCATTGGTTCAGACTTGTTGGTGAATAACAGAAGACAACAAAGGTTGCAATAACATTGGGAGACAATTTCTGACAAAGCATGATGATTGGTCTTCCTTTGAATAATCACCATGCAATTGAAGGAAGGATCAATAAAGCTAGGACGCCACCTTGTGATTACCAAAAAAATTCCAATGCAACACCTAGGAGACCAAACCTGACATATCCGAGTTCCTGTCTCCTTGTAAATTGAACCTTGTATAAAGGACTCCAACTTGGATGGTAGCGTATGTATGCTGATCGCAACCCTTCCTGCCACATGGATGTGAGTCATTATCTTCAGGAAATAATATTATTATATAATCGTTGTTGACCTGTTGTGTACAAGATAAAGTAACCTTGGGGAAGCTGTGACATACAAACAACTCTATTCTAATAGGATTGAGTAGATTTCATTGAAGGAGAATTTGGAGGTTATATAAATTGTTTGAGAAGAGTTGCCGGAAAAAAGTAAAGATTGTTCTCATTAGGAATTATTAATAATAGGATATGGATGTTGATAAAGAAAAAAATATTGATACAATGATGGACATGTTGGGTCAAATGCTCCACATGATGCAGAATGATATGAATGCTTCCTGAAGGCAGAATAGTGAGGCAAGCACTTCAAGAGCCAATAACAATAATCAAAACAATCACACAAAGAACGGTTCTTGGGTTTGTTGATAGGCCCATACGTCCCTCTTTGATTGTAGCATAGACGTTCCTATGGTGGAATTTCAAAATACGATACAGGAAGATATCAATGCCAGTTATGCAAATTACAAAAATCTTCCTATAGAGATACGAAATGCAATGTCTTTCATAATTTCATGAATATGAAGAGAACCCAAAAGGGATCAAGACTTGAGCCTAGACCTCAAAGGATTTCCAAATTTTTAGTAAACAATTGGTGGAGACGAGGAAAAAAAAGAACATTTAGAACCAAAACCCCAAGAAGTCATCAAAAGTGTTATAGCACTGTAGCAGTCAGTGCCTTGAACCCAAGGTCCCAATCCCATTCTAGTCAACAAAAGAAGATTTCTCCTATTGCAAGAAAGACTGATGATAGCCAAAACAAATTTAGAAGAGAAAATATGCAAGGAATCTTGGGAACCAAGCCACAAGTGTCAAAGAAAAGAAGCAGTTGAAAAATAGTCACGGAAATCTAATTAAGAATCAAAAAATAAGGTTGAGTATGAGGAAGTAAACACATAAAAGCCACAAGCTAAAGAAAAGGTTTCAGCAGTTACTACCGCTGGTTTTGAGTTTGCTGAAATTGTTACATCAACAGCTAATGATAAGCAATTTGGAAATGCTGACACTGACTAGAAATCAGAAATAATGGGTTCAGAAGACAATTGTTCAAAATTAATCCAGTATAAATGGTTTAAACAGGAAACTGATTTCCAATTTGATAACAAGAATAATTTTCAATTTATCCACTGGGTTGCAAATAACCCACCTTTTGAGATGAATGCAAAGAAATTTGTCCACTAGGATAACCCACTCTTTGAAGTGGAGGCAAAGACATCTCCTGGTTCAAGCTATGCAACTTGTGACAATATCAAAGTAGCGCAGCAGAAGTTGAAAGGTGATATGGTTCTTCATCCCAGGAAAGTTAGAAATTAAAGAGACAAAGCAATTAGCAGAGTTTGATATGACTCATGAAGCTTTGCAAGGCAATATGGATAGTCAAGCAAAGCTTTTTGAAGACGAGAAAGACAAAGTTATTAAGAAACCACATCAGCAAGACTTATCAACAGAGAGGCACTTAACAAAATACACTACATCATTAGAGAGATTCAAAGTACTCTGAAGATTGATTTGGGATATCTTCAAAAAAGACTCAATCAAGTGGCGAAGAAATTCTATAGCATCCTAGTTTGTCAAGCTGTCTTGGGAAGAGCAGACTATAATGTCCCTTTTTTCAAAATGAAGCCAAGTTGAAACCCAAAATGCCCATCATAAATTTTCCATGTGCTTTGGGAATTTTCAACTAATGAAATAGGATTAAAATTATAATAAAGAGGGCCTCAAGTTAATATATAAAATAGGGTCTCTTATAATTAAATTTAAAGTTTATTTTAAATAATTCCTCTCAAATATCTATCAAAGGTCTTGAAGGAAATTTGAAGAGTTATGTCTTTTGGAGAAAAACTCTATTTATGAGAGGCCAAGCAAGGAGAATGAGGCATATTGATCAACCATCTATTTATGATTTCTACTCTTTGTTGGGGCATTGGACTTTGGTTCAATTAACCTAAGGGTGAAAACACTCTAGGTCTGGAATTGGAAGACAAAAACCCCCTGATTTTCATCGCTGAATTAGTGGATGATAACCCCTAATTCAGACTTGTGGCCATCTCATCTAGAGATCATATATGAGCTTCAAGTTGATAAGCATATCAAATTTATGGTAAAATCTCCATTGATCCCACATACAAGATTTTCTTGATAATTTTGTGGTCAATTATCTAATATTTGTAGCAGCATATTTTGTTGATAGTGGAATTGGCAAGTCTAAATTGGTGTATTTTGATAGAAATTTCCAATCTGAATAAGATGATAATATTCCAAAAAACCTAAGTTGCCGGTTCAGGTACTAGTTCGGGTTCAGGTTTGAGGGTTCAGTTCACAGGTTCGGCTAAAAAAATTTTTGGGGTTTGGGATCGTTTTGGGTTTGTTAGTACAAAAATCATGTAAATATATATATGCAGCCTAGAAGCATGAATTGGGATTAGAATATCACATAACATCATATAAACAACAAAACCACCATAAACTTGAATGTCATTTAACGCATGCATGATAAATATTCATCATTCAAACTTCAAGCTCAATATTAAAACAATAATATCAGGTTCAACACTTTTAATCATCAAATGGATTATCTAAATCATCAGTATCATTGTCAACATTGACATTAGATGATATAGGAGGACTGGATGAATCACAAGCAGCACCAGTGGCATTGTCATTGGCACTAATATTGTGCTCATGCTGGCTATCGTATTAGAATATCACATAGCATCATATAAACAATAAAACTACCATAAAATCAACAGCATAAGTCTTTGCTGAAATCTTTGAAACTCATGCAATCACCCTTTATAATAGTAATCAAACTACACAAAAATCAAAGACTTCTTTAGCACAACTTGGCAGAGGTAGCAAGCAAATGAAGAGGCAACATGAAATGAATCTTAATTCAAAGAGTGCAGTCACAGTTTTAAATAAAAAGAAACAAATTGTAGTCGAAACCTAATTGACACAAATGTTCTTTATTTCGATGAATGTCATTAATAAATGTTAAAACCCTTAAATTAAAAATTATTCTATACAAACCCACAAGGAACCGACCCCAAACCCAGATCCAAGACGAACCAAAACCAAATCTGGCCCTGCAGGCGGCAAACCCGTCTTAAGGGAGTGTTGATTCATATTCAGAAGTTGTGATTATTATTCCTTCTTGTGTGGCAATAGTTATATGACTATAAATCTACCATTCTAAACATTAGTGATACAAATTTTTCTTCGTATTCCAAAACAGCAATTCAAACTCTTCTCAGTGCTTCCAATTTGGGCAAGGGTTTAAAGCTATGTTACCGGATCCATGGGCCAAGCCATTGAATCTAGATCCAATTCGATGTGGCAAAGATTTGTTAAATTCTTGTTGCAAACAAAAAATTGCACAATTAGATAACTGCATTCATTAGGCAATGATCGAGTTTTGTGTCTAACTGAATGTGGTAAACTTATCGAAACCCCATGCAACTTCATCACTTAGTTCTTGTTTGTCATTTGAATGAAGCATTGGATCTCCTCTCCCCCTTTTGAAATCGTATTTGATATTGAATCTCCCCCGTGAGGGGAGAGAAGAGACAACAAGAGGGCACAACTCCTCCACACCACCAAGGATCAATTCCATCTAGAGGATAGATGGAGGTTATGAGCTGGTAAAGGGCCAAATATCTGGTTAATTCCACATGGATGAATACGACCAACTTATAATCAATTGTATCAAACCACATAGCATTTGCAAATGAGTTACAAAAAAATCACACGATATGAATAATTGCATGCAACTTCAACATATGGATAGTAGGGCTCCCCCCATTATAAATATTTATATTATAATATCATATTATTAATATTTCTATATAATATTATTATATTTATATATTATAATCTTTATAGTATTGTAATCTTATATTCATATTATTAATAATATATATATGATTTTTACATGTTTTTTTGCAAACGAACCCAAAACAAACCCCAACTCAAAAAAAAATGTTGTTGGATCCACAAACCTTAACCAAGATCCATACCAATACTGATAACTTGGGTTTCAAGGAATATTTGTATTCAAGCGCAATGTTTCACATTCTCCCTAGCGCTACCAATTATGGGAGCTATAATTCAAGTCTACAATTCATTGTATGTTTAAGGGTTTAAAGTTTAAACAAGTTGAAGGTTTCATGGCAGATTTAACAATTGTCTCATGATATTCCAAAGAAATTTTCAATGACTTCACAGCAGATTTATTTAAAAATCTAGCTACTCAAAAGACATACATTCAACCCCAATAAAGTTCTATAATTAGTGATTTTGTGCTGATCATTATATAAATAAGATAATATAAAATATTCCATACAGGAAAGTTTTCATCCTAAAACTTTTTTAATATGAAACAAATTTCTAGCAAGTTTGTGGATATATCCCCTTCTGCATAAGAATAGCTGAAATTTTCCTTGAGACTTCCATCTTTTATTTTCTTTCAAGGTTCTTTAGGATGGAACCAAGCACATCCATTTGCATACTAATGGGAATTGTCCCTTAAAAAGTACAAGAAAGTTGTTAATTCATAATTAATGTCCTTGTACTACTATTTACAATAAAGTTGGTTGTTGTTTCAAAAGTCTAAAGGAAGCTCGCCACTCACATTTTCTCAAAGATACAATTTGACTTCCCCAAAGCACTCTCATTGTATGTAAAATGTCTTTGTCAGACTTTAGTCAAATATGAGTTAACCATGATCACCCTGCATCTCTGATCAAATTCATGCCTGATTCTTTAGCAGGCCTCCATGTTTACTCTTATAAGTTTTATCTGATAACACTAGGACTTGCATAAATAAATACAAATAACAACGCATAACAGATAGAGTACCAAAAGAACATATTTATTCATAAAAAAATCTTACAAAAAAGTAGACCAAGGAATGATCGATTAAGGATCAAACTATTTTCCTTGACTATGAGAAGTCTATTTTCCGTGACTATGAGAAGTCTATTTTCCGTGCCCAATGGTTGCCAAGTATAACACAACTATCAACAACTACTAACAACAGACCCCTAACAACTACCCACAAGCCAACAAGTAAAAATGATATATAGTCAGGTACAAACAAATTAACAAAACATTACAAAGGCATTTTACACTAAGTACATCTTCCCACGCCCCCTCCCCCCAAAACAGAGAAGTTGGATTCCTAGTTGACAAGTAGAGAACAGAACCATAGATCATGTAATATCAAGTAAAGGTTTCCAGACCAGTAACAACATTGTAGAGGAAGAAGAAACTTTCAGCTGATGATTTCCTCAAACAGCTAGAACAGCCTGATTATAACTTGAACATTCCACAACAAAATATAGACAAAGGCCTTGGAAATGTTATGCTTTCAATACAACTAACTGATAATCTGAAGTAGTCGCTTAAGATGGAAGTAGAAAGGAAAATTTATGAAGTATATCATGATCATCAATATTTAGCCAAAAAAACATTTAGCCAAGTCCAAATGTACACGACTCCAAAAAAGATTTAGCAAGCTGGTCACTATACCCAAGCAGTACTTCTAGCAGTTCAGAATTATCCCCATCATGAAATTCTTTTCCCAACCGACCAACCTATAGGAATGATTCCCTATCTTTGCCAAAAGTAGATTCTAAGGAAAAGCATCCTACAGAAGACTAGACAGCTACAAAAGAAAATTTAGCTATTGTTTTAGCAAGATAATATGCAATGGTTATACAATAACAAGAAGAAGGTAATGAAGAACAAGCCATATATCAATAAAAGAATGGTGCAAAACTGCAAATTTCTAGAATGTACAGCAATAGCAAATTGAGAAAACTAAACAATGGTGGACGAAAAGCTAGAGGGTCATACAACAGAGTGGAGAATAGTGTACAGTAAATAAGTTTCTAAAGAATCCATACACTATAAGCTGCTAGTAGGTGTCATATAGTCCAATATGGAAATAGCAGTCATATAATGAAGAAAGTCTATTGTGTCCATCATATGGTGAGTCCAATTTAGGGATGAAGACGCCATAGAATGAGAATTTCTTAAAGAGTTTGTAACTTTGTACAATGAAAATAATCTATACTTAGCCGAATAGCAAAAATGTTTTCAATACTAGACTTTTTTTCTTTTTCCTCTTTTGGGGTCCATAGCATCTTGAGAGTTTGACTTCCACAATATTCCTAAAAATTTTCCTTTATAATATGCCACACAATAAGATATTTTTTTCAACTCCTTTGGAGTACGATGAACTAGGTTATTTAATCTATGTCGATAGTGTTTTGTGCTAAATGGAAATGTGCCACTCTAATGCATACACAACTAGGTGCTAAGGAGAATGGATCACAATACAATCAACTTACGTATATTGAAATTATGTCATTAGTGGAATCAAACAATGCTATCACAAACTAAGACCAACAACCTGCATTGAATTAACATTAGTCTTCAACAATAATAGTTGACTACTTTGGTGAAAATTATATGATGATACAAATTATTAAATTGGCAATATCGCCATCATACAAGATTGGACATCTTAATACATAGATCTATGACAGATGGTTGTATATTTGACTTACAATACAGGGAGTAGTGCATTGTATGTTGAGAGGAGCACAATCTACTCACCGCAGGTGCACAAGCTACTAATGGCAGGTGTATGATCACTTATTTACCCCAAATGGTCTAAATATGCACTGACCTATAGTATGAGAGCAATCCATAGTCCAGACACGTCCCCTCTTTCCTTCCTCAAATGGTGGAATGATGGTAGTCAAGAGGCGATCTGACCCAGTATGATTCTCCCTTGCAAGCAACCTAAAACTTATGCGGGGATTGGTTATCCCTGGCCACAAATTCTCGAGTGTATAGTGATTTTGGCAATTTGTATTTGTTGTGCTAATATGTTATTTGTATTTGTTGTATTTGCACTCAAATATGGTATTTGTGTTGCCACAAATTGTTGGCTTGTGTTGGTAATCTGCGAGTATGATTCACTATTGATGAATGACCAAGTTATAACCTTTGCAGCACTTGTGTCGAACTAAACTATTGAGAATAGGCATCTTAACCCAACGACCCAAAATGATTCCTAGCATGTCCCATAAGGTATGTGACACTAAAAGAACAGTATTGCATCCAACTAAACTACTAAGAATAGGCGTCTTCACCTAGCAATCCAAAATGATTCCTATCATGTACCATAAAGTATGTGACACTAAAAGAATGGTATCAATGATTCTCCTCCACAATGGCACACTATGCACATTGGACCTAGGGCTATCCAAGGTTCATAGTGTGCCATTGTACCTAGGGCACACTATGATTCTCCTCCACAATGGTACAATCAAGGGAAGGGTTTTTGTCCTAACCTCAAGAATTGCAATCAAGGGATTTCTTCCTCGAATGCATGATTCTCTTGAACTCGATTTGAACAATGCAATGTAAAAACCTGATGCCCAAAAGAGTGCTTGAAATTTGTACTTATACTTACCTTGTTAAGGACCCTTGGGCCCAATTTTGGTTCCACAATTTGAATTTGCTTCCTATTTGTTTATATTATATTTTATAATTTTATTAATTTTATTTTATAATATATATATTTTAGTGTTGCAAAACACTTGTGAATCACATTATAGCATTAAGGTCGGCTAGAGAAAAGGAACATGACATGATGACTATATAGTAGGCAAATAAAGTTCTTTGTTATATTTATTATTTTTGTAATTTATTCCTTTACTACCCATTGTAATATATTTACTCCCCCCTTATTATTATTTTTTTAACTTCTCCAATGTGGAGCCCACATTTCATTTCCCTCTCCAATTTCATTACTTTTCTTTTAGACCCACTATTTGATACTTTCCTTTTTTCGTTATTGTACTGTGAAATCCATTATGATCATCTTCATACTTTGATGTCATGTCAAAATATATAACACAAATAGGGTTCTTTGTAACAATTTTTTAGCGAAATATAAATATGCCCCGAATCAAATATTTTTTTAATTTCATTACTTTGAGTTGAACCACCATTTAACTTCATGAACTTCAATTGGATTTGGAACCTCTATTTGAACATCTAAGTCAATCCAATTTATAGCTTCCAATCTTTGATAATAAATTGTTACTTGTAAACCCTATACTTCATCTTATGCAGATGAACTATTCGACTTTATGGAATCATTCTCTTGGATTTCCTCTGCATTAAACGGTTTCCTAATTTACTTCTTGTCATCTTGTAGCCCGTGTTCTTGTAAATTAATCTTTGTAGCTTCAATAAAGTTGCAATTTAACAGCTATACATCATAGTCCTCCATTTGCAAGTGGATCCCTTCAATGTTTAGCTCCATGTGACCCAACTCATACTTCTTTGTCCACTCTTATCCAAAGTTAGAGTTTGGTGAATCCAATGAAGTTGCTTCCTTATTGCCTAATTCTTCAAACCAACTATATATTTACAACCTTTGTTTTCAATAGAGATTGTGTTCTCCAATTGTGGTCAGCTTTGGCTACTACCAACCAACTCCAATCCAACAATGCATCATATAATTTCTTCCATAATAAGGAAACAAAGTTAAGTAGAATGTGTGAGTTCAAATGATTAACTTTTGCCTCATGAGGATTCCAAGCACTTTGATTCCTTGTGAATCCAATGAAGTTGCTTCCTTATTGCCTAATTCTTCAAACCAACTATATATTTACAACCTTTGTTTTCAATAGAGATTGTGTTCTCCAATTGTGGTCAGCTTTGGCTACTACCAACCAACTCCAATCCAACAATGCATCATATAATTTCTTCCATAATAAGCAAACAAAGTTAAGTAGAATGTGTGAGTTCAAATGATTACCTTTTGCCTCATGAGGATTCCAAGTACTTTGATTCCTTGTGAATCCACTCCTACCAAATGGAAAGTTTGTGGCCAAATAGTCAACTTACCTAAACTTTGTTATGTGTCTTCTGCAATTACATTCACGCTAAACCCGCCATCAATAATTGTGTTAGTGATATTCCTTTCACGGATCTCCATATGCACCACCACTAGTTTATTTGCAATGTTAACCATCAATAACATGAGATCAATCACTTGGTCTCCTGACTATGGAGGTTGAGTTATGGTGTTCATTATTTCTAGATTCTAAATGGGCGGTGGCATGCACTAGCTAAACCCTCTAAGTTATAGCATATCAAAGTTCGAGAATACTTTGTAATAAATCCACCACTTTAATTGGTACACTAGTTTGATATATTTGACTAGTAAAATTTTATTGGATTGCAATCAATTTATTACCATAGTTGCATTTGCATTTGAATGGTGACATTCATTATCCATAGCATGTTCCACCTTAGCTCTTGCTTTACTAAGTGTCTCTTTTCATATATGTGGATGACCGTACACAACCTTCTTTCCTTGGTGTTGAGTAATGACCAATACTTCATTATGCCTCTCTACATCAATTATATTGATGCTCACCTTTTGTTTGGAACAACCAACATCATCATGATCTCCAAGTTTGCACCATTTACAAAGTATTCCTATTTCATTCCACTTTCCATGTCAATCCCATGCAAAGTGCCTTCATTCGTTACAATGCCAACATTGTATAATGGGATAACCTTTAGAGTCATACTCAATTCGACTCCACCCTCCCCTTTGATTATGATAGTCACCCAAAGATGTATTCTTATTATTTTGTGACTTTAATGGAGTACTTGGTCAATTGGACTACTCTCCTTGTGTAAATAGTACTTGTGTACTCTTACTTTTCAAATTACAAGGACAATCTTCAATTGAGTGATCCGCAACTTGGCATATATCATAGAATAGTTTTTTAGGACAATTAGTTTTGGTGTGACCTAGTTTACAATCAATACACCAAAGTGCTTTACCTCCTTTTGTGTCCTTCAATTCCTTCATCATTCTATACGTGTCATTAGAAGGTACCTATATCATTCTCTACATGTCTCTCTAAAGCTCCTATATCAATCTAGATTCACTGTCACTTATACCGAAATCCTCTTTTCTTTTCTTGGAATGGCCTAATGTATTCTTTTCACTCTCTGCATCCATGCCCGATTATATGCATCCTTGTATGATGAGGGGGCGCTAATCTTCATTTTCTTCCAAATTGAGGATATCAAACCTTCAATAAACCATTGCTTTTCTAGTCCATCCACCAGTTCCCTTTCCAATCAGTTTGGGTAACTCCTTGAGGCTTCTATTAAAGGCTTGAAGATTCTCATGATTACCCTATCAAGTATTACATATTTTCATAAAGATCTCGTTATCATCCCTTAGTAATTTGTACTCTTGTTCAAATGATTCTTTAGCCTCTCTCATGTTACTTTCTCAACATTAGGAAGGTCTATATACTAATCTATTGCCACTCCTTGCAATATGGCTAGAAAACACTTTAATTAATATCTTTGGCATGTTTGCTCATTTGTCATCCATACAGTAATACACATTCTACAATATCTTAGAGGATCTTTGGATCTATCCTCACTAAATTTTGGCAATTTTGGCCTCTCAACACTAGGACTTGCTAGAGGGATCATCATCATTTTATGTGGGTGTAGCACCTAAAACCTTGTCCTCGAGAAATTATAGTCAAGACATTCCTTTGCTCATTGGGCACTTTCGAATTCATCCAAACCCTCAACCCTTCTAGAGACCTTTGTAGGTTGAACACCACTAGTTCACCCTTCAAACTCTCTTCTTCCTACTCCAACCTTCCATCCAAGTGCCTTAAGTTTGGGTTAATCTTCAATGAGCAATTCTTGATGCCTCAAAGATTGCTTTGTACACTTCCTAGTCTTTGTCTCCCAAAACGTCCTCCAACTTAGTTTCACTCTCAAGAGATTCAATTATTTCCTCCAATCTAACTAGATCTATAAGATTGACGCATGCTTCTTCAAGTAAGGGAAGATGTCTTCCTATCTCCACCCATTCTTCCTTCACATGGTTGTTCATAGCAAGTTGGATGTTTTGATATCTTTACTCTTGACTATGGCTCCTACTTATACTCTAACTCCTTCTACTTGGAGTCGGTCTTCGGCTTTGAATTTGCACCAATGGAGTCCCTTCAGCTACTATCTTCTTTGTTTTCTCTACTCCACTAGCCTCATAGATTAAATGATCTCTTGATTTAACAATATTGTGGTCTCTTTCTGCCTTTATTGGGATCCAAGAGTATTAATTTCTTAAATTAGACCAACTTCTTAAAAGCAAGAGTGTCAATGTTCACTCCTAAACCCTAAATTTGATCAGACTAGTATTTGCATAAATGAATATAGAGTAACATAAGCATATCTTTATTCATAAGAAGTTCATACAAAGAAATAAACAAGGGATGATCAGGCAAGAATCAGACTATTTTCCCTAACTATGAGAAATCAATTTAAAGTACCTGACAGTTGCCAAGCAAAGCACAACCATTGACAGCTACTATGAACTGACTCCTAACAACTACCCAACAAGTAAATAATGCATAATTGTATACATACATATTAATGAAACATTACAAAGACATTTTTTGCTAACTACACTCCATCCAACACATTTTCCATTCAAGATGGGAATGGTATTTTATGATGGAAAATTGAATTTTAAAACCACTCAATTGGCACCATAACAGAATATGAACCTTTGAACAACTTATAACTGTCAATCAAAGCCACTGACCATGATCACCTGAATTTGAGTACCTAAAAATTAAAATCTTACATAGAACTCTTGATAGCTATATAGTTATTAGTTATTACTACTATGCACATTCATTATCCCCTTTATCTATTGCAATTTGATGCAGCAGACTGAAAACTGCTAACATCAAAGATATTGTTAAATTTCTCTAAACAATTGTGATGAAAGACAAATATCTCCAGACCTGAATTGAAAAATGACTGGATTGACTGGATCCCTTGCTGTAATCCATATGTCGGCCAGACAAACTTCACCTGTCACAGATGCAAATAACAGGCAGTCCAAAATCTTTAACAGATTTCCCAGTGAATATCAACATTTACATATACATAGAAAGAAGAAAAAACATAGTTGTATGCTGATCATTGCATATATTTAAGCAGACAGGTAATTCTCCTCAGCTCTACAAACTGAGCAGTTATTATCATTGACACATGGCATGCAAGTGTATTGATGATGAAAAGCTTCAAAGTCTCACATAAATTATAACATAGAACTTCAAAATGAAGATGCATAGACAACATGATTATATGGCAAAGCCCAAATATATGATGTCCTCCAGCTTTTAATACAACCAGGACTGACTGAGATGAACTCATTCATAACCCCTGGCCATCATGAACCTTAATGGTGGCCAACTTTAAAATGGACTGCATTCCAGTAGCAGAATTAAAATCTTCTGGAAAATAAAATCATTTAGCTTCTAAAAAAACCAATTTCTGCCACTGTATTATCTCATCAGACATGTGATTTACCTCTTCAACATAGCATCTTGCTTTGAAAGCCATTGGTTTCCATCACAGCACAACCTCTAACATAAGGATAACCAATTGACTGTGCCATCCATTTTCTTGAAAAGTATTTGTCCATCCCCATAGAAAGAATAAATCTTGAGTAGGTGTAACCGTGCAACAACCATTCCAAAAAAAATAGATCAGTCTAGCATATACCATCAATAATGCATTTAATTTTCCAAAGATAAAAACTCTCAGTAGCAATCAACAAAATAAAAATTATAACAAGTCATGAGCTTCTGCTCAAACAAAGTGTTAGAAAAAATTTCAAATCAATAAATATATAATAGACCAAGGTATGCCTAAAATATGTGCAAGTGGAATATTTGCCATAATTGTCCAAAAGAGGACCCATCTAATTTTATACAGGTCTATTCCAGATTATGCCAAACTTCTTGCTACAGAAAAGCCCAGCCACAAAAAATATACAATCCTCATGTAAATACCCTGGTAAACAGATTCAAAACTGTACATTGTATGGAGATCCTGAATCAATTGCAATCAAAAAGAGCAATTGCATAGCAGATTCTCAAATTCCCTAGATGATAGAGAACTGGTTACTAGATGACAATCTGAACAAAGATCCCTGATCATGTTGATATTCACAACCTAACAATGTATAAGTATGATATTTTGGGATGCGTCTACAAGAATGAAGTTGGTATATGTACAAGGATTAACAATGGGTAAGAGGGAGTTACTAGTTACACAGTTCAAGTTATCAAGATCTTTCTAAGAAAATGATAGGTGGTGAGCTTCTAGCTAACTGCCATATGACCCTTATGAAAAAAACTAAAATGGCTGTACCAAGCAGGCACATTAATACAGAAATACTACTGGAGCCTTTAGACAAATTGCTTTTAAGCTTAGAGAACCATTTAAAGATACCATGTGCCTTCTGTAAATTAACAGAACCATTGTCACCCTCTTTGGACGAGTGGTGAGAAAAGCCTCTTGTTAGATCCATTGACTTTTCTTTACCATCAAACACCATATCTTTTGTCCCAGGCTTTCCTCTCAGCTTCAAGCCATGTTTAACACTACCTTCACAACAGATGCCAATCTCTTGAATACCAGTGCTATGAGAACTAATAGCTCGGGCTTTCATGGAGGTAAAACTTCCTACACCATCAGATTCCAAATTACCCTTCTTAAGACCCATTTTAGCAGCAGGCTCCACTTCTGAAGCAGAATATTTCATGCTTTCTTTTACCAATTTCACTTCCTGGGCACTTGTAGATGAAATTTCACTGTCTGTTTGAAGCTCTGTTGATGAAGTTCCAAGAGAAACCAGTTTTACTCCTTTTACTAAGCTGTCACCAAATTCGGATGCCTGGTTAGGTACTTCTGAATTACATTCTGATATTGTATCTTCACATTTCTCAACATCTTCTGATTTGTCTATCACCATTTCTTCTCTTGAGACAGAAATGGATACTCCATTGCCAACAGGCTTGTTAACTTGCTCTTGAGGGCCCTTGCTGTTATCTTGAATGGTTTGAATCAGGAGTCCATCTGAGGCACATGAAGATTGATCACAACCTGATATCCTCAAAGCATCCAATGCCACACTAAGAATAGATTCTTCTTCTGATCCTGTAGCAGTTAAGGAATTCTCACTTCTCTCTGAAGACTCCTCAGTGGAAAGGCAAGACGCTAAAGCTTGAGTAGGTTCTACCATCAAGCTATGACCATTTGCAACTCTTTTAAAAGCCTCAGAAGAATCATAGACAAAACTGGAATCTGCATCATCTGCAATATATTGAATACTGTTAAGAACATCTTTCTCCACACTGTGACAAAAAATGACACAAACTGATTCCACTCATTTACATCTCTGCATTGTTCTACATTACATAGGTCTAAGTCTACCAAACAGTAGTGGTAACTTGGTAAGCAAATAAAGACGAGTTAAAGATATAGCACTCAAGAAAGCTTTGTGGTATCTATCATACCTTCTTCAAAAGAGTTTATTTTCCTTGGCAAAGATGCTGGTGCAGAGCCTTCTATCTGTGTAACAGTTTGCATACAAAGTATCATGCACCGCATACAGTTAGACATAAAACCAAAGGAAGACAATGGTCAACTAGAATCTATCTTGAAAGAATTTCATATTTATATTGTGTTTATGTTTCTGATGCCACAGAGAAATATGGAACAACAAGCATACAAACAAGGAAACTAAGTCCTTTTATACTTCATTAAGGAAAATCCAAATACCATTCATACAACATGCTGCAGACATCAGTTCTTGATTACCCACTTTTGTTAAAATAAGAGTTAGCTTGGGCATCTAACCATCTATACTATATATTATAACTTACAAGGCAAACAATCTGGAATTACATATGTCAAGTTCGATTATATATTCTCAATAAACAAACTACTGTAAATTACTCCATCAATAATCAGTAAAGCATAAATCCCACCTCTGAGTCATCATTGCTACAATCATGACATTCTGACTGGCAGTGTTCAGAGAGTCCATTCAGTTTGTTCTGGTCTTCAGATTCATCAGTTTTATATATCTGCATACGAAGTCTTCTTTTAGCAGTCCCCTGACTGGGCCATGGCTCTTCTTGTTCCTGCCAAGGTAAAGACCGAGTGCGCAACTCGAATTGAACACCATTTCCTGGTGTGCTACCATTAACATCTCCAGAAAATGATTGATAATTATTTGGTTCCTCATCAGAATGTCCAAAATCAGCAAAATTTCCTCCACCAATAATACCTTCAAGGACAGAATAGTCAAAATTATCCTCAAAAAATGCCGGTGCAGGAGAAATTCCATCTCCGCAATAGGCATCCATTGCATCTCCAAAAGAGGCATAATGATCAGAGTTGAAACTGTGAAATAAATGACTCAAGTCCTCATAATCATACTCCTGACTTGCAGGTTCAGAAGGCAATTCTTGAGTCCCCTGCTCCATGTGAGCCTGGAAAGTGATCAAATAAGAAAAAATATGTTATAAACATAGAACACTCAGTTCATTAATTCAACTGCAACAAGCATGATAATAACAAGCTTTTATTACACTTGAAATCAGCAATTGGAAATAGGCTTTAAAGTGGTTGCTCTAGAAGGGCATTACATACATTTTTGTTGACAACAGTGAGATGACTACAATCTGGATTAGACCTTCCCTGCAAAGAATCCATTGACCCATCAAAGCCAGCATTGTCTTCAATCTTATTGTCTATAATCTCGGATGATGTTTCTGATCGCAAGCCTGAAGTGGCCTGTGTGTCATCTTCTTGTGTAAGAGGTGAGGACCTTTCTTCTGATTCTTCAATTTCACCTACTATGTTGACATTGGTATGAGATAAATTGCTCTTGGAAAGAGAGAAACCAAAGTCCTCTATAGTCCCATATTGTTCTCCATTTTTTAAGCCTTGTTTGGGTTTTCTAAATACTCGACATACCACATAAAGTTCCTACAAAAATAAACCTGATTATATTGACATTTGCAAATAGGTATCCACAAAAACTAGCTTTCAAGCAATCATGATTTAAAAAGAAAATATACACTAGAAGAAGCTTAAATTTAGTCCAGTATTTCTCAAATATGACAAATTCTTGCAGTTTGAGAGCCATGATGTATGACTAGCAACTGAAGATTTCCCATCAAACGAAAGGATACTCACCAAACACGTCTCAAAAAATTTAGATTTCAAGTCCTGAATATGCAGATCAATATTCATAAATCCAGACATTGTCAATTCCATCAGACAGCTACAAAATCCAGATGTTTTCCAGAAAGAAACCGTGCATGTAGGTATGTCAACTGTCTTAACATATATTTCAAACTGTATTTATTTTGACAGAATGTACATGTGAAGTGAATTTACAATAAAGGAGTTGAATCTATTTGTTTGATACCCTTCCTCTTATTAATAGCTTTTGTGGAGGAAAGATTTTCAGACTTGAAGAATGTACAGATAAAGAAGTTAGTGTGGACAGTATTATAATTTGTTTGTGCTGCTTAAATTAATTCCTTATTCTTTCTAAAGTGACTGATGTTAGTAGCAAAATCCAAATCATACAAATGTCGGTGGTGCTACTCATTATAATTTGTTTGTGCTGCTTAAATGAATTCCTTTTTCTTTCTAAAGTGACTGATGTTAGTAGAGCCGGTATTGGCATAGTGTGATGGTTTAAATGTTGTGTTGTTGTTCTTGCCACCAAGGTCCAAACCCCATTGGGGTGGTATTATTGAGTGTTTATGTTGGGGATGAAGTCCCTGGTTTGTGACCTCACCAGTTCATAGCTCCAGGTCAAAAGCATTTACCCCTCTAAAAAATGAATATATATATATATATATATATATATGAGAAATCCAAATCATACAAATGTAACTGGCACTACTCATTATAATTTGTTTGTTCTGCTTAAATGAATTCCTTTTTCTTTCTAAAGTGACTGATGTTAGCAACATTGACTTCTTCAAGGGCAATATAAGTGCAAGGCATCTCACATGTTAATAGCTTAATTCAGAAAACTCAGTGGCTTGGTTACCATATGTACAATACTATGTATGAACCAAAAAATAAAATTACGAAAAACACAAATGCTGCAGAGGGATCTCACACATGTGCATATCCAATTCCTTTCATGCTAATGTTAGATTAAAGAAAATTGTGAGAGTAATCTCAATCCTTTATATTCTTTTATTTTTTCATATACATGGTTAACAAATGGAATATCAGCGACTAATTATACCAAGCCCATAAAATCTTTGTTGTTTGGTAGTTGGTAATAGGATAAAAAATTGTACACATCCTCAGCTTTTTATCTATATTATTTCATTAACTTTCCCCAACTAAACAATTTGTGAGGTGAAAGGGTGTACAAGCTTCAACAAAAACTTAACAAGATTTAAACAATTTATTTTCATTCTTTACTGACATGTTTCCCCTCCCAGGTAATCTTGTCTAGAACATGTCCCCTGCCTGGTAAATCTGCTATGGTTCTCAAATGCAAAAACAATTATGGTGATAAGTAAAACCAATGGCCAAATTCAACTCTCCCTATATGTGACACAGAAAATAAAAAGGAGAAATGGCTATTTTTGCGCCACCAAGCAAGGCATAATCTCTCAGTAGAAAGAAGCAGTGAACTTTAAAGGAGTTGTATGTTTCTTAAAAATCAAATGATGAAGAATTTGCATAAAAGAAACAACAAGAAAGATTGAATGGATACCTTTAAATGAGGGGCTCCAATGCACTGTGTTTCATCTAGGCGATATTCATGCATCAGCCAATCCGTTCTCTGTCCATTTGGAGCACGACCTCTATAGAAGACTAAAGTCTTCTTCATTCCAATTTTATCTGATTGAGAGGTCACTTTGCGATCCTTTCCTGTCGCTTTCCAGTAACCTTTTTCGGTAGCTCTATTTGAGCGTGACCCATTGGGATATTTCTTGTCGCGGGCACTAAAGAAAAACCACTCTTGATCTCTAGTAGTAGGCAAGATAGACTTATCTGTGAAAATAAATGATTTTGATTTTAGTTGTTACATTATGAGGCTTTTGGACTTTTAGAGCAAAAATGATCAAGTATTCTACAAAGCCTGAACAAACAATTGCCTAGCTCAACTTTTCAACATCCACATGGATCAAACAGAAAACAAAATAGCAATACTCTTAACAAAGACTAAAGTTATTTTGAAACATCAACACCACATGCAATAAATGGATTACAAAAAGAAAGAGAAGCTCCCATGCCAGTAAACTAAATAAGAGAAAAAGAACTGTTGACATTACCAACTACATGAAATTATGATAACTCAGAACCAAAAATCAATCCTCATTCAGAGGAAAAACATAACAGAGTCCCTAACAAACTGCATTGTACAGTCAAAGATACACAAAAAAGCAAAATTGGTTCCTTTTATGCATTAAAAGCATCAAGTTTCCACACTCCATGATAATCAAGTGTCAACTATTACTGGATTGAAACTGTGTCAATTTTTTATATCAACATTTTGGATCATACTCCATGATCCATATTGGGATGATATGCAAGCAATAAAGAGAGAGAGAGAGAGTGTGAAAGAATAGGTAGCAGACTTGGAAAGTAGCAGAGTTCCTTTTATACATACCACTTTCAGAATCCAGAAAAACTAAAAGGGCATTGCTCAAATTGCCAGCCAAAAGTACTTTAAAAAATGACAACTCTAATCAGCAATTTATGTAGAATATTCAAATCACTATTTACTTGAAGATGAAAAATGTTTGAATAAGTTCAATTTTTATAGAACCCAGATTTCTTTGCCCAGTAAAGTAAAAATTAAAATCTTAAACAACTAGCTAATATAGGATTCACAAAAGCCACCTGCGTTCAAATGAAATTCAACAATTTGAATACTTAAAAATTTAAAATTCACCATCTCTATAATTTATATTTTAGTTTAACACTGGATAATGAAAACACAGTAATTTGATTTGATAAGAACAAATTAGATTACCTTTTTTTTTTAAATTTCAAACTTGCCTCCAATCCACTAAAAAACTTTAGGTGTATGTTTTATATCTTTGGAGTTCAGAAAACTAAAAGATCCACATGATAAGGCCATCATTTAACAAGACTCCAAAGGTATGCACCTCCACTGTTAGCACGATGAATTGGATTCAACCAAACTCAAAAAGACCAAAATAAATTTAAAATAGAAAACAAAACAAATAAAACAATAGAAGCAAATGTTTTTATTCATAGATACAGTTAAGCCTATTTGAATCTGCATTGATAATTCAAAAGAAATTTCATCTGTTCTCGATCATTCACAATGTTCAGTTTCTCAATATTCACCGTTTCTTGTAATTTTATAGGTATATTTTATCCCTACAATAATGTTCCAAATAATTTTGGACATAATACTCTAATTCATCTTTTAATTGAACATGTTGGCATTCGAACAATGATACGTGAGCTGTGGATTATAAATATAACTGGGTCATCAAAACAAATTTGCTATTAAGTTGCCATATTCACAATGTTCAGTTTCTCAATATTCACCATTTCTTGTAATTTTATAGGTATATTTTATCCCTAGTCCTACAATAGTGTTCCAAATAATTTTGGACATAATACTCTAATAATCTAATTCATCTTTTAATTGAACATGTTGGCATTCAAACAATGATACATGAGCGGTGGATTATAAATATAACTGGGGCATCAAAACAAATTTACTTTTAAGTTGCCATATAATGTTGTTTAAATTTAGTATTTCTGATTCAAACAAACAACCCTAACAACAATGCATCCAAATTGAGTGAGATTTGTTTAGCTAGGAAGAAGATATTCTGCATACTATCCTGATATACAGATGTGTGCCTTTTGCCGGAAGGCCATATCAAAAAAGAAAATCCTGAGTATCAAATTAATTTAAACACGCTAATATTGTAAGGGGAGATTTTTCCCCATTATGGACTACTCACATATGTATCTGGCCTGGTGTGAGCAATTTTGGAATTGAAAGCATTCTATATGTATATCATTATGTAAGGGCACGTTTTTAGTGTGAACTGGGCAAAACAACAGAATACATACAAACTTGATAGCGTGGTAATGCAAAAATAGGAAAATTAAATAACAATCTCAAAAATCATTAGCACATCATTTTAAATCTTCCTGTCTACATAACTGTCATTTATTAAGGACACCGTATAATGTGGAAGCAAGAACTTTGGCAGATCCCTGACATGATGATAACATTCCTCAGAGAAGGCCCCACTTCTAAACGAATTTCCCACAATTTGAACAATATTTTCGATTTGTTTCTCCTTACCTAAAAACTAACCATTCCTTGCTATTTCTTTTATTTTTAAATTTTATATTGTCACTAGGTTACTGTTAACTTGTTCCCTGTTGTTTCTAATTAGATGTGTACCCAAGTTTTCCAAAGAATTGACCCTAGTCCTTCCCATCATAGAGAAAAGTACACTTCCATTAGATTTTGTTGTGATATACTGCACCCAGCAAGATGGGTGCAGCATTTTACCCAATCTCAACACTTTACTAGGTTTCCTGGAAATTTTAACCTGGGGCTCCACTATGAAAGACCCAGTTCTTTACAACTGAGCTAATCTCATTCAACATTCATCTCATAATTGTAGCTGTATTGTATAGATCTCAATATATATCATAGAGAATTCAATAACGAAAGATGAGAAAAAACTTTAATTCCAAGAAATATGCACGTTACTCTAAATGCATTCAGTATATCTCTAGTTTAGAAACATGACCAGAGTTCTATCCTGCTTTAAAATACTATTTGAATTGTTTTCTATCATCTAGTAAATTATATTTGAAACCTTTTCTGAACCATCAGGCAACCAGACCAGTCATCAAATCAAATATGCAACCATCAGGCAACCAGACCAGTCACCAAATCAAATATGCAAAGTAATAATGGAGGAGAGTTCTTCAGAAGTCAGTTTCTTACAAAGGAATTTTCTCCTCAATGATTACATTATTTTATCAAAAATTAAGCATTTTGATTCTGTGAACATCATATATTTGGGTCAATCTTTTTTGTATCGACTAAATGCTACCCTTGATCCTTTTTTCTTATTTTCCCATTACAGCAAACAGCTATTATTTAATCAAATGAACCATTGACTTTGGTAAAAGGATGTAGAACAATTCTATCCCATGCAACGATAAGTTTTGGCCAGTACTCTCAAAACATGTAAAAGCCTAAGATGAAACATAATCAACAAGGTATGTTGGACCAGCTGACAAGGACAACATCTTCAGAAACTAAACAGTTAACAGAAATGCAAGTAAACAAGTAATACTATCATGCATACAACCAGAAAATTACTCAGTTGCTGCTATAGCAAGTAGGACATCTGACCCACACAGTGCACTGCATCAGTGACACAGAGACTTACTCCATACATCTATAAATGGAGCCATACCTTTTGTCCAGAGCAGTCTGAGGGTCATATTTCCTCCTACACTGTTATAGTACCCCCAAATTACTGTCTTCTTAGTACATATTTTGAATAATTAAGCTCCCCTTTCAGTTGTTGGGATCTGCTTTCCACAATATTATGTCATCCTTACATGCCTTAAGCTCCCTTCAAACATCAATATGCATAGAGATTTGACATTTAAAACAATATAAAAAAAACCTAATAATTAAGCTCCCCTCTCAGTTGTTGGAATCTACTTAACATAATATTATGTTACCCTTGCATGTGCCTTCGGCTCCCTCCAAAAACGACTATATATAGAGATTTGGCATTTAAAACATAATGAAAATAAGAAAACATAATAATTAAGCTCCCCTCTCAGTTGTTGGGGTCTACTTACAATAATATTATGTCACCGTCACATGCGCCTTCAGCTCCCTCCAAACGTGACTATTTATAGAGATTTGGCATTTAAAATAATATGCAAAAAAAACTAAAAACTTGGCACTTTCTCTCTGACAAGTAAACTCCATAATTCTTCCTAAAAACAGTTTTAGGAACTGCTATATCCCAAGCCTTTGTAAAATTCCAAGCCTCTTTTGAAATTCAACCTTCAGTCTGTAACAAAAAAGTTCCACTAACCCAGCCCACCGCACCGAATGCTATAACTAATGGCAACATGATCATCTGTTGACATGACATGTTTCCATCAATGGATCTGAAATTCAACCTAAAATCTGCTATACAGACCCACTTACTCTGCTTACCGTACAAAATGATGTCATATATCCTATCAATCGACAGGATATGTTTCCATCAACTGACAATTCAACTATCTACATCAACTAACATAAATATCTATCTGCAATACATTGCCTGGACGTACACCGAAAGTTTCACACATCTCCCATCAAAAGCTTGCATGGGTGCAGAGATCAAATGGAGGGTAAAGATGTTTACAGCCCAGCTGAGGACAAGTACACATCAACTCAGATGTGAAGCAAGTGCTGGGCAACAACCGAGGAGAATTCAGTGTAGAGATTATATCTGGTTTTCATTTTTGGAGTGGTGGAAGAAGAATGGCACCGTCATGGATTGCTGCATATCGAAATCTAGTTCATTGTCACCTTGAGAGTTGGTTATATGCTCTGTACCCTTCAAGAGGCAAGACTTGATTCTATATATGTACTCCTTGAATTAAAAAACACTTGCAAAAGCATGTAAACTTCTATTAAATATCAAGCAATAAAAGATCCAGCGTCTAAAAGGAAGCTGCAGCTCTGCTGACTAGACCTTGCTGCTTACGATTCAGTTTCTGTGCAATTAAACAGTTAATTTAATCTTGCTGCTCATGATTCACTTTTTATGAACTTGATGCTTTCCATCAGCTCGTGTACGTTAATAAAATCATGTCATTTCTATCCCTCAAATGGACATTTCAACTAATACTATTCAATCGAAATTTCTACCAAATGACGTCAATTTTCTCCGTCAACACAAATATATACCAACCACCAAAATCCATTCCACCACAAATGATCCATATCAAACGATAAAGCCGACTTCATAAAAACGGCAGGCATTGAAGAGAAAAGATCGGAAACAAAAATGAATCTAACATAGCTAAAAAAATTCCTGTCAAATGACTGCAAACTTTTCCCTCAAGACAAATCCACGCTAGCTACCAAAATCTACTCCAACGTGAACAACCCGCAACAAACGACAATCCACAGTTCTTAAAAATGGCAGGACTCAGAGAAAACAACTCGAGAAACAAAACGGAGTTACCACAGGCTAAGTTCACGTCAAATGACGCCAATTTTCTACGTCAACAAAATTCTACAGTAACCACCAAAACTACTCCGACATGGACAATTCTCAGCAAACGATCAAACCCAATTCGCAAAACCAGTAGAAACTTAAGAAAGACCGCCCAAAATCAGCATAAAAATACCAAGGGAAAAAAATAACAAACCACCCAAAAAGTCAAATTCTCAAAATAATTACCTGGCAAATCCCAGGGCTCGCACTTGTAAAGATCGATCTCACGAATAACCTCAATATCTGGTCTCTTACCAGAGACCTTGTTCTTCAGATAATGACCCACAATTTCTTCATCACTAGGGTGAAATCGAAACCCTGGGGGCAACTTTCTTGCGTCTGATGCTTCTCCTGCCACTGCCACCGCCGCCATTGCCCTTCTCACAGCTCTCAACTTTTCCTTTTTCTCAGACTTCTGCTAATTCTCAAAGCAAACTGTGTGTTTTTCGCCTTTTTCTACCAATTCACAAACCAACTGTGATTTTTTCCAATATTTTTCTGCCCAGAGAGAATTTATGGAAAAGGGCAGAATCGTGGGACCCTAGGGACGTCAGAAATCCTACGTTGCAGACGATAGAAATGGTAGTGGGACGACATGGTGTGGCGGTCTGCGAGAGGAGGGGCGAAAATCATGGGGTCCACGTACGCGGCTTAGTTTCGTCATTGTTCCAGTGAATTCGTGCCGCGTGGCAACAAGCACTAGACAGGAAAATACAAGGAAAGGGCGGCGGCTTGTGTGTTACTCTTTAGTCAAATCCCGCCAAAAAGGAAAGAGATAAGAAAGAAGAAAAAGTGGTTAAAACATTTTTAAGAACTTTCCTCTAATTTTCTCAAAAAACCATCTTAACTTTATTTTATCACTCTTTTAACCTTTTTTGAAAGGAGCTTTAATCCACATCATTCTTTATTGGAGTAAAATATTTTCAAGATATTTTCAATTTGGATGGTTTAGAATGAGTTTGTTAAAGATCATGTTTTGTTTAGTGTAAAGTTTTTGATATTATTAGAAATGAGGTCGTGATTGTGTGTTAGGTGATTTTGGTAGAATGAAAAAGATGAGGTCGGGATTGTGTGTTAGGTGATTTTGGTAGAATTGAGATCTCAATCAAGTTACAAAAAAACAATCAAAAAATATATTTTTTCAATATTTATAGATATTAATATTGTTAAAAAAATCAATCAAGATTCAAAATTTTATTACTATAATTAGAATATCAATTGTTTTTAAATATAATAATAATTAACTTGTAATAATTTCCAAAATTTGCATTACTTTATAATAATGAAAAAATTGATTATAAATATTTTAAGAATTAAAATGATTGAGGATTTATAAGATATACTAGATATAGAATAGCTTTTATTCTATAACTTTATTATTTGATCTTATGTTTTTCTTTTTAATTGTTAAATCATGAGTTTAAGTCAATATGAATTGTCTATTTGTTATATTTTTATGCTTTTATTAATTGTATTTAATTAAATTTATATTTTATAGAATATTAAATATATGGTGATGTACATGTTTATAAATTATTTGTAAGTTTTTAATTAAAAATAAAATTTGTAGAATTTAATCTTGAATTCATTTTGTCATTTCATATTAGTTTATACCAAAGTATATTTTATTTTTAGGAATGTGATTTCATTAACACTTTTTTAATAGAAAGGTTGTAATTGTATATTAATCTTTGAAACATGGGTATCATTTTTTCTATCATTCTAGTTCGTCTCATTTTTATTACTTTTAGTTCACATAATAATTATATATGTAGGTGTACTACAAGATCATTGTGTGTGGATAGTGGATCATTAAGGATATCATTCTAAGAAATGTTTTATAAGGCAGGTTGCTAATTAATATATATATTAACACTCAAGAGATGCAATGAAGGACACATGAAAATTAATTTACATTGTGAAGGGCATAGTTGTCATGGTGATCGTAAGTGGTGGTATGGTAGATGTTATCATCTCCTTTCTTATGGAGTTCATTATGCGGTTGTTGTTTGTTGCAAATAATGTTGCATAGCTAATGTAGGATGTTATAATGGCCTTATCATTTTCAAAGCCAAAGTTGAAACTAGTCAACAAAGGTGAGAGTTATGTCAATGCATTGAGAGTATCACCAATGTTGATGGTGGCATCTTCAATTAGACCAAACTTACCAAATTGTCCACTCTTTGTATGATTAATTTTATTTCCCATCAATACATCTATCGATTGCACCATGATTGATTGAGCTAGAAAAAAATCATCCATCCTATATACCGTGCAAGAATGTGTGTAGTTCATGTTGACTCACATACATGTAACTCCACTTATCCTAAAGACTTGCACTAACACCTAGGGTTAGAGTTACATCATCAAAGGTGGAAGGCAAGACTTGTGGTCAAACAATGGCATGAAAGGGCCAATTGATAAGGATGGATAGATCCTTCTTCTTGAGGTTTTACTTGACTAAGGGGGGTATTCCTTGAGATATATCTCTTGAAATGGCTATTCAAGTAATGATGAAACTAGCTTTGAGGTTGCATATATCCAATGTGCATGAAACTCCTATTTGAGTGTCACTAAGAACTAATGTGTTGGCTTATCTTGGACCAAGGATCCAACACCTTTATAAGTATATTCTCTAACCATGTGGAGACTAAAATGTGTTCTTAATCCCGAGCTAATATTTTGAGTACATTATCTCACTTTGTAGATGGATGCAATAATGACAATAATGTAGATCTCATATTTTGAATGAACATTTTTTAGACTCACAAACACTTTTTCATAACTAAGCATTTAAATTATGCAATGTGGTAGGTCTACTAACTCTACTTCAATTAACAAGCATTGAGTTTTTACTATTTTTGCATGTATGTAGTGAGATGACAAAAAATTGAAACAAATTGTAGATGGGTGCCTTCATTCATATGGGCAACAAAGTCGAGACTTCATAATCACATAATATTACTAAAGGAAACCATAAAATGATACCTTATAGAAGATGGAAAGGAGGAGCGTGTTTGGCAATCCTAAAAAAAATCTAGTATCTATATATATAGATTGAAAATATATTGGATTGCAATTCAGCCATATTTACAAATCTTTTAATCATTCATCAATAAACTCACACTTCCTATATAGCTCTAACAAGACACCTTACAAAATGTTTGTGAGGAATATTACAAACTAGTTAAAGATAATAATTGAATCAACAAAGGTGATCAAGATAATTAGCATGACTATCAAAAGACTATAAAATACTTATGGAGACATTAAATTGATCAAAGATTGTACTTTACATTCATTCCTCTAATAGGTTTAAAAATAATTAACTGATGATACAATAAAGATCAGGCCTATACATTAATGTTATGCTCAACTCAATACAATCACCTTTATTCTATAACCATGCCAACAACCAACCCCTTCCCATCTCCAACCCATGAATGTATAGCAAGTGGGTTCATAGATGTTTGGGGAAATTTATTTTTTTGTCACATTATCCTAAAGGTGAACATGAGGCATGAAAATTTTTAAATAATCACAAGGGATCATGAAGATTATCCTAGTGAAGTAATTAGGTCATGGCCTCATAAATATGAAACACAACTACACTCAGTGACAAGGAGAAACCATGAAATCACACAAGAAAACACCCCAAGTTTACTCATTGATCAAACCATCATTAAACTTGCCACATGTTAAAGAATAAAGAATTTGAAATACGTGAAGCCACTATGGCCATACATAGAGCTCAAGAATATTCAATTGTAGCCTATTAGTACAACACATCAAGGGAATAGTATAATCCATTAAATAGTGAAGGGACCACCAACCACCAACAAAGTCAAAGTTCTAGAGACTACACATTTGTAATAACCCATGAACTTGCAATATAGTGTTGGGATAAGTGAGAGTGAACAATTCTTGATGGGGTAGGTAAACATTTTGAACTCCTTATGAATGTAATCCATCCATGTGGGATCAAAGTAGATTGGATGGTAGGGAAAATATAGAAAATGAATCAAACACATAAAGACAAGTTATTGTTGGAGCCAAGGACAAATAGAAGTTTGAGGTATAGCAAGAATCATTGTCAACACATCAAAAGGAGGAACTCGTTGCAAGGGTATATATGATGAAGACAACTTGCATGGTTACTACACAAGAGACTATTCACCATGCCAACCATTATACAAGTTTCAAAATATCATCACTAATTAAGGAATGATTAACATAGGTAAGGGGTGCATGACAAGAGATAAACAAGTACTATCACATGCCAACATTTTTTCTATGAGAGTGGGCCACCACCACAAGGTGATTCAAAGAAATCAACACAAACATGAATTAAAATAATTTTAATGAGGCACACAATTCACTACAAATCCATAAATAAACATCTTAGTATCACAAAAGAAAACCCCAGTAATTATGCTAACTTGTTAGTGCAAACACACCAAAGAGGAGATAAATATGAATGTTCAAAGTGTAATCACCATAAGTACAATGTAGACCAAGCAGGTCCAACACCAATATTTTTCATAGAAGAAAATGGCCTCAAGGATGGTGCCACCACAACATAATAATGTAAATATGACAATATTAGTAACCACTAAAGACTAAGGAATAACATAAGAAAATAGTTAGAGTATTTATCCTAGTAATAATAGCATCATAAAGATGTGTGTAGTATCAACTGTAAAGGGGATAAGTGATATGGGATCAAATTAGGGTATGAAGAGATATTGAGACACTAAAAAAGGAATCACAATAAAAAAGGAAGAGCTAGAGGATAAAATTGGCTCACAAAACATCCTTACATGAAGTGGGAAACACTTATAAAACATGTGATGAGAGGTCACAACACAAAAATGGCCTAAAGGATACATCTAGACTAGTACTAAGATATCTTGATGAATGCATGCACAAAATTTTAATCAATAAATTAGATATAGGCTAACAGTTCCCAAGATAGATGTTCACACTAGAGGCACTAAGTGTTATGTAACTAAACAAAAGTTGATAAAATGAAAGCAAATTCAATTTATGGAACAAAAATTATATAATTATTTTTTTAGGTATCCTAAACTTCATCCTTTGAACAATGGATACCTTATAGAATCCTTTGATTGACATGTGAAAACCTCCAATTAACCCATTTACATTTAAATTACACTTCTCATTACTCAATATCAACATTTTCTCTTGTAAGTTTAGAGTTTTATTTTCTACGAGCATTGATACCAATTTTTATGTCATTCACAACTCTTGTCGGATGATCTTTCTACCTATTGTTAGAGTTTACATACCAATTATTTGCAATAATCATGGCCCTCCTTTAAGCTTCTACACAGTTAATTTCTCTCTTAAATGGGAATTATCATTTTCTACCATGGTCCTCAAAGTTCTCATAATTCCTTTCTAATGCCTCTATACCAATTTTGATTTATGTTGGGCTCTTGGGTATGGATTGGGGTTTTATTTTTTGATCCATTAGAATTGTTTTCTTATTGTGCTTTTGAGGGCACACTTTTGAGGCTTGGAAAGTTTGATGATTTTTGTTTTTTATACTTTTGCAACCATAACAACATCTCAATGCTTGGCTCATCTTTTATAGGATTATTCATCTTATTCATGATAATTATACATGGAGACCATCTCTACATGAACTGTGACATTTGAATTTCTCATGATGGTCATCCTCTTCACACTTTAGACATATAGATGTTATTTTTTATCTTTTCCAACTTTACAATGGTTTTAATACTTTTTATTGCGTTGTACCAAATCAACATTAGATCATGTATATTTTCCAAAATTTATTCTAATATTATTTTTCTCTTTTAAATGTATTATAGGCCAATTAATTTATTTTTTAGAGGAATGATGAGCATTCATAGGGTACATTAGCCATAGGATATTTTTAATTCCATAGTTTATTATTTTACCCTTAATTTTTATCCTTGCAATAAGGGAGATTATGTCACTCCATTTTAGCCACCTACCATGTGCCTATAATGACCAAAGTCTAAACACTCAAGATCCCATACATACTAGTGTATTTAGCTATCTCACCAAAAGAATTTTGAGCTCTTCATCCTTAACTTCGTTGTTTTCCCTACTGTAACCTATGATATATCCTAGCTATCTATGTATACTAAGAAGATGATGTATAATTTGATTATAATAATATCCAAATAAAATGTCTCTTAATGCATTATTTAGTATATAACAATGCATTCAAATATCATTTTGTACATTATCATGGGCATATATGCATATCTATCCCCCAACATAATCTAAACTATTTGTAGCATCATGCATGATTACAAGTATAGCACATAATTGTTTATAATGAACAAGTAACATGTATCGTAAAAAAATGTCCCTAAATACTATATATGCATGATTATCTTCCTATACTTGTTTGTGCATATATTCATGATACTTATTTGTGTGCTATATATCTATATCTAGGCACTAATTTGGACATTATGGCAACATGTGTTATTAGTAAGATTAGACATGATGCTCATCTTGTAAATTCTATGTCTTGATTATTGTAACTATTCATGTAGGCACTAAAATGGGTACTAAATAATGTGTGTTCTCTAAACTTCATGAAACATGTACTTGGATGCTCATGTGAGTGTGGAGATAATATTTATTATTATTCTCTCGTGAACTTGAAATATTTGCTAATGATGGTCATGGGTGTAATTAAGTTTCTCTTTTATGGAGCACTTAGGAGGTAAATTTGATCAATTTAGAGAACTTTGTCATTATTGGTTTGTATGCATGCCTAATTGGTGCCTTTGTGGGATGCTAGGGAGTTAATTTTTTTCCTAAACAAGATTAATGAGATCAAATATTCTTGTGGAGGTTACTTTCTATCTTGAGTGCTTGAAACAATGCATCATAAGGCATTAGATTTTTTTCTAGAGGAGGATGACACCTAGTTTTTTGGCTCATGGTCTTGACCTCTAGTTTTGGATACCACTTGTGGTTTCTAATTTTTTCTCTATATATTGGAGGCATAAGATAGAGGTGTTATGTATTTTACAAGTTTGAGAAAGGTTATGTTATCAAATTGTATCCTCGAATTCAGTTGTGCTCAATTTGTGGGATAACCCCTATGAAAGTCGTTTGTTTTGTAACCTACATTCTCTAAGCATGCAAAATGAGGCAAATATTACTTGCCCTCATGTATGGTCCAAGTCCTGAATTAGTCATTTTGAGTGATTACCTCTTTTTGCCTTTAAAAAAATTGCAAAAGGTTAAAAATTGCAACAAAAGTTCAGTTTTTAGAGTTAGTCTTTTCCTGCATATGCAAGAGAGTTGAATTTCAACACCCTTACATACCTCAGGGAAAAATAAAACATGCAGGAGTGCTGAATTTTAGCACCCTTGCATGTCTTCTACAGAATGTTAAAATGTGTAACAACGCTAAATTTTTGTGCCACTGCATCTGCTCCTCCACACGACTTGCATTTATTGCAGATTTAATGTGTCTTTAAGTGGCTTTTAATCAGTTTTAATTGTTCTTAATTTTCATTTTTTCTTGTCTTCCATTGTTTTAGTCTCTTGGTTCTTCTTTGCCATTGGCGTCTCATTCTAAGGCTCTAAGATCAATTTTTGAGAGGATTTGGCCGAGTCTCTACTTAGGGTTTTTGTCGCCATCATCATTTATCTGGGTATGTATGCAATATCATTTTTTCTTGCTTTTCATTTTTTGTTTCTTGAAAATTTTGTTTAGGGTTTGTTAAAATGGTATGTGTTTTGAAGGTTAATGCTCTCTTTTACTTTAGGGTTTTTTTGTTCTTTACTAAAGCATTTTACATAATAGTCTTGATTTAGGGTTTTATATTTTTTGGTTTTTGAGTAGCTATTACGCCATTTTTATCGAGCAATTTTCAAAACTTCATGGGATAGTTATTTAGCATTTGTCATCCTCTTTCAGTAACTGGAAGATCGGGTTTTAAACCCTGATTCCACCTACTCTGCATGCACATCCATCTTGTAAGACATGGTTTATAACCTGTGTTACACAGTCATTTCACTATTGAGTTTCATTTTATCCATGATTATGTGTGCCGTAGGATTTAAACCCTACATCACATTATAATGAAATCTTGAAAAGTATATTCATCACAGGGTTTAAATCTTGTGGTACATTCATAGTATCTACCCTCATGTAGGTTGGGGAAAAAACCCAACCGACATGGTAAGTTTCTAACGAACATTACATAGAGATGCAAGTTGGGGTTATTTCCCCACCTTGCATACTATTCTATCGACTCACATGCAACGATAGGATTTTTTCCTGTTGATGCATGTCTATTTCACCTCTACATGCAAGTCAAGTTTTAAACCCCAACTTGCATTATCATGTTTGATCTTGGCATTTCCCATGTCATAGCGGATATTTTTACCACCAATGCACTTAACAAGTTTTACCTCATGTAGGGGCGGATAAATTTCTTTCCCTTGCATTGATTTTCCATACCCCAAATGTAGGGTGGGGAAAAATCCCATTGTTACATCATTATGATTTACCCAATGCAGGAGCACAAAAATTTTGCACTGTTGCATACAAAATGTAAAATTCAAGCGTAAAAGTGTTGTTTTTCAACGCTTCTGTACTCAAATGAAAACTCCATGCAATAGCTCAAAATTTCTCTTCTTTTACATCAAACATGCTACCAACATGCAGTATCTCATAATTTTTGCGCCCTTGCATACAAAGTGAAAATCCCATGCAAATTCTCAACTTTTCTCTACCTTTACATCCAAGCTATCAATTCACTTGCATAAGCTCAGTTTTTCAGTGTCATTGTATCTGAACCTCCAAAGAACATGCAGAAGCTCATTTTTTTCCCACCAATGCATAAAACCTTGATTTTTCTCTAACATTGGAAATTCTAAACTTCTTACTACAATTTCCCTTGTATGTTGTATCAGGCTTTTGCACTTGAGTAATTGAAAGGATACGAGCGTTTTACTCTTCCTACAGCTCCTTCATAGATGTTAGACCCATCTCCAAGCAAAAAATCCATGAAGTATAAGTATCAAGGGGTTTTCCTGACAACCTCAATTTCTTTTGACATTGATGAAATAAAGATACAGAGATAGGGCATGTTGATATTCCTGAGTTTGTGGAGCGTACTAAAAAGCAAACATTTGATGAGAGGATGAGATACATTGTAGAAAGCAACATTCAATTGGTGTCTTCATTTTTAGTAGTAACACACAACCCTAATTTTGTTCTTGTAGTAGCACACATTACAACAAGGATGATAGGAGTGTAAGAAATCTCGATGGAAATATAATCATCAGACTAGATGCAAATTTCTTTGACAAGATTCTTCCATTTTATGAGTATTGATACATATGCAAATCTTACAATTGAGAATCCATAGGCTCATTTTGACAACAATCCTACCAAATAATTAAGGACAACTAGAAAGTCCTTCCCACTGACACAGTTATCCAAGAGTTTACATCAATGATGTAGAAGGAATTTGAAGATGAAGCTTTCCCACTAGCTTCAATTGACAAATTGGTGGACATTCAACTCACATTGGATAACCTTAAAGTAGTTTTAGAAAGGCATCAGAAAGCTTGTATCACCATCAAGGGATCAGTCGCATGAGTTCTTTCCATCTCTAGACATACCTCAGGTCCTAATGATGAAGAATTCCAAGCGGCCATGAAGAAATATGAAGACTTCTTGGGGAAAGACGGTGAAGAATGATGGACGTTCCTTTGTCATACTTAGTTTATTTTTAGCATTTTTGTTTTATGTAATTAGTTTATGACATATTCAATGCCTTTTATACATATGTAATTACATGTAAAAACAACACAAGTCCTAAATTAAATTGGATTGTGTTGTTGAATAAGTCAAAATTAGTTTAGCTTTTCCTAGAATAGCTCTTAACTCTCCTCTATATACATGAGGGAGTTTCTTTGTATTAATAACCTTTGATCTTTTGAAGCGAAGCACTGCCCATTTGAGAAACATATTGAGACTTTGTGTTTAATGTGCACATCAAAAATCAATCAATAAAAGAGGCGAGTTTTGCATCCAACCTGTATTTTAGATCTTATTGGTTATGTATAAGATTGTTCTTACATCTTTCTTACTACATTTTCTTGCAATTGGTTGATTAAGTGGCATTATATTTCATATTTGAAATGGAATTCAAATCTGATCTTGATTGTATTTGTGCTACAATATTGTATTTGGAAATTATGTTCTAGTGTGTTAACTTTGCTAATAATTTAGAGACTTTGGGCTGCGGGCTATTTGCAATGTTTTGTGGATCTTTTGGTCCAGCGTATGTTGAAGTCTTTGAGTTGCAACGTGCTTCACTTTTTATCTTTAAGAATCATCATTGGAAAGAATAAAAGTCTTTGAGCTTTTGTGGGTTTTCTAGTTACGAAACTCATAGGTATCACTTCAATTTCTCTTACATTTAATCGAGTATATATTGGGCATTGCCACTCATAATAGTTATTTAAAGAAATGTCATTGTAATTATTGCAAGAAGAAAAACATATTTTCCTAAAAAAGAGAAAAGGATGCATGTAACTCCCATGGATAAATTTAGTGTACATAATCTAGGTTAGTTACTTGTAGTTCTAGTGAGCAGTAAGAAGGGAGGCTCCCCTTTATGAGAGGAGAGATTAAAATCTCATCATAGCTATCATTGAAATTACCATTTTTCAATTAATTAAGTGACTACAAAATATTCACCCAACACAAATTATTACCAAACTAAAGGGAAAATTCATTATATTGGTGTACTTCTTTTGTTGAGATTAATACATTGTCAATATTACTTTAGTGGTGGATTTTTTCCCTAAAAGAGTTTCACAACATAAATTTGGTGTCATTTTATGTGTTGTTAAATTTATATGTTTCTCTATATTTCATTTCATGATTTATCACACGTACTTTGATTGAATTCAACCATTATTTGTTTATGTTCTCATTTTTTTGCTTACCTAGTTATCAACAATTATAATTACGTGGCATATCCTTAGAGCAACAAAATGTTTTGACATAAATATGATATAAAATACAATACAATCCATAAATTCTAAAGAATAATCAAATTGATATCCGTATGTTAAAATAGAATTATCACCTAGTTGGGTGATCTTAAATACATTGATCAAAACTAGACAATGCAACGAGTTATTCCATTGTGCAAGGTTGGATTCCAAGTATCCCTTGATTTAATCAACCCTAGTGGCAATACCTTTGAATCAATTTATCTCCAAGCATCAACTATAGAAATTGTACACTAAAAATATTTACCACTTTCATATGCACATATAAATTTGCTAGAGTTCCTTAAAATTGCATGTGAAATGTTGCATTCAACCTTTTTGTAGAGCCTCTCTAATGTCTAATTAACTTGGTGCTACTAGGTAAATACACAACTCAAAGGGTGGATTCCTAACTGAACAATTCATCTTTCACAAGAGGCTTCATTTAATTATCAACTAGAGACTCGTAAACTTTAGGCAATACTGGCACAATATATGCATTCATGGATCCTAAACACATCCTATATCAATGGATTATAGGTAATTACACATGTACAAAAAAAGTAAAATCTGGAAAAGGAAATATAATGCTAATTTGTTAAACAAGGGAAATAAATATAAGTTTATATCTTATGCTACGAGCACCTATAACTCAAGACTGTAACTGTTAACTACTAAAGCTAAACTATAACTAATTTCTTCGGAGTATACAAAAAACATGAAGTTACATAATTCAATCCAAACTATAAAATCGCATTCATGAATTCCACATGCATGTAATTGGAAATTACCTTAACTAAATTCAACAATGCATCAATTAATCTAATAACGAAAAATAGAGTGGATTAGCAGTACCTCAAGTGGCCCTTTCTTGAGTTGTTGCTTCCATAGAATATGTCAAACACTCACTACTTAATCAAAAAATCATGATATCGATCTAACTCCCTTTATTGCATAAAAACTATGAACTATTACATACAATCTAACAAAAATATGCTAAAGATTTCTTATTCAAAAATGCATATCTACTGTTACAACTAGTAACAAAAAAAAAACTAATCAACTAGAAACAACAATCAACAACTACTAGCAAATAGATTTACTCCTTAACAACATATCCCACTATATAGGGTATGTGTGGAGTCTTATTCCTCTAGGATTGAAAAAAAAATCATAAAGTATCCATCCACTCTCCCTCAAAGATAGGGAGAGGACTTAGTCTTAAAACAAAAAACCATAATTATAAAGTAGAAGAAGAGAAACTGAATTAGAACTTTGTGCTTGATGCTTAACTGCCATGACAGAGACATGTTCTTGAGGACAATCATGTCATGAGCTAGTCTCGTTCAGAATAAACTTCTCCTCCTCCAAGTAGTCTTATTTGGTGGACAAGGATATGTTGTGGTGACTCATAGTTGATCATAAATGATCACCTTTGTTCTTTCCTAGAAATGCCACATTTTGTTGTTTTGACCTCTTCCCTACAACCATCCATAGTCCCTATGTTGCAAGTTGGAAATCCTATTGTTGTAGGTTATAATCCTTCTAGCTGCAAGATGTTAGTTTCACCCCTAATGCACACTCCTTTATTAACAATCATAATTTAATCATAGAATCATACTAAATCCTATAGATATCCATGCATTCACTCACACATATGCCAATATATCATATTTCCATTTCCATGTACTTAAGCCTGCTTTAAACTGTATGAAAGGTATATAAAAGATATATGGAGTCTTAGGAATTCCTATGAAACTTAGTAGATGAAATGATAAAAACATAAATCAGTAAGGAAAACTAGCCATTAATTAAGCCCACCATTTTTCAATATGATGGTATTAGCATCTCATTTTTTAATAATTTACTGATGAAGCATTGATATGCATTCACTGATGTTTTCTAAAGCATCATCCACCAAATCTTATTATAATTTTTTTAGTTGGTGAGCACATAATTCTACACCATTTGCATGAGTCGAGAGCTTAAACATTTTGACCACCTATCAGAGACAACAAACACCTTGCATTTAATAACAAGTGTGCAGGCACATATCTCTACTAACTATTTGATAACTTTGATTTTATCCCTAACATGACCCATGCACTCTTCAAACTCTTTGTTTTACTTCTATAACTCCTTAGTGCATCTCTAAGTTTCTTCTTTCCAATTTCCCTCTTTTTCTTCTTTCTTCTTCTCTTTTGTAGCTTGTAGTTCTTTTTATACTACTTACTTTTATCTTTATGCTTCCTTGAATACTATTTTAGTTACTCCTCATATGCCTCTCCCATCGTGAAATGGGTTAGAAGTGTCTCAATCAATGCTTCAATTGCATTGATTTGTAATTCCAATTATGCACTAGGTTTTGGAACCTACAATATTTTTGTAACAATATTTTGCATTACATGTGATTTTATCTTACAATTTCTACAAACTATCCACTAAGATGGATACTTTCTATGTCAATGTATCATGTTTCTAATTGAGTTTGTCAATGGTGTCCATCTCCACCTATGTGTAGCTACTATTTTTATTAATTGGGCGTGGCAAGGCATCCACTATCAAATAATTAACTTTTAATTATCTTTGGTAGTTAACTAGATCATCTTTACTCCTGCACATATGTTTGTCTTCTTTCTCAATATTCTTCATTAAGAGATTTGGTTGTCCATGGTTGTGAGACCTATTCATTAGAAGTGAAAGGATATCATGTAACTATAAAAAATGACATCTCATTTATACATGATCTCTAGAACCAATAAAATCATTTTTATTCCATCTAGTTGAGCTAACACTATTGAGGCATCCTTGGTGACTAAATGAAAAAACATTGTAATATTTTTAATTATAAATAAGAAACTCATGTAGTTTCCCTTCTATATGAGTGTGTGATTGTGGCATTCCTTTTTTCATTTATTGTGTCTCATCTTGCACCTCCTTCATCTCTCCAAATCCTTTTAGCATATTTTTAGGCATGAATCTCACCTCCATTAATTGTTGTTATTTTTTTTATTATGGCTATTATTTTGATTGGGAGATATGATACTTGAGGGACTTTTTCTTGTGGTGACAATTATGATGGCATGCATATAGATTTATCTAGGGTTTTTGTAGTAGGGTTCTTAGCTAAATAGGTACTTGTGCAATAAGAAACACTAGTTCTTGTTCATGTTACTCATCGAGACCATTTGAGGGTCCCTTTATTCAAATTTTTGTCACCCTTTGCATATTTTATGACTCTGGTGATGATTTTATATCCGCGTGCTTCCATTATTATCTTCTATTAGTAGATTTTCGTATATCCCCTCTACAACTTTTTTTGGAACCTCACCCAATCCATCAATATCCAATTTTTGCACATATGAATTACCTACATTTTGCCATGATTTTTTTCTTAAATCTATCTCTTCCTTCAAAATATTTATCTTGGGTTCACTAGAAAACTTTCAATATTATTTTTTAGTTCTACAAAAAGATTATAATGTCATGAAAATTTCAAGATAAAATAGTTCATTTTATAAAATATAGCAATACCTCACAACCATTAATGTGTCTGTTGTCTACACTTATACCTTGAAAAAAATTGTGCATCACTTCTACATTCTTTCTTTATTAATCACTCATCACATTTTTTTTCCAATTCTTGTGCCAACCAATAATGTTTTTAGTCATTTCACTCACCAACAATCCTACCATATCATCCCATTATTCCCATTTGTCATAATTTTTGTCCTTTTACTATGCTAGGTCAAAAATTTATTTATTTTTCATGCAATGAGTATCCTCATAAATATAACTAGCCAACATGGACCCCATGTACTATTTTTGATTTATTATTTATGTGATCTTTGTGCATTTACTATCATTCTAGTGTGTTCTTATGCATATGCTTGTCCTTTTATCCTTAAATTAAATATCACACATAATCTCTTGTGCATTTTTATATATTCTTGAAAAAATAATTCACTTGTATTTGCATAATCTATTCATCAAACTTGTAAATATACAATTAAACTTGTGTGTTGGAATTCACCATGGACAAACGATTCTAACCCTCTAATTGAGCATGTAAAAATAAATGTGCTCTTTTTCTTGAACCAAGCTCAATTTGTTGTATAAGAGTTTAATCTCTCTAAATGAGTCCTTTATCTTTGATCACCTTGCACATTTATTTTCTATATTATTGTATATTAATTTAAACTTTCCCATGCACTACATTTCTTCTTGTGCAAGCCCGACAATCATTCTTGTGCAATAAATTTATTTGTATTTAAAGTGTGGACAAATCTATGACTACTAAAAATCACATATTGGAAACACATGAACTTGTATGTATACATATGTATTACATAGTTATATAGAGTGTAGTGTAGAAAATTGTACTCCTTCAATGTGATAGTACAATTTCACACTCAATTTGGACCTATTTTAGTGACCTCACATTTATGCATTTCTACCCTTCATAAATAGGCCCCTAAACCCTTTATTATGCATCCCAAGGCCTATTTTTATCATTTTCTGACATTGCAACATGCATTGAATAAATGCATTTAATTAATTTAAAGCCCCAAAACACAATGATCCTAGATTTTTAGGCCAGGACCCATTTTCCCTTGGACAAATGGGTCTCCTTTAGGATCTAAATTCAAAATTTAAACATGTTTTCGATGGCACTTTAAAGTCCCAAATTCAAGTTTCAAATGTTGGCTATTGGGATCTAATATTCGGGAAATTAGAAAGGAAGCCTATAAAGCCTAGTCTTTTCATCACTTCAAACTAGATTTATGTGAAGAGCAAGAAGAAAGTTTGAAATCAAGAAAGGAGAAAACATTCAAGCAAGAAAATTTGAAGTCTTGGAGCATTTTATTTTATTTTTGTAGGTCTTCAAACTCATTTTGTTAGGGGTGATCAAGCATTGTTCATGATTGAAGATGGATTCCTATGGTGGATCACGATGGATTCTAGGTTTTGGAACATGCAACTAGCCATTTCCCTTGATCTAATGACTTATTTCCTAATAATCCCATCTTCTATCTTCATTCTACTATCCACCTAAAGAAGGTATAATCAAATTTTAGATCTATTAGGGTATTTCACTTCTCCCTAACTAGGTCTCTTTTTCATTATTCATGTTCATTTAGGGATCTTATTCTAACACAATTGAATAAGGTTTCTTTGCATTTTAGCTCTGAACAATCTTAAACACACTTAATATTAGGGATCACACACATATTTATGTTTCAGAACTGTATTTTTCATCAAGATTTAATTAACAAACTTGGGGTTTGACCGAGGCAAACCCCCATACAAAGAAACCAAATTTTTTAGTTTTGCTACAGGTCTAGATCTGAAAGCGAAGATTGAAAGTTACAGGAAGAAAGTGCAAATCAAAGGCTATAAACTCAAACTTTGATGTTTTAGAAAAGGCTACCAGGACCCATTCTCCCTAGGGTGAATCTATCCTAGGAGGACACTCAGCAAACGACTTTTGATGACAGGTGCATGGTGTCTTACCCTTCTTAGATCTACCAGAAATCTATTATTTCTAATTGTGTGATGCTTTAAATTGATGATTCAAGTTTCACATTGCATAATTGATTTCATTTAGTATTTTTGTTTTTTCTCCCAAAAGTGCATTTCAAGCATATTTACCCCATTGTGTCATAAGGAAAAACAAGAAAGATATCCAATAGGGTTGACTCACCTAAGGGTTGAAAGTCAATCCTACCTTTGGGGATCTCTTTTTCCTAATGAAACAAGAAAGATAGGTCCATCATATACCCAATCATCTCATTTTGATAAATCTATTTTTTTAGTGTTTCATTTTGGTGAATTTGACATTCTTGCACTATAAATTTTTGATTTGGAGGTCATTAAAACCCTAGTTCTAGGATTTGCATTAGTTTGTATTAAAATTGCATTAATTTGAATTCTATTTAGGGTTTTCAAAATTGCATTAGTTTACATATCATTAGGGTTTTAATTGTTTAAAATCTAAAAAAAATAAAAAAATTGCATGCATATTACATTGATTTTGCATAGAACTTGCATATTAGTGTATTTTCAGTCATTTACATTAGCAAATTTAGTTAAAATTGCATCAAAAAAGTTCACTTTTGTCCATTTTTATCCCTTCTTGCATTTACATTTGGACAGTTAGAATCTAGAAAATCAGTCACCAAAATAAAAATATGAAACCAGAAACATGAAACCCTAGTAGTAAGCTTCAAACTCATATTTTAATTTTTTCAACCTCTATACAAGGACTCATTTGCCCTAGGGCAAATTTATCCCTGTATAGGTGTCCTGGTAGATTTTTGGGTGCATTTTTGTGTTTATTTTTACATGTTGTTTCTATTGTTACAACTATCTTTTGAAATTTTGAAACAACCTGAATGTTAAAGAAAGTTGTTCCTTTGATGAAATATTAAGGAAATTTGAAAAAAAATATCTATTTCAATATTAGATTATTTCAAATATGTGGTAATTTTCTTTATCTTTTTACATCATTGCATTGTTTAATTAGATTAGTTCTCATTTTGTAAACATTGAAAACCATAAACTATCTCAAAACATTAAACAAGAAACTACACATTAAATGGACAACCTTAGAGAAAGCATAGTTATTTGACAATTTCATTTCTTTCTACAAGTTAACATATCCCTCAAGCCCTTCAGTAGTGATGAATTTGATATGTTAGATGAAACCCTTGAGGATTTCATCTCACAAGGATCATCCACTAAGCTGGCTTTTTATGACAAACCAAAACAAAGGGAATTTAATACAATCACACCTCAACTTACCATTTACCCACCCTCACATACCCACCCTCACACCAACACTAAGTTCAAACCAAACTTGTGCTCATCATAGGACCACCCCAAAACAAGTCTAAACTTGTTGAAAGTATCTTGAACTATGCATGGCAACTCACTAGTAACAATGTTCCACAACAAACTAATTGTCATAATGTTGCTCATACATATAACACAAGGAACAATAGGCAACCACAAACAATACCTACTTCATTACCATTTCCTCAACCAATTTTTCCTAGTTCTCCTCACTTGCCTTTGCACAATGGAAAGGAGTATGATCTTGTATGAAAACTTAAAAACACTCCTGCAAAGATTTCCTTATGGGATCTTATTCAAGCTTCACCTAATTACCATAATGTGCTTCAAAATGCTTTGCAATAATTAGTGGTCCCTCCTAGTGTCTAACCAAACGATGTAGCAACCCTAATTCAAGGTATGAATTCGGTTAGCATTTACATTATCTTTCATCAAGATGATTTATCTCCATTGGAAACACAAAATTAAAATGAAGCTTTGATGGTAGTGGCTATCATTAATAAGTGTGGGATAAAATGAACTCTCATTGACAATCGTTCAACTCTTAATGTGTGTAGTGTGAAAATTTTAGACAAGATTGGAGTGGACAAGACATGATTGAACTTGATTCTTTATTTATTCATGGATTCAATAATGTGGGAAAACAACCACTCGGTGTGATAACATTGCATATTAGAGTTGGAAAGGTCACAATGCAAACTCCTATCAATGTCATACCTCAAGATCTCTCATAAAATCTTCTTTTGGGTAGACCATGGATCCATGAAATGAATGGGGTACCTTCAACTCTTCATCGTTTAATGAAGTATGTCTATTACAACAAGGTTTATACAATCAAGGTTGACCCTCAACCAGAATGTTTTTGCACACTGAGAAAGACAAGGAAAGTCCTTTGAAAACATTGATACCAACTTAAAAAGTAGAACGCGTGCAAGAGGAAGAAAAAGAGAAGAATATTGAAGAAGTCACAAAGATATTGGATTGTGATTGGGGTTCATTGGATTTCACACCTACATTCATGGGAGAATACAAAATCACAACAAAAGAATCTGAAAAGGGAAAAAAACCAATAGTGATGTCAACACAACATTTGGAGGAACCTTTAAAAGCATATAATTCAACAAGTATAGAAGAGGACACAACTTACACAAGTTATGATGAAGTTGATTGTGAACACCCACCATCCTCGAAAGTAATGGATGCTCTTTATGGAAGAGGGTATCTACTCCTGAAGCAACTCAATTATAGTGGAAAAGGATGTGGTGTGAAATAACAAGGCATTTGTGTCCTTATAAAGCCTAACATACAAGAAACAAAAAATGGTCTTGGATATTTTCCCTCTAAGATAACAAAGGAAGCAAAAAGGCCTTCACTTAACATCAACACCATTATGCAAGATTCTTCTAAGACTACTCTCACTTTAAAGCATCCCAATTTAATAGATCCCACAAGTGATGAATCATTGGATCATTTCAACATGATGAAGCTTTGGAAAAAAAATTGGGAGTTTATGACAATTTACCAAGTCATCACCACAAATGGAGATTCACTTGTGCCTTAGTTAGCAAGGGATACTTTAGTGAAGAAAAGAAAACAAGTGATATTGAAGAAGAACAAATTCTTGAAGTTCCAAATCAAAGTGCATTCACTTATGGGAGATACAATTAACGTATCGATGTACACATCTAACAAAGAGAAAGTGATTCAAATAGGAAAGTTCCTTGATGAGGATGAACATGAAGAACATGCAACACTATTACATGACTTTCCTAAACTTTTTGCTTAGACTTACTTGAATATGTCAGGTATTGACACCAAGATAGTTACACACAACATTGTCCTTACGCATGATGCTAAACTAGTAAGACAAATGATACACAAGATGAATCCTAAGATAGCCTTATTGGTTAAGGTTGAAATTGATAAGCTCCTAGATGTTGGATTTATTTGTCTTATTGATTATTCTCCATGGATTTCAAACATTGTAGTAGTGGTAAAGCCTAGCAATCGTATTAGGATGTGTACAGATTTTTGTGATCTTAATAAAGCATCTTTAAAAGATGATTTCCCCCTCCTAATATTGACACAATAGTAGATTCAACCGCAGGCCATGCCTTATTATCATTTATGGATGTTTTTTCAAGATATAATCAAATCTTCATTAACCACCAAGACCAATACAAGACAACATTTACTACACCTTGGGGAACATTCTGTTGGGCTGTCATGCCTTTTGGACTAAAGAATGTAGGCACAACATATCAAAGAGGTATCAAATTGACATTTCATGATTATATACATAAAATTTTGGAAGATTATGTTGATGATATTCTAGCTAAATCCTTAACTCATTAAGAAAATGTTAAAATCCTTCAAAAGATCTTTGAAAGAATGAGTAATTATAACATGAAATTGAATCCAAAAAATTGTGTCTTTGGTGTGGATAGTGGAAAACTCTTAGGTTTTATAGTATTCCACAGAGGCATTGGGGTGGAAACAAAAAAGATTGATGCTATTATTAACATGCCATCTTCGAAGAAAATTTCTCAATTATGTACTTTACAAGGGAGGTTTCAAGCTATCAATCATTTTGTGGCTTCACTGGCGGATTGAACTTTACCTTTTAAACAACTCCTTAAGAAGGAATCAAAATTTAAATGGAATGAGGATTGTATGCAAGCTTTTGAAACTTTGAAAGAGTATCTCGCTACCCCTCCTATTTTACAATCCACCATTCAATAAACACCATTTATCCTTTATATATCAACATCTGCCCATGCTTTAGCAACATTGTTGGCTCAACAAGATGATAATGGTAAAGTACACTTTGTTTATTACATTATCCAAACTCTAATTGATGATGAAACTCGATACAAAACAATAGAAAAACAATGTTTGGATCTTGTGTTTTCTACTAGTAAATTGAGACAAAATTCATGTGGTTACAAAATTTGATCCTCTAAAACACATTTTTGCTAAAACAAACTTATCAGGACACTTAGCTAAATGGGTTATGTTGTTAACTAAGTTTGATCTTAAATTTGTCTCTCAAATGGCAATCAAGGGACAAGCCTTGACTGACTATTTAGCTAATGCTCCTTCTCCATTAACGTTACCTAATATGGACTCATTCCCTAATGAAAGTGTGTTGACAATTGAAAAATAAACATGGGAATTGTATTTTGATAGCTCTAAGTGTCAATCTAGATCTGGAGTAGGGTTTATATTAAAACCACCTTCATGAAAGCTTATTCCCTTATCTTACCATCTAAACTTCCTATGTACAAATAACATTGCGGAGTATGAGGCCCTAATAGCTGGAATATGTGTAGCTTTATCCTTAGGTGTTCAACACATTAAGATATTCAATGATTCTCAACTGGTCATTAAAAAAATTAATGGATCATACCAAGCTAAACATGACAAATTATCCAAATACAAAGACCTTACAATGACATTACTAGAACACTTCAAATCATATACCATTGACAACATTCCACAAAAGGATAATTGGCATGCAGATGCAATGGCAAGTGCGGCTTCCCTTGTATTTCCTAGAGATCCCTCTATTGATTTCACAATTTTCATCCACATGGTAACAATACCTTCCATAGATGACAAGATAAAAGAAGCATTTGTGACCAATATTGAAACTTCTACTGAATGGTACACACCAATATTCAACTACTTAAAATCCTAAACCAACCACTAAGAACACTAGAGCGTATTTGGAAACTTGCTACTAGATACATAATTCTAGTTGATGTCTTGTATAGGCAATCCTTTGATGATATTTTACTTAGATGCCTTAAACAACCAGAGATCCCTATAGCCCTTGAGGAAGCTCATGCTAGTGCTTGTGGGGAAAATTTTGGAGGAAGATCATTATTTAAAAAATTAATTTGCATAGGATATTACTGGTGACATATGGAACAAGATTGTTTTGATTATGTTAAGAAATACCACAAATGTCAAGAACAGAACAATTTGATCCATGCTCTTGCTTTCAAAATTCGTGCCCAAGTTCTTATTTGTCCATTCTCAGTTTGGGGTTTGGATATTATTAGAAAAATATCACCACCTTCTTCCTCTAGACACATGTTTATAATTACCGCAATAAACTATTTCACGAAATGGGTAGAAGCAATTCCTCTTCCTTCCACAACAATTGATGCAATTTGTTGTTTTTATATTGGAACACATTATTGCTCACTTTGGCCTTCCTTCCACATTAGTTTCAGACAATGGTATGCCATTTAAGAATAATGATGTGAAGAAGTTTCTGGAAACATTTCACATTCAACACCGTTTTTCAACACCTTATCATCCACAATCTAATGATCAAGCATAATCAACCAATAAAACTCTCAAACAAATCTTGAGGAAAAGGGTAAGTAAACATAATAAGGACTGGCACACTCAATTATCTTATGCATTGTAGGCCTATCGTACTAGTATCGAACATCCATAAGAAACACACCTTATAACCTTGTTTATGGCGTCGATACAATAATGCCTTTAGAGTTAGAAATTCCTTCATCGAGAATTTCTCTTAGAGGGCTTATTGATGACACTAATTATAAAGGGAAACAATTACAACAACTCAAAATTCTTGATGAACAACACATTAACACTCTCGAGCATCTTCAAGCATATTCCAAAAGAATGCAACATAGTTACAATGATAATGCAATCCCTCGTTCATTTCATAAAGGTGATTTGATGTTATATGAGAATCAATGTAATGTTAATGCTGTCCTGGGTGAAAAAGGAAAGTTTATTCCAAATTAGTTAGGACCCTATATAATTGATGAAAGCTATGGGTCTAGTGCATACACATTAACAAAAACAAATGGTACACCTCTCAAAGAGCCTATCAACATTGCACATTTTTGCAAATATTACACTTAACATATTCTTCTGAATAGTATGTAAATTAAAGCATGTTGTAAGATTAAATAGATGCTTATCTGTTTTCTATCACATTGATTTTTTCTTGACAAACGTTATTGGTGTGTCTTGAATTATGTAGAGTAATTGTTCACTATATTGAATTATTACTTTCTTTTGCATACTATTCAAATCTCATGTGTGGTGTGTTAAATTAGATCATTACATGTATTTAATTTCTTAATTAGATCATAAGTACATTTTATTTTAACACAAAACATTCAAAATTTAGTATCTAATATCAACTTAGACATTTGGGTTAGATCACATAAAAAATGACACATTTATTAAATACTCTTACAGACTATTTAATAGATCACATTGACATCTAATTCAAAACAAACATAAAATGCTCATATATTTACATATCATGAAAAGTTTATATGCACGTCATCTCATAGACAACAATACTAGTGTGGCCTATGGCTACCAGACTCCTCAGGGGTTGGTGGCGGTGCTCATCATGAGATAGTTGATCATGATCTACTCATGGAGCTCATCAAATCCTGTAAGCCTCGTGCCTTACCTAAAGCAATCCCCTCCTGTACAAGTGTTGTGGTGCGCTCCTGATTTATGCGATCTTTGTCAGCCTGCACTCTAGCGATCTCTCCTTGTAACCTGATGAGTTATGACCACATGAAGGCCTATGCCTCATAGTCGGTTGGAACTTGGGAAGCTCAAAGCTCCTCATATGCAATTTGAAGCTATGTAAGCTCGCCTCTTGCTTGCTCCTCCCTAGCGATGGATAGATCAAATCACCTCATAGCCTCCTCATATGCCATCCTCCATCCCACTAAGGGCTCAAAAAGGTCAACATGACACCTCACAGTAGGTGGTGGCATATGCTCCACCTGTATGTCCAGATGTGGGGGCAAGAAAGGGGCCATCTCTGCAGTGACTTGATAGAAGAGGTCTTGCCACTCTCAAGTGAAAACTACAAGACCAAAATCATAAAGAACATTAGAACATGCCATGATATGTAAATGAAAATATACATAATTTTAAAGACATGATAAACCTATAATAACATATCATTACCTAGATCTCTAGCCCACCAATCGAGATCTTGTTGTGGGATGATAGGTCCCTCATGTGTAGGTAGCATGGAAGGTGCAACACCATTGACCTTCCCATGCTCATGAATGGAATGATGCTTGCTACGACTGCTGACTATGCTCGGGTGACTCGTGAGTGAGATGAATGTCGCCTCTTGGGGGTATTTGCAACCTCATCTAGCTCATTAGGATTGTCACTCATTAGTTGTAGATCATCCTCAAGTTCTCATCCTCTAGGTCCTCTGCTCTATCATCCTCGTCTATGTCCCCATTGAATACCTCCTCCTCTCTCTCATCTCCTCGACTTGGAAGAGGTCCAATGTTGCCTATGGGGTGAACACTAGGGAAGACATGTGTCAATCATGCTCTTGCCCTCCAATGCTCATAGGCTATAGTGGTACTGTTGATGTGTCTTTATGGCACAACAACATGTAAACAAAATATTGCTATTTTGTTTCTCTTGAAAGAGAAAGACAACACATGGATATCTTAGCTCCCAAGGTCTTGGTAGTTGGTTCTCAACTGTGCTGATGTTGCTCAATGGTCAATGTAACAGTAATGTTCAAGGGGCCTACTGGTGTTGAGATTTTGGATTGTTCTAAGATCAAGCATAAACTTAGACCTACTCTAACCAGGGTTTTTAAAGAAACAAAAAAAGATAGATCAAGGTTTTGGTACTAAAAAGAATGATAATTCATCTAACTTAACCAGACTTGTTATATTTCAAGGAATTGTAAACTAAAAATGAAGAACAAAATTAACTTGTGATTAACACACAGTTGCATCCATTCACAGTGCTGATTTCCAGACCAAATTATAAGTTACCACTTTAAATAAAACACAAAATAACACTTCATTCCTTGAAAGCTTCTCAAATCAAATGATTAACTCAAGATAAATACCATTCTACAACACAATATGAAGTAGATTCAAGTATGGTTTCTCCTACTGTTGGTGAAACAAATAAGCAACATTTACAAATCTGGCACAATCATCAGTGTATAGAAAACCTATGTCTTCAGATTGTTTCCATCTACTCTAAGAAAACTTGAGGGATACATTCCTTTCTATGCCGAATCTAACTCCTAACTAAGAAGACAAAAGAAGATCCCTTTACCAAGAAACAAGATGCAGTTTTCATCCCCTCTATCTTTCCTAAAACTCCTCTTCTAAAAATTTTCTACCTTTCATCCTCCTCTCGAAAAGGCAAGCAAAATGCCATATATACCGAATGTCAAAAAGAATGTGTTGGCCCCCTATTTTAGGGTTTACAAAATATCTTATTTTGGAAGAGTCGGCTTCTAGATCTTTTGAATAAAGTGGATTCTGCATTAAATGTGTATACCCGCTGTCCATGTCAATGAAAGATTATCCCAGGGATGATCTTAGATCTTTTGCAGCTATAGCATTAACTTTTGCATCAGTGTCCATCCTCGAACTTACTTCAGAATCGCATTAAATGCTCTAAAGCATTATCATTAATGCTGATCCATCTCTGCTGGTAAACCTCACAGCTATCCCTGAGAATGACAACCTCTTCTCTCTACTTTAGATCTTTCTTTTCGTTGACCCCTTCTGGAAGTAGCCTTAGACTTCCCTGTTGGATCTCCACCAGTGCTCACCGAGCTGCCCTATCGGCGTAGCATATGATGGTTGACAAGATCGGTGAGACTTCTCATTGTTGGCCAGACATCATGCCGAAGGCTTTATCTTTCGGCGAGCTCATTTCACTTCGAGGAGACTTTTTCGTGTCGAGAAGACCTTACCCTGAACTCATGTCCTATCGCTGAGACTTCTTTGGGTCAGAGAGACCTTTCATCAAGCGCATTCCCCTACACCAAAGGGGGAAAACATGTCGGCGAGACTACCGCTAGTTGGAAAGACTTCATGCCGAGCTCCTCAAGCTATATCGAAGTGCCTCCTTCCATCGACAAGACATTATGCCGAACTCAAAATCTTTTGGCTAGGCCTTCTCTGAGAGATATCTTCAGGTGGGCGATCCAATCCTGGAAAAAAAATGCCTTCATTAGTCCTCAAAGCATGAAAAGTACATTACTCACAGACGCATAGCAAAAAGAAACCCAACTCTGGCAGAGGTGGAATCAAATTCGAACTAGGAACGACACCCTCCTTCAAAACCAGCAAGGGCGGGGCCAAAAAGAAATCAGAACTGGGACAAAATAAACCAACAACGCAGAAATGGGACCGGAACCAAACGAAGAAATGAACCAAGCGGAACCGGGATCAGAACTAAACCCGAACCAGTAGAACCGGGACCGAAACCAAACTCGAACCAACAAAACTTTTCAAAGTTTTAGGTTCGTATTCCGTTCCAAACCCACCTTCGATGACACCCAAAAAGATGACAAAGACAGACGAAGGAAGAAAAAAGGAAAGGGGAAAAACACCCCACGAAAAAAACAAAAGGGATAAAAGGAAAAGAATGGGACACGTGGAACCGAGACTGGAACCAAACCCGAACCATAAACTTTTCAAAGTTTCAAGTTCAGATTTCGTTCCGAACCCCCCTCCGACGACACCCAAAAAAGACAAGGAAAAAGGACAAGGAAGAGAAGAAGAAAGGGGAGAAAATACCACCCGACAAAAACAAAAGGGATAAAAGCGGAAGAACAAAACATGTGAAATTGGGATCATAATAGGACATGAACCAAAAACTAATTAAAGTTTCAGGGTTCAGTTCCAATTCCAGTTTCGGGTCCGCCAAACCAAAACCAAAGGCGCACAAGGCAGAAAACAAAAGAGGCGAAACTGGGACCAGGAAAGGATGAGAAAATAGAACTTGGAAGGAATTCCAAGTTCGGTTTTCGTTTCGGTTCCGAGTCTACCAAAACAAAAAGAAAAATGCCCAAGGCTGAAAAGAAAATAGCTAACACACAAGACACCAAACCAAAGGGAAAATGACCAATGAAGAAGAGAGAGAAAAGAAAAGCAGAGTTGGAATCAGGATGGAAAACGAACCAGAAACCTTGAAAGAATTCAACATTCAAATTCAGCTTCGGACCCGATTCCGACAAAATAAAGGACAAACTTAGGAGGAAAACAAAAGAATTCCTAAGTCCCAACCAAACAACCAAAGGAGAAAAAAATGAAAGAAAAGGGGGGACCAATTTTGTTCCAAAATACAATGGGGTGGTTATGCAAGGCATAACAAATGGTGACTTGGCTGGGAAAATGGTTTAACCATTTTCAAAAAACTGAAGGATTCAGCTACCTAGAACTCCTAGTTTATGAACATCACAACTCCAGTTGGGTCAGTTTTAACAACCAAGGTTGAGCTAGAATCTCAAATGTAAACCTACACTGGCTACCCATGAATCCATGTGTGTGCTTGATGGTGCATCATCCTTTTATAAAATTTTCCTCATCTTTTGAACAACAATGTGCAAGATTTGAGCTACATGAATTGATTCCCCTTTAGCTGTCATGCAATAATATCCTGGGCATTGCTTCGCTGCCAGTCAGGCGTCCATAGCCCCGGTAGAGATACTGGAGTCACCCATTCATATTGAGTCCTATTTTCTCTTTAGATAGTTCTCTTTTTTCTTTTCTTTTTTGGATTTTTAGATATTTCATTCAATTTTTTTCAATATGTCAGATGTTTAACATCTATTATGGGTTGAAAACTATATGGACCTCATAACAGCACTTGGAAATCATATTTTTCACTCAAATTTTACAACACCATAGTCCTAGGACGAATATACCATTACAAGACGAGATGATCCCGATGATTTGTGACAGATTCAGAGGTAGCTAACGAAGATCGTTTACGTTGCACCTTGTTTTCAAGACTTTCCACAACTCTTATTGATAATAGGCATAAAGCCACGAATTTAGGACAACGTCATTCAATTAGAAAACTTGAAAATATCTAAACCACTTCTCTCCTAATAACCAAAGCATGCTTTAGATAACAACCCACTATTTCAAGATGGAAAGAATAGATAAACCCCAAAGAACAAAACAATATAGAAACCAAACAGTAAAGGAAACAAAAGGAGGGAAAGAAAAAACAAAGAAACAAAACTATTTACAAACAGAAAAAAGAAAATTATTTACATAAAGAACAAAAAACTATTTACATATAGAACAGAAAATCAGCATGCTTTATGACTCAAAATAATGCTTAAGAAACTGTCCATTGATCGGCAAGGGAACAGGTTCTCTAGTTAAACTACACAATCGGAAAGCATTTTCTCCTAAGATCTCAGCAAGTTGATAGGGACCTAACCAAAGCTTGTGAAATTTCTGGTGACTGCCCTTCTTTTCACTAGCTTTATCCCATAGCAGCACTAGATCTGATATCCTGAAGGCTTTGATTTTGGCTCTTTTGTCAAACCAATGTTTGACAATAGCTTGGTGTCTAAAGAATTGTTGCAAGGCGGCATCCCTTTGCTCTTCTAATTTTAACAGGGCAACTAATCTTACTTCTATCCTATCATCACTAGAGTAGAATTTCTGCATGAACTCAAGGATAGGTATTTGTAAATGAATAGGGAACACATGCTCTTGTCCATACACTAGTTTAAATGGTGAAGTTTTTAAAGCAGCCTTGATCCTAGTCCTATCTGCCCATAACACAAATCTTAGCTGGGTGTGCCAGTCCCTAGGGTTGTTCTTTAACAGTTTCGTAATTACCCCCAGGAGATTCTTATTGGTTGATTCTGCAACTCCATTTCCTTGTGGGTAATAGTTTTAAGAATAATTTAAAACAATTTTGTGATCATATGCCCATGAAATGAACTCAACAGAAGAAAAGGAGGAGCCATTGTCACATACCAATGCGAAGGGTACTCCAAACCTAGTTGTGATGCATTCGGTGAGGAACTTGATCACTACCTCTGTTGTGTTATTCTTGCAAGGTATAGCTTCGGTCCATCTTGTGCAGTAATCAATGGCAGCCAAAATAAATTTGTGTCCTGTAGAAGAATTTGGGTTAATTACCCCAATAAATTCTAGGGCCCATTGGGCAAATGGCCTTACCTCGTAAATAGGCTCCAATGGCATGGTTGAATGGCGTTCTCTTGATGCAAAAATCTGACATATGTGACACATTCTTACATGCTGATGGGCATCTTTGAACACACATGGCTAATAATAACCAGATCGGAGGATCTGACATGCCAATGAATCTGCAGACCCATGACCTGTGCCATGTTTCCCATGAAATTCCTCAATTACGTGTTTAGCCTCTTATTGATCAAGGCATCATAGGTATATTCCCTCAAAATTCTTCCTGTATAACAATCCTCCTTTGAGCATATAATGTGAGCTCTTCATTCTCAGTGCCCTCCTTTGAGTTGTATTCATTCCCTATGGACATCGATTATTGAGCATGAAGCAAATGATATCGACATACCAAGGGTCGTTTGAGAAGGACTGAGTTGTGTATTGCTGACAAATGATGTTACCAGCGTTCGCCATGGACTGAGACAGACCCAAACCTCAAACAAGTTTCATAGGGAAAATCTCTAGATCGAACTCTTGCAAAATGGCCATCCACTTCCCTCTTCTTTCTCCCAGCTCGCTTTGCATGAGTAGAGACTTGACAGCCGCATCAAGAACTACAACAATAAAATGACTTCGAAGAATATAGTGCCTGAACTTCTTGACAGCTCAGACCAGTGCAAAAGATTGTTTTTCCAGAGGTGGGTACTTAACTTCAACATTATTAAATGGATAACTCATGAAAGTGATTGGCCTCTCTTCTCCCTCTTCTCTTTGTTGAGTTAGTACAACTGCATAGGAATGTTCAGAAGAAAAGGAATAAATGTAGAACGACTTCAAGTAATTAAGGCTGGTGAGGACTGGCACTTCTGAAATGGACTGTTTGACTTGAGAAAACGTAGCCTTTGCCTCATCACTCCATTCTGTTTTGGCGTCTTTCTTCATCATTTCGTTCAGTGGTTTAACAATTTATGTGAAGCCTGTAATAAATTTTTTCACAAAGTTGATTTTTCCGAAGAAAGATCTCATCTCCTTCTTGCTTCCTGGCCTAGTTATTTTCAGAATGGACTCAACTCGGTCTGGATCGATCGATATTCCTCTTTCAGAGATTATGTGTCCCAAAAGTTTCCCTTCAGAAACCCCGAACACACATTTTTTAGGATTCAAGGAGACGCCATAGCGGATGCATCTCTTGAGAACCTTAGCCAAGTCTACAACATGGTTTAGTCTATCTTTAGAGAATACTATCAAGTTGTCCATGTAAACAATAATGCATTTACCGATTAAGTCTTTGAATGCTATGTCCATGGCATGCTAAAAAGTTGCTCCCGCATTTATTAAACCAAAGGGCGTCCTTTTGTAAGCATATGTTCCCCACTTTGTAGTGAAGGCTGTCTTCATCCTCTCTTCATGGTTAACCATCACCTGATTGTATCCAGAATAACCATCCAAGAATGATATCATCTGAGACCCGTTGATAGTCTACAATACTTCGTCCAGTGAAGGGAGTGGGTAGTTGTCCTTTTCTAAAGCTTTGTTCAGATTTCTGAAGTCCACACATAGCCTGATCTCTCTATTTTTCTTGCGGACTAGGACTAAGTTAGCCACCCATGTTGAATGTTGTACAAGGAAGATTATTCTTGTAGAAAGCAGTTTCTAAACTTCTTTAAGGATCAATGGTTCAATCAGGGTGTTGACAGGGCACTATTTTTGTCGAAATGACTTCGCTTTGGGCTTTAGGGGAATAGTATGAGTCATTACAGAAGCATCGAATGTCTTTAGATCTTCATATCCCCATGCTATAACAGCAATATATATTTTTAGTGCCCTCAGTATATCTTTTCTGATTGCTTCCGGGCAAGTTTTCCCTATATAAACATTTCTTTCTAGACCCGTATTAGCTAGGTTAATAGTTTCATATTCACCTCCCTTATCTTCAGGTGATATCTTCTCTTGAGCCCTGGGGTATGAATAAAAAATTCTCTCTAAGGCCACCATTCCCTTGGGAATGTTGTTGCTTTTTAGATTGAGGACCCGCTCTGTATCACAATCTTTAGGGTTCCAATCTCCTTGATCCCTGTTGGACTCGTCGATAATCTGCCCTTCAAAAATGTCCAAACTTTCTAGAAAAGCAAGAATATGTTGATCATCATCAAAAACCTGAAAGTTCTTGACATTATCAGAAACAACAGGGGTGGAAATCAATTCTACTGAGAACCTTTTAAGCTTGGAGCCTTGCATAGGTTCCAGGGTACTTGCAGCAACAACTAATGAATCAGCTATTTGATTTTCCTCTCTAGGGATTAAGCTAATCCCAAAAGCATCAAAGTCTTCAATCAAGTTCCATACCTTATTCCTATATGCTGCTAGCCTTTTATTGTGAGATGTGTATTGGTTGTGCACTTGCTTGATAACTATTTCTAAATCTCCCTTGACCATCAAAGCAATGGCTTTCTTCTCATGTGCAAACATCAGCCCCTGAGTTAGAGCTTCATATTCTGCTACGTTGTTAGTGCACCCAAACTGCAACCTATAAGAAGCAAAGAAAGTTTTCCCTTTCGGGCTGGTTAGTTCAATCCCAACACCATAGCCTGCCTTGGATTTGGATCCATCAAACACGAGGGTCCACAGCTAATCATGAGCTGGGGTTGATTCTTTGGAGGTTATTGTAGGCATTTGGATAGAATGAGCGAGAGGTGGGGCTACTTGATCTTTTGCATTAGATATAGGGAATGGGTGTTCAACCGGTTCCTCAAGTGTAGTTTCCAATTCCTGCACAGATATATCATATAATATGTAGCTATCCTTCTGACAGTCATTTGTATCTTTGATTAATCCCTCAGGTCTTGGTATACTTGTTAGTGCAGGGATGTCAAATAACCCCTGGGATTGTTCCTTACAAATATGCTGATTTAGAAATGTGTTTGGGGTAAGTTCAATTTGAGAAGGAACTTCCATTGAAGGTATCTTATCCTTGGTTAACATTACTACATCTTTGGCTTCAAATGAGAAGTGATTTGCAACATTCTCAAAGTGACTTGGGCTAGTCTCCTCAGCTTGGGAGACATAATTCAGAATGTTGATGCAGGGTTGGCAGGTTAATTCCAAATGATTTTGGTAGTGTATCCTGCACCAATTAGGGAGTAAAAGACTTTGCAAATTGATATCTTCCCCCAAGACCAACTAATCTTGTTGCAACTTCTTGATCAAGGCCTGTTGATTTTCGTTAATCATGGGGTCAGGGGACTTTTTTATTGACAAATCTTTGGTGTTAAGAATTGAAAAGGTTAAAATTTCTTCTCTTTTATAAACCCCTATCTCAGTCTCAAAGTAAGCTACCTCATTGGGACAATCATATTCAGTGATGACATGCTTGAGACAAGGCTCACTTTCAATTCTAATCTGCGTAGGCACTCCCCTCCATGGTAGCCACATGTGTGAAAAGTCAAGGGAGAGATATCCTCCTATAATTTTCTTCAAATATCTGCTCAACAACATGCCATAGGTCTCAGGAATGTCTGCTACTTGAATATCTACGTTGGTTAGGATCCTAGGGTAAGATCTTACTTGCACATGTATGTTTCTCAATTCCCCCACTACATTAACCTTTGTTTTGTCAAGTTGGATGACCTTCTTGTTTGTTTGGACAAGGTTCAATCCTAATTTCTTGCATATAGAAAATGGCATGACATTTCTTAAAGCCCCTGAATCTAACAGACAATTGTGTAGGTTCTTCCCACAAATTCTTAAACTTAAAAGAAAGGGTGGATTACCTACCTTACTTCTGTACAAGGCTGCATTCATGTCTATAGCAGGTGCCACCTTGTTTTTCCCTTTTGATTTATCAGCTTGTTCTAAAGCTTTGAGCACTATCTCTCATTGAGCATGGCACCACTTTAGTATGTCAAAGTACGACAAAGAGGTTTTCTGCCTTTGCATCTCAGAAACAATATCAAATCCTGTGTTATAACTTGCATTATTTTTGACAATTCCAAGTGAATTACCTGTGTTATGGAAGTCAGGCGGACCTTTTGGTGGAGGAGGGTTGTCATCAACACTTTGATTCAGAGGCACCATGTGATTAGGCGGTGCTGATGTAGTGAATGGACTCTTATTTTGATTTCTCAGGAAGTGTCCTCCCTTTGTTTGAAAGGCTTGGGCATCATACAAATCTTCCTCTAGTTCATTTTCATCTTGCCTTGGGAATGAAGGTTCCTCCTCAAAGAGGCCATACGTCATAGCTGTATCCACTGAGTTACCTTCCTTATTTGGATTCCCTTGGAATGTTTGGGCATCTGCCTGTGCCATCTTGACCATCTTTTCCATTTCGAGGCAATTTACCTCAGAATGGGTTGCAGTATCATGCAGCCTACACCAGTTAGTCATAAAATTAAGGTCAACCACATTTGCAGTGTGTGACCTTTCCTCATTAGCTTGGTAGTTGTGAGAGACTCCACCATTGTTTGGCCCTGTATTCCATTGTCAGTTGTTATTTGGCCTTTGGTTATATCCTCTATTTGGATTTTGATAGCATTGGTTGGGGAGTTTTGGCCTTGATAACCCCTTTGGTTGTGATTGTTGTTATTGTGATAATTACTCTGATTATTGTTGTTTTGGTTAGGGTAGTTACCTTGGTTTTGAGAGGGGTTCAGTCTAAGCTGAGCCATGTCATTTGTGACTTGAGACAGAGTTTTCTTTAAGGTCTCTACCTCATTTGTAAGTTTAACTATCTTTTCACTTTCGACACTCTTAGCAACAAGTGGCTGGTTGACATGATTTGGTGTTCCAGCTTGGTTGTGATGACCTTGCAGACTATGATAAGCCTATGACTGTTGAAAGAGGTTAGGAGCTTTGTTGGCAAAGAATGGAACAGGAGGTTGAGTCTGCAACTTAGACATGGGCCCATAATGGGAAGGAGACATCCCTAAGACATTATTGAATGAAGGAGTTAGGCTAGGTATCTGGTACCCTATTGAGGGAAAACCTCCTCCCAAACTTCCTTGTTGAGAGCTAATTTGTTGCTACAACTTGATGGCCAGATGGTAAAATTTAGACAGGGAATCAATATCGATCGGTTGATAAGTTCTTTGCAAGAACAAACCTAGCAAGGGGTCTATAACCCTAAAGTATGCTTGAATGGCACTATTCTCAGCGACTAGGTAGGGGTCCTATAGTCTCCTATACATTCATTGAAACTCGGTATTGAACATGGGCAAGGATTCACATGGCTCTTTCCTAATGGTAGAAAACTGGTGGTATAAAAGAGATGGATCCACATAAACCTTGAACTGATTGATGAAAGCATTTTCCAAATGTGTCCAGGTCAAAATAGAACCTTGTGGAAGATTAAGATACCAGTCGTACGTCATATCTCCTAAGGAATAAGGCAACAACCTACAAACTACATCATGGTGAGCTATCTGAGCTCTGGTACAAGCATCCTTCAAAGCTTGAATGTGCTCTTCAACACTCCTTAATTCGCCATGAATGTGTTTGGGACAAAATTTCTCAGGATTCTTAGGCATATCGTGAAAACCTCCAGGAATAGTCCCCAATGGAGGGATTATTCTGAAAAAATTCCATTCGTGGTGGTGGTTGAGCCAGCTGTTGGGTGGGTTGAATCAGTTGTGATGACAATTGGGATGGATATGGCAATGGATTAATAGGTATCCACTAGGGTATTGGTGAAAATCCTGGTGGAGTGAGTGAAGTTGACAAGGGTAGTATAATGGTTGAGCCAGTCTTATGACTCTTGTGTCTTATTGGGGTCTTGAGTTCTATCAAAGGTGGTGGATTTTCAGTTGACCGAATAACTCTACGGGACCTTTCTAGTGAGAAAAACTGAGTATTATCCAGATTGCCCTTCTAGCCCTCCTAGCGCCAGATCTGCTAACGTTTCTTTATGGCACAACAACATGTAAATAAAATATTGCTATTCTGTTTCTTTTGAAAGAGAAAGACAACACATGGATATGTTAGCTCCCAAGGTCTTGGTAGTTGGTTCTCAACTGTGTTTATGTTGCTCAATGGTTAATGTAACAGTAATGTTCAAGGGGCTTGTTGGTGTTGAGCTTCTGGATTGTTCTAAGATCAAGCATAAACTTAGACCTACTCTAACTAGGGTTTTTAAAGAAACAAAAAAAGATAGATCAAGGTTTTGGTACTGAAAAGAATGATAATTCATCTAACTTAACCAAACTTGTTATATTTCAAGGAATTGTAAACTAAAATTGAAGAACAAAATTAACTTATGATTAACACACAGTTCCATCCACTCACAGTGTTGATTTCTAGAACAAATTATAAGTTACCACTTTAAATAAAACACAAAATAACACTTCATTCCTTGAAAGCTTCTCAAATCAAATGATTAACTCAAAATAAATACCATTATAGAACACAATATGAAGTAGATTCAAGTCTGGTTGCTTCTACTGCTGGTGAAATAGATAAGCAACATTTACAAATCTGGCACAATCAACAGTGTACATAAAACCTATGTCTTCAGATTGTTTCCATCTACTCTAAGAAAACTTGAGGGATACATTCCTTTCTATGCTGAATCTAACTCCTAACTAAGAAGACAAAAGAAGCTCCCTTTACCAAGAAACAAGATGCAGTTTTCATCCCCTCTATCTTTCCTAAAACTCTTCTTCTAAAAAATTTCTACCTTTCGTCCTCCTCTCGAAAAGGCAAGCAAAATGCCATATATACCAAATGTCAAAAAGAATGCATTGGCCCCCTATTTTAGGGTTTACAAAATATCTTATTTCGGAAGAGTTGGCTTCCAGATCTTTTGAATAAAGTGGATTCTGCATTAAATGTGTATACCTGCTATCCATGTCGGTGAAAGATTATCCCAGGGATGATCTCGGATCTTTTGCAGCTATAACATTAACTCTATGCCTCTGTGTCCATCCTCGAACTTCCTTTAGAATCGCATTGAATGCTCTAAAGCATTATCATTAATGCCGATCCATCTCTACTAGTAAACCTCACAGCTATCCCTGAGAATGACAGCCTCTCCTCTCTGCTTCGGATCTTTCTTTTCATTGACCCCTTCTGGAAGTAGCCTTAGAATTCCCCGTTGGATCTCCACCAGTGCTCACTGAGCTGCCCTATCGGCATAGCATATGACGGTTGGCGAGATCGGTGAGACTTCTCATTGTCGGCCAGACATCATGTTGAAGGCTTTATCTTTCGGTGGGCTCATTTCACTTCGGGGAGACTTTTTTGTGTCAGGAAGACCTTACCCCAAACTCATGTCCTATCGGCGAGACTTCTTTGGGTCGGCAAGACCTTTCATCAAGTGCATTCCCCTACACTGAAGGGGGAAAACATGTTGGCGAGACTACCGCTAGTTGGAAAGACTTCATGCTGAGCTCCTCAAGCTATATTGAAGTTCCTCCTTCAATCGACAAGACGTTATGCCGAACTCAAAATCTTTTGGTGAGGCCTCCTTTGAGAGATATCTTCAGGTGGGTGATCCAATCTTGAAAAACAAATGCCTTCATTAGTCCTCAAAGCATGAAAAGTACATTACTCACATACGCATAGCAAATAGAAACCCAACTCTGGCAGAGGCGGAACCAAATCCGAACCAGGAACGACACCCTCCTTCAAAACCGACAGGGGTGGGGCCAAAAAGAAATTGAAATCGGGACAAAACAAACCAACAACACGGAAATAGGACCGGTACCAAACGAAAAAATGAACTAGGTGGAACCGGGATCAGAACCAAACTTGAACCAACAGAACTAGGACCAGAACCAAACCTGAACCATCAAAACTTTTCAAAGTTTCAGGTTCGGATTCTGTTCCGAACCTGCCTCCGATGACACCCAAAAAGACAACGAAGACAGACGAAGGAAGAAAAAAGGAAAGGGGAAAAACACCCCACGACAAAAACAAAAGGGATAAAAGGAAAATAATGGGACACGTGAAACCGGGACCGGAACCAAACTTGAACAAGAAACTTTTCAAAGTTTAAGGTTTGGATTTCATTCCGAACCTGCCTCCGATGACACCCAAAAAAGACAAGGAAAAGGGACAAGGAAGAGAAGAAGAAAGGGGAGATAATACCCCCCGACAAAAACAAAAGGGATAAAAGTGAAATAACAAAACATGTGGAACTGGGATCAGAATGGGACATGAACCAGAAACTAATTAAAGTTTAAGGGTTTGGTTCTAGTTCCAGTTTCGGGTCTACCAAACCAAAACCAAAGGCGCACAAGGCAGAAAACAAAAGAGGAGGAACCGGGACTGGGAAAGGAAGAGAAAATAGAAATTGGAAGGAATTCCAAGTTTGGTTTTCGTTCTGGTTCCGAGTCTGCCAAAACAAAAAGAAAAATGCCCAAGGCTGAAACGAAAATAACTAAGGCACAGGGCACCAAACTAAAGGGAAAATGACCAACGAAGAAGAGAGAGAAAAGAAAAGTGGAATTGGAGTTGGGATGGAAAATGAACCAGAAACCTTGAAAGAATTCAACGTTCAAATTTAGCTCTAGACCCGGTTTCGACAAAACGAAGGACAAACTTAGGAGGAAAACAAAAGAACTCCTAAGTCCCAGCCAAACAACCAAAGGTGAAGAAAATGAAAGAGAAAAGGGGGGACCCATTTTGTTCCAGAATAAAATGGGGTGGTTAAGCAAGGTATAACAGGTACCTACGTCATCATGGTCTGATGTTGGGGGAGCATCATGGTCCTCATCATCCGAATCACTAAAATCCACATCATTAACCATGGGACATTGAATGTCTCCAAGTCTGGAGCCACTTCATGCTTATCTCAGGTATGTGGGTCGCAGCCTTGGCAGTACCTAAATCTATACAAACTATTGCATGTGACTCGATTATAACAAAAGGGCATCACTATATAGTCATTCCATTTGAGGAAGAGCTTATCTTATTGCATCCTAACAAGTTGATGTGTGTGATCTGGCCACTGGGGTATGGTATGATAAGGCCTCCATACTAGGTCATCCTCTAAGTAATCAAACTGAACCCTCCAGTATAATAGATTCCCAAATTCTCAGGCCCATATTAGAGTATAACTAATTGCTCATGGGTACCCCATGGTTGCTACTGTAGGATAACCTGTAGGCCTAGCATATAGCGTATGTGATATGCTCGAAGACCCAAACTTGTAAGAGTGTACAATGCACTATGCTATGTAGCTCTTGATAAACAAAGCACCCAAGATCATAATAGAGGTAAGCCAACATACTGCAACCCCAGGAATAGATGGTTTGATGTCACTCCATCTCATAGATAGTATGCACGAGGCCTCCCTCCAGGTGTGTTCCTCATCCATTAGGAACAAGAGACAAAGCCATGGTGACAATCATGATCCACTACAACAATGATGAGTGCATGTATAGTAGCCATGAAAGCTCGATGCGAGCCCTAATGTATGCTAGTATAATAAAGTGACCAACACAATACTCAAATGTCTCGACACATCTATCCCTGCATGCAATCCTTCTCCATATGGACAGTCTCACCTCAGATAGGTAGTCTCAGGATGCGATGAACATCCTCAAGTTTCATTGTCATCTCCCCTGAAGGTAGATGGAATGTGCATGTGTCTGCATTCCATCTCTCTGCTAGTGCCATAATCATCACATCATGATATCTCATAGGTGGCATGATGTAGATCCAAAATACTCTAGTCTTGTATAAAGTGTTCACTTCCTCCTCGGTCATTCGAGTAACCTACTCCTAGAGAAGTGTGAATAGTCTGCTTCCTAAATGTTGATGAGCACAGGGTGGAACTTGGAAAAGATGAAATAATTTATTAATAAAATGCCTAAAAAATTCATTAATCAATTAAAAGTAAAACAAAATTTCCCTAGGAAACTTAGGTTGAAATTGGACACTTGGGCCATTTTTGGATGGGGTCCCAAAACCACCTAAAAATACATAGAAAAAAATGTTTTAAATACAAAAATGTAAACATAAAGCAAAGTACAGTGGACTAACCATATGTTGGAGCTCACTATGTGCCACCTCATCTCACATCTCATCCAATCTAGGGGGCTTGTATGCTCATCGACTTGGCATCTTTGACTCTTGCTGCAACAAGGTAATTTCTCAAAAGGTAAATGTCAAAATGATAGTTAGAATTATCAATTTTATATATAATAAAGTTTATTAAAGAAAGCATATTTTATTACAAGTACATTTAATTCAAATCAACATAATGGGGGCTCGAGAACTCTGTTTTCAATGTCATTTGTTATGTTGGATCATAATTTTGTTCCCGATTTTATCTAAAGTTTATCAATATGTGGTATTATACTCTTAATACCCTATTGTAAACATTCACATCATCAAGAAAAGCAATTCAATGTGGTTAGATTTCCACCTTGATTCCACATCCATAAAGCAAGCAAAATCAGGGGGCATACATCTACCCTCAAATTTTATTCTCTATAGAAGTTTGATAAGAATATTTTGAACAAGTAACGAATCAGTTTTGTAGGATGTGGGCTCCTAACATTGTGGTTTTGCAAATGACTATAGTGGGGGCTTCATTCTCCTTGTTTTATAAATAAATCCATATGAGTGTCCTTTTTATAGTATAATTTACTTTCGATACTTTAGCTTGCATAGGCACATAGTGTCATACGACCACTAAAGTGGGGGGTAGATATAGTGTAGAAAATTGTACTCCTTCTATGTGATACTGCAATTTTACACTCAATTTGGACCTATTTTAGTGACCTCACATTTATGCATTTTTACCTTCATAAATAGGCCCCTAAACCCCTTTATTATGCATCCCAAGGCCTATTTTTATAATTTTTTGACATTGCAACATGCATTGAATAAATGCATTTAATTAATTTAAAGCCCCAAAACACATTGATCTTGGATTTTTAGGCCAGGCTTGGGAAAATGGATCCCATGGATCCCCTCTAGGATCCTAATTCAAAATTTAAACATGTTTTTGGTGACATTTTAAAGTCCTAGATTAAGTTTCAAATGTCGACTATCGGGATCTAATATTCGTGAAATTAGAAAGGAAGCCTATAAAGTCTAGTATTTTCATCACTTCAAACTAGATTTTTGCAAAGAGAAAGAAGAAAGTTTGAAATCATGCAAGCAGAGAACATTCAAGCAAGAAAAGTTGAAGTATTGGAGCAACATTTCATTTTGTTTTTGTAAGTATTCAAGCTCATTTTGTTAGGAGTGATCAAGCATTATTCATGATTGAAGATTGATGCCTATGGTTGATCATGATGGATTCTAGGTTATGGGACATGCAACTAGCCATTTCCCTTGATCTAACGACTTGTTTCCTAGTGATACCATCTTCTATCTTCATTCTACTAGCCACCTAAATAAAGGTATAATCATATTTTAGATCTATTGGGGTATTCGACTTCTCCCTAACTAGATCTCTTTTTCATTAGATATGTTCATTTAGGGATCTTATTCTAAAGCAATTGAATAATCTTTCTTTGCATTTTAGCTCTAAAAAATATTATACATATTTTTTTATTTTTTTATTTTTTAAAAAGAGGGTAAAATTTTTTATTAATCAGCAAGAGAGGTACAAAGCATTAGGCAAAGAAAACCCCGAAGGGGCCCCAAGACAACAAGCAAGAGATCAAGAATCATTAATGCAGCATTTCACATCCTCAGTAACCCAACCCTCCAAATCCTGGGCAAGGTCCCTCTGTAAATTGTCCCAATCCTCCACCAACCATGTCCCACTCTTCTCAGAGGCCACTTTTTCCAGCCCATTAGCCACCTTGTTCCATTCACGAGGGATATGGGAAAAAGTGACTGAATCTAGTAAATCTCCAAGGTTGGCAATTTGGTTTACCACCACCGCCAACTGCCAACTAACATCATCAAAATGCCATCCATTTATAAAATCTACCACTACCTAAGAATCAGATTCACATATAATTTGTTTCCAGTTGAGAGTGTATGCCCTCTTCAATTCCAAAAGAATCGCCAACGCCTCCATGAAGTTATTGGAGTGTTGCCCCATATACTCTAAGAAAAAGAACACAACCACCCCTGAACTATCTTTTCCCAACCCACCAATACCAACATGCCCAGGATTACCTCTAGAAGACCCATCAGTGTTGATTTTCAAGACCCCAGAGGGAGGAAGCATCCAATGCCCTCCTTTGAAGACCTTCCCTCTAGAGCACATGCCTCGCCTGACCTTGAGCCTTCCAGTACTACCAATAGAAATCCCCAACTTTTGAATAAATCCAATATCCCTAGGATTAACCGGTACTGACAAATCACATTTAGCCTGTAACGTCTCTTGAAGAGCCCTGAGAATGCGAGCCCAAACTTGGCCCACTTGTAACTTCCTATCCAGAAAGACCCTTTGATTGCACTCCAACCAAATTTTCCAAATAATTAAACTAGGGCCAATAGGACAAGCAATGTGCAAAAATGAAGTCTTTGCCTTTGAAGGCCCAATATTCTACCAGAACTCTCCAAGAGATGAAGGATGCCAACACGATATATTCCAAGCCCCCCACTAGAAGTGCCAAATAGCCCTAGCAAAGGGGCACTGAAAGAAAAGATGAGAAGTAGTCTCAACATCTTTGAGACACAAAAAGCCTAAAGAGGGACCTTGGAAACCCCACTTGCAGAGGTTGTCCCAAGTCAAGCACCTACCATACACCACTAGCCAAGAGAAAAAAATGCATTTTGGCCAGGAGAATTTATTCCAGATGTTTTTCCACCAAGGAACCTCAGCACTGCCTAAATCCTGCCTATCCAGAGCATGATAGCCTAAAGCCACAAAGTAATTCCCTTTAGGATTTGATCCCCAAGCCAACACATCCCTCTCCAGAAGTGAGCAACGCACTCTATCAGCTAAAATGGAGGACAACTCCCTCCTATCCTCCAAAGAACCACCCAAAGGCCACTCTTGCATAACCTTCCAATGATAAATGATAGTCTGCCCCAAGACCTGAGGGGCTTTGAAGTCCATCACTCTGCTCCAGCTAGCTTAAACAAAAATCCTTCTTAAATTCTCCAAGTGAGGATGTGAGGAGAGGATAGGTGGGAAGCCATCCCAAGAGTCAAGCTAGAAGAGAGTGTCAGAACCTCTGTTGCAAATCCAGAACAAGCTTTGTTTAACCAGTGGAGCTCCCCTCTTGAGAGTTTCCCAGATCATAGACCCTCTACCCAAAAGACTAAAGTGGGGAACCTCAGCACCATCCACCTCCCCAATATATTTGAAGGTAAGAATCTTAGCCCAGGTTTGATGTTGATGTGAACACCACCTCCAATACAACTTAGCTGCCAACACTTGTCCATTCCAATCCACTCTATGCAATCCCAGGCCCCCAACTTGCTTCGGCCGACAAAAAACTTCCCACTTAATTAAGTTCCACTTTCTCGAGAGGAGTTTACCTGACCAAAGAAACTGCCTACAAAGCCCCTAAAAATCCTTGATGAAACTTGAAGGAGCAGTCATCACAAAACATCTGTAAATAGGTAGAGCTTGCACAACAGACTTTAAAAGAGTGACTCTACTCTTTGTTGATAACCATCTATAGGTCTAGTGACAAACTAGTCCTCGAAATTTATGAATCACCTCCTGCCAAAAATGCCTGGGAGGTGGGCGCACATCTAGAGGGATAACCAGATAGGTAAAGGGAAGTTTCCCCGCCTGAAACCTTAAGATCCTGGCAATATGTTGTTGAATAAGCTTGGGGGTGTTAAAGAAATAAATGCATGACTTACTTTCATTAATGCGTTGTCTTGAGGTAGCCAGGTAGCAATCCAAAGTCTGATTAAAATCAACTGCTTCCGCTACCTTAGCAACCCCCATCAAGGTCGAGTCATCCACAAACTGAAGATGGGATTGAGGAGAAAGGAAGTTGTTCCAATTCTAACCATGTATAAGCCCAGCTACAACCTAGGACTTAATGAGCCTCCCCAGACTTTTAGCCATCAAAATGAATAGATAAGGGGATAAAGGATCTCCCTGTCAAAGACCTTTAGAGGCACCAAACAACTCAGAGGATTCCCCATTTATGAGAACCGAAAAGGAGGGCATCTTCACACAACACATAACCTAATCGATCCACTCACTGCTGAACCCAAAGGCTCCAAGAATTTTGATAAAAAAACCCCATTTGACCCTATCATAGGCCTTTGACACGTCCAATTTTATGAACATAGCCTTATCCCTTGAAGAGGCCATAGAATGAATAGCCTCTGCCACAATCACAACTCCATCAAGAATCTGTCTACCCGCTACAAAGCCCCCTTGTTCCTCTGAGATTAGCTTATCCAACCAAGGCTTCAAGCTCTCGGCAATTAGTTTTGTGATTATTTTATACACCACATTACACAAAGCAATTGGTTGAAAGAGATCTAGAGAATCGACACCCTCACACTTAGGAATAAGGGCAAGAAAAGTGGCATTCATAGCTCTCAACATTGCTTGTTCCTTAGAGATTCTTGCACAACCTCCAACAAATCAAGCTTGATCACTTCCCAAAATTCCTGATAGAACTTGGCAGGGAACCCATCAGGACTAGGAGCCTTCCCCTTTTTTAGTTGAAACACCACATACTCTAACTCCTTAAGAGAAATCGACTAAAGAAGAGAGGAATTCATATCCATTGTCACCAAAGGAGGGATACATGCCAGGATAGAGTCTTCCTCCTCAATGGCCAGCGAGGTATCTTCAGTAAAAAGATTAGAGAAGAAACAAACAACCTCATTAGAAATTTCCAAAGAGGAAGAAAGAACAAATCCCTCTGAAGAATGGAGAGAATAGATAGTGTTACCCTGTCTTCTAGCCTTTACCAAATTATGGAAGGAGATATTCTTATCCCCTTTCTGAAGCCAATCAATACGAGCCTTCTGCCTCCAAAAAATTTCCTCATGAAGCTCTCATTCCTCAAGTACTTTGATTGTTGCATCCTCTAACCTGCTCAAAATTGCATCCAACCCCTGCTCCCTGATCTATCTAGTAATAGAATCCAGATGCTCCTGGGCTTCCCTTTTTTGCTGAAACACGTTGCCAAACTGATGCTTATTCCAATGCTTTAGTGGTGCAGGAGCACCTAGGAAGCATGAGGTAGCACTACGAAAATTTATGAGCCTATGAAGAAATTTTGTGATTTTAATGTTTTAAGGTCATGTTGACCACTTAGTTTGAGTTAGAGGTGTTAAAACATGTTAGGAGGAAGGTGGATCAGTAGCTCATGGTAGAAAGGATGAGTTTTACAACTTGTTTTCACTAGGAGTTGGAAATAAAGCCCAAAATGTTGCATTTGTGCAATTTTGGCCTATTGTGGTGGTTATGTCTGACCAAGGGAGAAGTAACCACTTTGTGAACCTTTAAAAGGTGGACCTCGAACTAGAATTGAGGTTGGAAAAGTTTTGTATCATTTGGAGTTTGCAGTTCTTATGGAAAAATGATGAAACTCTTGTAATTTTTTGGTTTTAGCTCTTTGAGTGTGTTAATGGAGGGTTCCAGGCACTGAGCAGTGTGTGGCACATGTAATAATTGCTTTTCAAGCTTTTTGTGGTCATTAGTTGAGTTGTTTCATCATTTTCTAGCTTTGTTCTTAGTTAGTTTTGTTTCTTTGCATTACTGATCAGTCCGACAACTGTCAATCATGGAGACTTAGACCTCTGTCTTCCACTATACCTAGTGTATAGTTTGTGGGGGTTGATGCTAAGATCCATGATTGTAAATAGTATAGGTCTAGAAGTCCTTAGGAGTCAGAAAAATATGGCAAAAGACTATTCCTAGGCGAGCTTGGCAGTGCCCGGTTAGGACAGTCAAAGAGTGCAAAGCACTAAAGTTGCAGGGGTGTGAATCCCCTAGCAAACCCAGGTGTGTGGTGGATGTAGGAGGCCTTGCAAAGGCTTGGCAAGAAGGATGGAGCCTTGATAGACCTCATGTAGGAAGACTAAGCTGACTGTTCAAACAAAAGGTCAGAATTTGGCTTAAAATAAGCCTAAAAGTGCTAAGATCATGGTTAGGGCAATGTACGGACAGTACAGGATCCAAACCCCAAAAATATTCAAGGTGTGGCCATAGGAAACACAAAACCCAAGAAAATAACCTAAGTCATTTGGATGGTTTTGGAGTGATTTCCATTTTTCTCGGGTTAGGAGGCCTAATTGGGGCTCAAGGGCTAGTAGCCTTTTTAAACCCTAGAATAGGGTTTGGTGAGAGCGATGGAGAATTGGTGATTGGTGGTTGATCAAGAACCCTAGAGGGATGGTTTTGAGGCCAAGGGAGACATCACACACCCCTGCATCGAGTTAGTGAAGGTTGGAGTTTTAGCTAGCCTTTAGAAAGATTAAGGGCTAAGGAGAGAATGGCAGAGAGAGCACCAAGATTGGCTTGGTTAGGGAGATAGAGATGATAGTAGGGTTGGCCAGGAGAACTAGGGGTGCCTAACAAGCATTAGGGCCTATAGGTTAGGAAGGTGGAGAGTGACACCAAAGGGGTTTTCCAAGGTGAGACCCAGAGCATGGGACAGGGAGTGTTCCATCCAACCCTAGCTCTATTAGATTGGTATCAGAGCAAGTAAAAGATTTGGGATAGAATAATATATTTCAGAGGTTGAGTCCAGTGATTCTTCCATCATGGTGACAAATCCAGAACTGGCCAAGATGGTTGAAGAGCAGGAGGAAGACAATAAACTATTGAGGGAAAGAATAGCCCAACTTGAGCAAGCAGTGAGGAGTGTGCAATTTGAAGGAAGGATACCAAAGGAAGAAGAGGTTGCAGAGGAAGACAAGACCCCTGAACCTGACCCTATTATGAAAGAAGAGCCTTTCTTGAAGGCATTGAAGGCTTAGAGTGGAAAAGCACTTGAAGGCATACCACTATTTAGTGGGAAAATGGAAGCTAATATAGTCATGGAGTGGATAGAGGGAATGGAAAACCATTTTTAATGTGAGGGAGTCAATGAGGCATAGAAGGTGAAGGTGGCCAAATCAAGACTAAGAGGTTCTGCCTTGACATGGTGGAAGTTCATTCAGATAGAGAGGGAAAAAGAAGGTAAGCAGCTATATCTACTTGGAAGGGAATGGTTGCCAAAGTAAAAGAAGCATACATGCTAGATGACTATGAGATTCAGTTACACAAGAAGAGACAAAGCCTAAGGAAGAAAGACCAAGATGTGAATACCTACACAGAGGAGTTCCAAAAACTTTGTATGAGGTCTAATGTTTCAGAAGATGAAAGTCTCAAGGTGGCTAGGTATCTTAATGGCTTGAAATGGAACATTCAAGAGGAGATGGCTCTTCTAAGTCCCAAGATAGTACACCAATGCTATCAATTGGCCATAAAGATTGAGGAAAGAAGCAAGAGGAAACAAGACCAGGATTCTAAGGGTAGAGGCAAAGGTAGAGATCAAAGAGATCAAAGAGGACAGCGAGGTGGCTACCAAGGTAGAGACAATGACCAAAGAAACCAAGGAGAGTTTAAATCCATAGATCATGGCAATGAAACACCTTCTAGAGGAGGGTATAACAGAGGTAGAGGACCTCAAGGAGGTTCAAATAGAGGAAGAGGAGCAAGCAAGAGCAATTCATACTTTTTCAAACATGAAATGCTACCATTGTGGTCAAGTAGGTCATCCTGCTTATAGGTGCTCGGAGAAAGCATCTTCATAAAGCAATGAGAAGAAAGTGGCTTATACACAAGAGGACACCATGAGTCCTAAGTCAACTGAGGTTAGTCATATTGAATATGAAGTAGGAGAGAATCTGATGTTCAGTAGAGTTTTGATCAGACAACTGGTCAAGGAAGAACCAAAACAAAGGAGAGCTCTATTTAGAGTAAGGTGCAAGATACTTGGTAAAGTATGCAAGGTCATATTAGATTCAGGTTCAACAGACAATATTATCTTAGAGGAGGTAGTAAAGAAATTGAAATTGGAGAAGGTACCCCACAATAACCCCTACAAGGTCACATGGCTAAACAAAGGGCAAAGTGTTTTAGTGAATGAGCAAGTAACGGTGGAGTTTTCCATTGGAGGGTACAAGGACAAGTTAGTTTGTGATGTGTTACCCATGGATGCTTGCCATCTACTATTGGGCAGACCATGGCAATATGATAGATGTGCCATACATGATGGGAAAGAGAACACCATCTCATTCAAGAAGGATGGGAAGAATTTCAAGTTGCAGTCACTGTCAGAAGAAGAAGAGGGACAGTTAAAGACACCAAGCATCATGTTGAGTAGTGGGAAGGAGTTCCTTAACAACCTACATCAAGGGGGTGAAGGATATGTGGTTATGTTACAACCTAAAGAAGAAGACAAGGCTAAAAAGACAGTCATACCCAGAGCAGTCCTAAAGTTGTTGGATCAGTTCAAGGACATTGTAAGTGATGGTGCACCTGCAACTTTACCACCAAAGAGAGCCATAAGTCATCAAATTGACTTCATGCCTAGAGCCTCATTGCCTAACAAAGCAGCTTATAAGCTTACACTGGATCGGAATCTAGAGGTAGCTAGGCAAGTGCAAGAGTTGTTGGATCAAGGATTGATTCAAAAGAGCATCAGCCCATGTGGAGTACCAGTGGTTTTAACAACCAAGAAAGGAGGTAAGTGGAGATTATGCACTGATTCTAGAGCAATAAATAGAATCACAATCAGGTATAGGTTTCCTATTCCTAGAATTGAGGGCTTGATGGATTATCTTGGAGGAGCTCAGTACTTCACCAAGTTGGATCTCAAGAGCGGATACCATCAGATTAGAATCAAGGATGGAGATGAGTGGAAGACAAATTTTAAGACAAATGATGGGTTATATGAGTGGAGAGTTATGCCATTTGTCCTCTCTAATTCCCCTATCACATTCATGAGGCTCATGAATGAAGTGCTTAAAGAATTTACAGGGATATTTGTGGTGGTATACCTTGATGACATCCTCATATTTAGCAAGACAGCAGAAGAGCATTTAAAACATGTGGAGTTGGTTCTTAGAAGGTTGCAAGAGGAGAAGTTGGAAATCAATCTAGAGAAGTGTGAGTTCTTTAAGCAGGAGCTTGTATATTTGGGTTTTGTAGTGTCCAAAGGATCATTGAAGATGGATCCAAGCAAGGTGGAAGCCATCCTAAACTGGCCTACACCAACCACAAGGACATAGGTAAGAAGTTTTCATAGTTTGGCTCAATTTTATAGAAAATTCATAAGGAATTTTAGTGGCATATGTGCACCAGTCCTAGACACAATCGAGGTTGGTTTAAAAACTAAGTTTAAGTGGACTCAAGAAGCTGAGAAAGGTTTTGAGAAACTGAAACAAGAAGTGGAAACTCAACCTATTCTTTTGTTACCTAGTTTTGACAAATTGTTCACTGTTGAATGTGATGCAAGTGGAGTGGTAGTAGGAGGAGTGTTAATTCAAGAGGGCAGGCCTATAGCCTTCTTTAGTGAGAAGCTCAATGAAGCAAAGAAGAAGTATTCAACCTATGACTTAGAACTTTATGCTTTGGTTCAGTCACTTAGGAAATGGAGGCATTACCTTCTACCCAAGGATTTTTTAGTCTTTACTGACAATCAGGCACTTAGCTTTATCAACACTCAAGATAAGTTGAGTAATAGGCATTTGAAATATATGGAATACATCCAAGCTTTTACTTTCACCATCAAGCACAAGAAGGGACAACTAAACAAAGTAGTAGATGCATTGAGCAGGAGGTTGTTGATAGTGCAGGAGATACAAGTGAAGAGCATAGGGATTGACAGTTTTAAAGATCTCTATGGGGAAGATGACTTTTCAGAGGTCTATAAGGTATGTTCTAACTTTGAGAACCATTTCCATAGCCAATACTCAGACTATACATTGCAAAGTGGGTTATTGTTTAAAGGAAATTAGTTATGTGTTCCAAGAGGGTCAATGAGGGAAAATCTCATTCAGGAAAAGCATAATGGAAGTCTTAGTGGACATTTTGGCATCAACAAGACTTTAGAACTAGTGCAAAGATTCTATTATTGGCCTAAGTTGGCAAGAGATGTTAGGAAGTATGTGGAACAATGTGTTGTGTGTATGAAAGCTAAGGGAGGAGCTAGTAATGCTGGTCTATATCAACCCTTACCCATTCCTAATAGACCATGGGAGTGTGTAAGCATGGATTTTGTGGTAGGCCTTCCTAAGACCAAGACTAGTTTTGACAGTGTTTATGTAGTAGTGGACAGATTTAGTAAAATGAGCCATTTTATTCCCTGCAAAACTACTCATGATGCAAGCTACATAGCTCATCTCTTCTTCAAGGAAGTTGTAAGGATCCATGGACTACCTTTAAGTATTGTTTCAAATAGGGATGTGAAGTTCATGAGTCATTTTTGGAAGACTCTATGGAGTAGATTAGGTACCAACCTGTCATTTGGATCAGCTTACCATCCTCAGACTGATGGTCAAATAGAGGTGGTTAATAGGGTGCTAGGTAACCTTCTAAGGTGCCTAACTAAGGAGTATGGACAAACATGGGATATGGTTATCTCACAAGCTGAGTATGCTTACAATGATAGTGTGAACCGGACCATAGGGAAAAGTCCTTTTGAAGTTGTGTATGGGATGCACCCAAGAGGCATATGTGAGCTCAGAGATCTTGGAGCTATGGAACAAAGAAGTGGACATGTAGAGGACTTCAGTCAGACCATGAAAGAGATTCAGGAGCAGGTGAAGAAGACAGTCACCGAGGCTACACAAAAGTTGAAGGAGAAGGTAGATTTGACAAGGAAGGATGTGCAATTTGTAGTAGGAGACTGTCATGGTCCACCTTAACAATCAAGGTTGCAGAAGGGTGTCAACCAAGTGCAAAGGGTAGGACCAAGATATTATCCAAGTATGTTAAGAATGCCAAGGTGGAGTTACCTTCTGATCTTGGGAGTGTTTGTAGCTGATTTGATGATGAAAGTCAATGATGTGGATCAGAACAGTAAGGAAATCTTCAAGGACATCAACAATGTGTCCTTACCTAATCAAGACAAGCTTCAGGCAGAGAAGATCTTGGAGTCAAGAGTGAAGAAGGCTATAAGACATAAGGTGTACATGGAGCACCTTATTAAGTGGAAGAACAAGCATGAATCAGAAGCCACATGGGTACAAGAAGATCAGTTCAAGAAGTTTGATATTGACCTGTCATTGGTCTCTCCTTCCATTCCTTAGTGTTTGGGCTGAGAGGGGGAGAATGGTGCAGGAGCACCTAGGAAGCATGAGGTAGCACTAGGAAAATTTATGAGCCTAAGAAGAAATTTTGTGGTTTTAATGTTTTAAGGTCATGTTGACCACTTAGTTTGAGTTAGAGGTGTTAGAACATGTTAGGAGGAAGGTGGATTAGTAGCTCATGGTAGAAAGGATGAGTTTTACAACTTGTTTTCACTAGGAGTTGGAAATAAAGCCCAAAATGTTGCATTTGTGCAATTTTGGCCTATTGTGGTGGTTATATCCGACCAAGGGAGAAGTAACCACTTTGTGAACCTTTAAAAGGTGGACCTCGAACTAGAATTGAGGTTGGAAAAGTTTTGTATCATTTGGAGTTTGTAGTTCTTATGGAAAAACAATCAAACTCTTGTAATTTTTTGGTTTTTAGCTCTTTGAGTGTGTTAATGGAGGGTTCCAGGCACTAAGCAGTGTGTGGCACGTGTAATAATTGATTTTAAAGCTTTGTGTGGTCATTAGTTGAGTTGTTTCATCATTTTCTAGCTTTGTTCTTAGTTATTTTTGTTTCTTTCCATTACTGATCAGTCCGACAACTGTCAATCATGGAGACTTAGACCTCTGTCTTCCACTATACCTGGTGTATAGTTTGTGGGGGTTGAGGCTAAGCTCCATGCTTGTAAATAGTATAGGTCTAGGAGTCCTTAGGAGTCAGAAAAATATGGCAAAAGACTTTTCCTAGGCGAGCTTGGCAGTGCCCGGTTAGGACAGTCAAAGAGTGCAAAGCACTAAAGTTGTAGTGGTGTCAATCCCCTGGCAAATCTAGGTGTGTGGTGGATGCAGGAGGCCTTACAGAGGCTTGGAAAGAAGGATGGAGCCCTGACAGACTGCATGGAGGAAGAATAAGCTGACTGTTCAAACAAAAGGTCAGAATTTGGCTTAAAACAAGCCTAAAAGTGCTAAGATCATGGTTAGGGCAGTGTACGAACAGTATAGGCTCCAAACCCTGAAAATATTCAAGGTGTGGCCATAGGAAACACAAACCCCAAGAAAAGAACCTAGGTCATTTGGAGGGTTTTGGAGTGATTTCCATTTTTCTCGGGTTAGGAGGCCTAATTGGGGCTCAAGGGCTAGTAGCCTTTTTAAACCCTAGAATAGGGTTTGGTGAGAGCGATGGAGAATTGGTGATTGGTGGTTGATCAAGAACCCTAGAGGGATGGTTTTGAGGCCAAGGGAGACATCACACACCCCTACATTGAGTTAGTGAAGGTTGGAGTTTTAGCTAGCCTTTAGAAAGATTAAGGGCTAAGGAGAGAATGGCAGAGAGAGCACCAAGATTAGCTTGGTTAGGGAGATGTAGATGATAGTAGGGTTGGCCAGGAGAACCAGAGGTGCCTAACAAGCATTAGGGCCTTTAAGAAGGTGGAGAGTGACACCAAAGGGGTTTTCCAAGGTGAGACCTAGAGCATGGGACAGGGAGTGTTCCATCCAACCCTAGCTCTATCATTTAGTTTATACTTCACATATTGAAGCTTCTTCATAAAAGTGTACATAGCAGTCCCAAAAGCTAGACGACCTTCCACCCACCATTTAGACACTAAGTCAAAAAGACCCTCTGCCCTAAGCCACATAATCTAGAACTTAAAAGTCTGTTTCTTAGATCCACCAGCCAGGCGAGCAGAGAACTTGATCGGCTAGTGATCTGATCCTGGCCAATCTAAGATTTCAGAGCTTGTTAGCCACTTGTCACTAACCCAGAAACTAGATACCAGAAACCTATCCAATCTTTAAGAAATAACTTCTTCCCCAAGCCTCTTGTTATTCCAAGTAAACATGCCATTTAAGGGTTTGATGTCCACAAGCCGAAGCCGGGCCAGATTCTCCCACAAAAGATCAGAGGAGGTGTCCAGACGAGGCACACCCCCCCTTTTCTCCTCAAGAGAGACAATTACATTGAAGTCCCCTGTAATGTCCCCTTCTCAAACCTGATCTTTCATGTGACCATTGGCCTTTTTCTAGAAACCCGAAGGCTAGTCGGAAGGTAAAATTAGGGTTTCCTATTTTTGAGGAGGTCGTTGCTTAGAGATGGAGGATTCAATGGCAGATTCTTTCTGGGTTTTCAGAGAGCTTTGCAGTGGTATGATCATCTCGGCATTCAGATCACTTTTTGGAATTTACTATTTTTAGTAAAATCTATTTTTGGCAGCTTTCTAGTTGAGTTCAGCTCGGTTGACTTCCTGTTTCAGTTGGGTCAGATGTCTTGCTCAGTTTTGGCTTCAGGGCACATTCATAAGGATAAGTTAAGTCATTTAATTAAAAGGGTCACGTTTAAATGTTATATTTTAACGTTGACCCCTTGGATTAGACTTAATGACTTAATGTTGTTTTTAAAAAGTGGGTCTTTAAGGGTGGCGCCCTCATTAAGAGATGATTTTAATTATTTCCTAAGTCAAAGCAAGGTTATGAGGGGCGCATGTTTCAAAGTTGATATTTAATTAAAATGTCAAATCTTAAGCCTTGAAGAGAAAGTACGCCTTCTTGAGGAGATTAGGGGTTTTGACCTAAAAGCAGATTTTAGGGTTTCGTGAAGTCAAACGAAACTTATAAAAAGGAGTCTTGTGCATCATTTCGGGATCTTTTGTCGACTATACTATTATGCTGCCGGATTGGCTCTGGGACTGCTTCGAGGAATGAAGGCCTCCTAGCTTGGGCATCACTTCATGTTTGAAAGACAACATCTAGTGGTGATTCAGTATCTGTGAGTTGCATTTAGCTCATGCATTGTGTTTAGTTAATTGCATTGTTAAATCTGTTTGGCATTTTAGTGTTTCAGCATTTTAGCATCATTTATTACAGCAGATTCATGCTTTTCATTGTAAGTCAAAAAATACAAAAAAAGGCATTCTGGGTATTGCATTTATATCATTGTCTAGGAGAGGCGAATCTTTGGTTCAATTATCAGATTTTATTGTTGTGTATTTAATTTTTAAAGCCAAGTCGAATTACTCAGCTGGGCCATACCTTTTAGGTGTTATCTTGGGATTCGTGTAAATTGAAATTGTTGCATTTTGATCAGTTTAAGGGTTCAATATTGGTCGCCTAGGTTCTCCAAGTACATTGCAATTTACGGTATATAAATCGGATGTCTATTGAGGGAGTTATGAGCAATTCTTCCATTTTGTAAGCTGCTGGTCATATGTTTAAAGTGCAGATCTATTTGTGACAGTTCTAGCAATCTGCATCATTCTGATTTGTAATTGGCATTGTGGTTTCCTTTGAGCTTGTAGCAGAAATAATGTTGAATACTCTATCTGGGAAGAATTTAATATATTGACATTGCAGGCAATAGTTATATATTGTAAACTGGCAGTAGTACTGACCAGTATCCTTTAATATTGCTTTGTCATTAATTGTAATTCACGTTCTTGCTTTCAATACTAGTGAATTAGTTGTAACTCCGCCCTATGGTAGCTACTTCCCATTCTGGGTGAGCAAGCACATTCTGGGTGTTGAGTAGTTTCAGCTTTCAGCATTTTTCATTTCAAGCTTTGCTTTCTGTAATCACTCCGTCATATGGTCGCCCCTCACTCCGCATTGGATTGGGTAGCACATACTTGACGTTGAGTTCCTTTCTATATTTAGAGTAGAAGATCCTCTGACCAATGCTCGCCATCATCGGCACCATTCTGGTTAGAGTTGCTTTCTTGCACGTTTTGGTTTATCCATCTAACCTTAACGGGTGCACTGTTTGTAATTGGTAATCTGTTAATTGAAAAACAAAAAAAATTTGGCTCATAATATTTCAGTGACATGATCCAGGGTAAAAAGGGATCCAACGATCTCAAAATTTTTATATGAGACCATAAAAGACTCTTACCAGGGACATCTGACGGAGCATAGATATTGGACAGAAAAATTCTTTCCCCAGTCTCCAAACTTAACGCAACAAGAGAGATGGAGAATCTACTAGAAAACCACCAAATAGGAGAGACCCGCCGATGATCCCTGAAGGCTAGACCTCTAGATCTCCCCTGTGCTCCCACACACTGACATAAACCTCTATTCCAAATTTTAGAAGCACTCTGCATCATGCTATCAACATATAACTTCATCTCTTGGAGAAAAACCAAATCCAAAGAATGGGCACGAACTAAATCTCGAATAGCCTTTTGTCTAGGGATGCTATTCATACCCCTCACATTCCATGAGAGAAAAATCATTGTGATGGTTGGGAAAAGGGATAATCCAAGGTCTTCACTGACCCAAATTCAACCAACGTCTCACCAGCCAACTTAACTTTTTCTTGATCCTTCTTCCTACCCACCTTTTGGGACTTGTCAGGAGTACTCTTTTTCAGGGACTTTTGATGCACACCCAAAATATGAGAAGAAGCGGAAGCTTTACTCTTTTTAGAGCCTCCAGAACCTGAACCTCTAACTGAGCCCACTCTTATATCAGTAGAGACCAAAGAAGTATCAACCTCGGCACATGGATCCACAAGCCCAACCTCAGGGGAGGGAATAAAAGAAACTTTTACTTCCTCAGGAGCCGTCGTAGGGCCAAAAGCCAAAGATGTAAGAGCCATAGGCATAGGGTGGAGCGACGTAACTGGTGTAGCCTCCAAATGCATGTCAGGAGAGACCCCCTCCTCATGAATTAAATCATTCAACGCATCAAATCTATTGAAAACTCCCTCCTCCTGGCGATCTCAAAAAGTCCTCTTCATCCCTCGACCTTTATTTCGGGTCCTGGCAGGCACAAACCCATCTTTATCTAGAGTCACCTCCTGCATGGGTCCTTTTCCCTTCTTAGTTCCTAAGTTTGATGTATCCTTCCCATTCCTTGAGTTTCCCACACCAGAAGCACATGGACACCTTTTCAGGAGATGACCATACTCATGGCATAAACAACATCTAAACGACAGAGTTTCATAATCCAGGGGTTGTGTCCATGAACTAGAACCCACTGTTAGGTCAATAGAATTAGGAAAAGGCTAGCTTAAGTGAATCTCCACACAAACCCGAGCATAGGAAAATATTTTCTTCTCCAAAGTCTATTGAGAGGGACCAATCGGTTTTCCCAATGTCATGACAATAGACTGCAGAATATCACTCCTCCAACATTCAAGCGGCAACCGAGGAAGGCACACCCACACTGGGACTTTGGATGGAAACTCCTCCACCGAATTAAAACCTACATACCATGGTTTAATGAACAACCCAACCTGATTATAAAAGTACGGACCACCTTCGAAAGCCTTATTTCTATCTGAGATGCATGAGAAGTCTACCAAGAAGAAATTGTTCATTGCTAGCAAAATCTCAAAATCCCCCTCTAGATTCCAAGTCCTTCGAATCCAGGGTTCAAGGAAGGGGAAAGAAACCCTCATTGCCAAAAAATTATAGATTAAAACATGTTTGCTGAAATACTCTAAATGATTAGTAACTGCTTCTTTTTGAATAACCACCATCGGGTGCACTTGAGCTCTTTCCAAGCAACCATTAACCTTCTGCAACTTAAAAGCACCAATCCTCGAAAAGCCTATACTAGGAGAAGATGGGGTGGGAACCCCATCCCCTGCCTCTGTCATAGTAGCGTCCCCTGGTACCCCGCTCAAATCATTACTCAAAGCCATTAAAGCCACCCCTAACTATTCAAGCCACACACCTCCACTTACCAAACCCTAGACGCCACAACCCCAACTCCACCGAACCTGAAGAAACAATAAGCAATAAGAGAGCCCCACACGCCAAACTGCAAGCTAGCAACCCAGTCGACCAAAGCAAGGTCCAAAACAAAAGAAATTACGGCTCCTCAGGAACCACTGAATAAGATTTGCAACAAAAAAAAGACACCCCTCCCTGAAAACAAAAGACCCACCCCCTATGCATAAAAGACTGAAGAATCTGATCCCCCACCTAGCTAGCACATGCACAGAGAAATGATGACCTGCACCACACCATTACTGGCCGCGAGCCCTCACCCGTGCGCTGCACAAACCCGCCATCCTATCACCCTATTAGACACATTTAATATTAGGGGTCACACACATATTTATGTTTCAGATTTATACTTTTCATCAAGGTTTAATTATCAAATTGTTACCTATTTTATCTACTAGATCAAACAAGTGAAAATAAGGTACATTTTAACTCTGCTATGTCACATTCATGTGCATTAAAGGAAAATCAGAAGATTACATTAATACATTGTTTTATGCAGATGCATATAACATAGAAGAGAGTGCATAATATTTTCAGAAAAGTAATCTTTATTGATAATGTAAATGGATAATGTCTCACACAAGCTGTGAGACTAACTGTTTTAATGGAAATAAAAGAAAAACTATACATTTGGAGATAAAAGAAATGCACATATAAAGATAGGGGACCCTTCATTGCCTGAATGATGAATGCTAATTGTTTGTCCTGCATTAGCTTTAGTCCTTCACGTTTGACCAAACTCCAGTTGTTGCTCCTTGTTGCTCCTTGCTGCTCCTAGGTTTTCTGCATGAGTGAGATGAGGTTTGATTAGAGCAATGAAAGATCACCAATCTATATATGTACAATCATCTGAAAACATATAGCTTAACCTTCATCTACATTAAAACAACTTGCATACCACAAATGTCTAGGAAAACAAAGGGATTAACATAAACATCAATCATATGCTCAGTTTTTATCTAACATGTTTGCTTCTTGCGCAGGTATAGGTGAAATCCTTGTTTCTATTTTGATTCATTTGATTAAAGCATATGGGGTAAAATATGGCTCCCATAAGGGTTGAGCCAAGTGTGCTTTCATTTTGTGTTCTGACAAGATAATCTTACAATGTCTTCTATGATATTGTGATGCAATCAAGGATGAATCCATCATTCATAGCAGTGAGGTTGATGAATTTACTAGTATTAATAACAAATTGATGCTCAATGGAATCACAATTTCATAAAAATTAAACAATGGTACTCATCAAGTACAGTGACATAGAAAATTCTATTAGTAGTTTTTACCAAAGCATGATGGCGACAATTCAAGTGAGCATGTTTGTGAGACAACATGAATGAGAAAAATAGAGCTATGTACTGTTCATGTTGGATTGTCAAGGATAATGGTCAAGTAGGCAGCATTCTAGATAGTAGCATGAACAAAAATCATAAATAACAGTGGATTTTGCAAGCCTCAATTGGTACCATTTGGTATGCAAAGCATAGTCACAGTTAGTCATAGTGAGGAAGTCAAATGCCAATTTATGATCACAATCACGGAGCTAAAGGTGGGAGCTCAGTCATTCAAGAATATCATAGTGATGATTGTGTCATGAACAATGGAGCTCTTTGAAGCATATACAGTAGCAAGAATGAATAGTGAAAATCAACTGATTATAGTTTATGTAGACTATTTAAAGCTAATTGTTTGGAGTCCATTCACAAAGTGCAATGACAAAAGGATTGAATGCTCTCATTTTTGACATTCATAACAGTGATAATCCACATAACAATGCGAAGGATGATGCATCAAGCATTAATGGCAACGTATGAGATAGGAACAATCACAGTTCCATGTTCAATGAAGATGTTATCTTTCCAAGTTCTGATTTATCCAAAAATGGATTACATAAAGTAACAAAATACAGGTCATTGAAGACTGCTATTTTAGTTTCAGCAAGCATAATCACTATGGCAATGGACAATGAAATCACAAGTGTTTTGAGTGAAAGAGGGTAGCATTTTTCTTGTGGAACAATGAATGAGATAGCTCTTGTTTCAATTATCCGCCTTCTTATGAAATCTCATTCATATTATAGTTTTGCATGGTTTTAAAATAACAAAGAGGGAATGATGAAGGAAAGAGCCATGGCCATTTTGAGAAGGATACAAGTTGTGCAAAGAAATGAATGGTGGTCTAGGTTTGATAACCCAGAATCGTAAATGAAGCATGGAATAGAGTATAGGTGTGAAGACCCTCAAGCTAGGGTTTAGAAAAAAAAATAAAGCTTCATTTATGGAAACCCCATAATAGAATGAGGGCTTGTCTTCATTTCTTTAGGAGGAGCAAGGTAGAAGCTGCAAACCCTCAGCCTATATATTTTTTATGAAATCCCTCCAACTACCTATAGGAATAGAGAAACCCTCGAGTTCTCCATGGAGTTTTCTCAAGGGAAAAAAGAAAAAAAACACAGATACATGCTTGTTGAATATAATACATAGAAGAAAATGCAAGAGATTTAGAGCTTCGGCCTCTAGAGTTCGTTCTTTTGAAACCCTTGAGTCCTAATATAATAAAGTACAGTCTAAGAGTTTACTCTTGCAAGAAAGGAAAAATATAGAAACCTTAAGGAAATATGGAAACTTGAATTCCAAAAGGTCGAGCCATGAGAACACACATGTAAAGTAAATGTTCAAAAGACAAACAACCACGACCATGGAGATACCCAGTCCTCTATTTTTTGCAAGCAGTGAAAAGAAATATACATAGAAATGCTAGAGTATTTCTATAAGAAAATGCATGGAGTGTGAAGAAAAGTAGGAAAACTGAAATATATTTATTTTTCTACAAGAATGACTTGATTTCAAGCATTTTTATCTTCAGAAAATGAGGAAAAAGGAATAAATAATGTTTCCAGAAGGCTTACCTGAGCATCAAAGAGTCGAGCCTTGTCAAGTAACAGCTAAAAGCCTCTATGTCTTGCAAATTTTTCCATGAAACTCTACAAAAACCCTACCGTGTCAGCGGTGGCTTTTTTGAGAAGTTTCAAGTGCAAATGAAATGCCTTGTGTTATTTTTCCTTGCTTTTGTTTTCATAACCCTAAGCTGACATATGCCAAAGTGGCATTTTTTTATCATAGTTTTAAAAATACAATGCAAACTAATATGCACCATGGGTTAAGTCTATAAGTCTTATGCCTAATGCCTCTTGTTTCTTTGTAACCATGAGTTTCATACTTATGATTTATATTTTTGCTTTGACCTATAGAAGGTCGAGTTAAGGAGGCATGTAATTTTACATCAAGTTTTAAAGTTGTAAAGCATATTTGATTTGAATGATGAAGTTATAAATCATTTAAGTCAAAAATGCTATTTTAGGTGCAAGGTTGAACACCTACCTTACGTGTGTTATGAATTTTGAAGGAGTCTTCATGGTTGCACAAATAGTGGGGTTGGTTTGAGGTGGTTAAGTCGACATGGGGAGAGCATGCAAGGGATTTTATTCACTTTGTTGGAAGTTATGAGAGGATATAGGGGGTGGTTTTGTATGCCTAGATGCTTGGTATGGTCAAACTTAGCCTTTTTCACATATGGGAACTCTTTTGGAGGAGATGCATTTGCTATATTCATGGCGTTTTGGGGGCATCCGAACCAAGGAAGTTTTTTGTTCCTATTTTGGTGCACCTACTTGGGAGTTGATGATATAGTCATTCATTTGACTCATTTGTAGTTTAGTTCTGGATTATTCAATTTTGGACTTAGTGATTTTTCAGTCCTTTGATAGTTTTGACATATTTATGTAACTCACATTTTGGACATGAATAATAAGGGAGACCTTGAATATCAATGATTTTAGAGTTTTTCCTTCTCTTTCCTTGCTTCATTGTGTGTATTCAAATAATTTGATCAAGTTATTTGTGAGGTATTGTTATTTCCTTATAGCTTTGTCTCATGTTCAACACCTTTATGCAAGATTTTGTTTATGGAGGTCATAATCGGTGTCAAGTTTTGTGAATGGATTATAGTTGTGAAGTCACCTTACTTCTAGAAGTATGAGCATCAGGACCTCAATATGAAATACTTATGCAAATACATGCAAGAATAAGTTGTGCAAGTTTATTTTTAGTCATTTTAAGCAAGTGTTGATTATCTAAGTTTATGTCCAAGTTCGGTTTGGTGTATCACCTCTTTAGTCTTTTTGTTCATTTTCAGTTTCCTAGTTATGCATAATTCTCTTCCCTTTTCCTTGTCAATCAGTAGAATAATGAAGTAATTTAGGTGATAACCAGTTAGGAAGCCGACCTTCTCCAAAGGTTTGGTCTCATTTGAGGTACCCACACCTTGGGATCATTCCCATGTTTTCACTAGATTATTGAATTTCAGATTCAACAGGGTGCAAATCCAGGAGATAACAGTTTTGAAACTCCTGGTGGGACTGCTGAATCAAGACAATAATAGGAAATGCATTTTTTGTTGGTTTTGATGTGCAACTAGTGAAATTTAGACCCTTGAGGGGTTAAGTTTGCATGTTTGGTGACTCTAAGTCTAGTGGTTAGCAAAAACCAGTGCAAGACAACATATGAAAAGAATATAAACAAGAAGTAGTGTTGTCCCTTTTGAATATTTACAATTTTCATCACCTAGGAGGAGTGGGAGAACTGTAAAACAAACTTTTGTTCCAACAAAAAGAGTTCAGTCAACACCACCTAGTTTTAAAATAGCAGCAACATCAAGTCTTGTTGTACCTTCAATTTTTGTACCTATTGTTCCAGTTCAGGTCACACCTCCAATTGCAAAAATGGCTATGAATTAGCCTTTTGTTCCATTTAATGGAGGTGGTCCTTTGAATCTTGCATAACATGATGATATACCTATGGATGCTTTGAAAATTTTAGCTTTTTTCATAGGGGAGGATCAAACTACTCCCATTGAGCACATTAGAGACACAACTTCATTATGTGGAGTCTACCACATTACTCAAGAAAATGTTGCAGTAAGACTACTTGTTGCTTCATGTAAAGGAACAAATCTACAATGGTTTAGAGGCTTGAAAGTCAGTTTTATTGCAACATGGGATGAATTGGGAGACAAGTTGCACAAATAGTTTCAAGATAAATCTAATCACCTGTCACTAGTTGAACAACTGACAACAGTCAAGAGAGCTCCCCGGAGTAGATGACGGATTTCAATTATTGTTTTCAGAAGAAATGGTACATAATTCCTAACACAGTAAGACCTTCCCTAGAATATGCTTTTCTATATTATTTGAGGGCTCTTAATAGTGAAATTTTTGTTATGATATAATCTATGGGGGTGTGTCTTTACCATATGCTTATGAAATAACAATTAGAGCATAAATAGTCTAGTCCAAGCTGGTAAGATAGCTCCTAGACCCCCAATACCAATTTTCCTAGAAATTCAATCTTCAATGCCTCTGCAAATACCACCCTTTGCTCCTTTACCTATTTTTCCAGTGTTACCAGCTATTGTTAGCTAGGAAACGAGTGTCCTAGGTCCATCTCAAGAGTTGTAGGAGATTAAAAATAGTCAGCAGAAGATTGAAAATATACTTCATACTTTTGGTAATGAGTTGGTAAGCATTAAGAAGCAGCAGTTCCAGAATAGAAAACCTTATCAACCACAAAATCAAGGGCCAAGTCAGCCATATCAAGGGAATAGACAGTCTTACCAAGGCAATTATCAAGGTGCAAGACAAAATGTGAACCCAAGGCCTTTTCAGCCATATAATCCAACTCCAATTAGTGCAGCTAGGGATCTTGTTCCTGTACAAAATAACCTTGCAACAGACTATGAGTGGTGCTTTTCGTGCAATTAGCTCCACAATCAAGCTACATGTTTGTATGGGTTTATTAATCAACCTTTGACGGTGCAAAATGTCTCAAACGTGTAGAGTATACCCAATGAGGAAACACCACAACAACAGAATCATCTTCCAGATGATACAACTCTCCTAAATTGGCAAGGAGAGGAATTTTGTGGTATGAATGGAGATGATTCTCCAGTTGCACCTAACACAAGAGCTAAAAAGAGGGCTTTTGAGATTGAACAGTCAACAAGCAAAGGTAAAGAAGTTGTTGGTCCATCTACATCTCAAGTGCCACACATATTACAAAGAAATTCACAAGCTACTGCCAAAGAATAGACTGGGAGTCACCCTCAATCAACTCATTTGCAAGGTGATCCTACTGTTGTGAGGACTTAGCATAAGGTAAATACTACTGCACCTTACAATATTATTGAAAATATAAAGAAAATGAATGTATCAATGTCTATGTGGGATTCTTTATCCATCCCAGGCCAAAAAGACTTATTATAGTTTGCTTTATCTGATGTGAATATTTTAAATAATACACCAATAGGTCAAGTTAAAGCTATTTTCACAAATACACCTCAGGACAATAATAAAAAATTAGGTAAATATGTCAAGCCCCCTCCATTTTATGTCTTTGATAGTAGGGGATAAGTTGTGTTAGGGTTAGAGATGGCAGATATCTAACAATTAAATGCAGATTTAAATAATAAACAGAGAAACTAAAACATACACAGAATAAATCATAACACAGAGAATTTAACGTGGTTCACCCAATCTGGGCTACATCCACCAAACCACAGCCATCCAATACTTTTATTATCCAGTGCAAAACCTATTACAATCACGCGAATAATCACTTTTTTTTCATACTGTAACCCCATCCCAACCCCTTTTAACAAGCTTTTAGAAGCTTCAAGAATTAGGGTTTTACAAAGTCGATTTTCTTTCTTTTTTAGAGATTTTTCCTTTTTCGTTGACGACGCGAAAAAATGGCAAAAAAAAATTTCGGGGGTTGCGCCCGAACCCCTGCTTTTTGGGGGCTGCCGCCCCCGAATCCTCACCCGCCCCAGCCCCCAGATCCTGGACGGGGGCCAGGGTGTACAGTATACCATGGGCTATACAGTATAGCATGATCAGTTTCCATATACCAACAATCTCCCACTTGGAGACTGGATCAGGCTCCACACCATCACAACCTCCCACTTGGAGACTAATCCTTGACAACACTGCTGCGCTTACAGCTGCCACTAGAAATAAGGACCTTGGACCCTGCTGCTTTGTTATACTTGAATTCAACCTTGAAGGCCAACCGAAGCTGAAGAGGAGCTCAGCTTCTCCCTTGGCACCACCTTCATAAACATATCCGCTGGATTGACATCTGTATGTATCTTGTTCAGCTTGACCTGTCCATCTTCCAACACTGACCGAATGAAATGGTATCTCAATTGTATGTGTTTTTTTTTAGAATGCAAGGAAAAATTCTTTGCAAGATGTATAGCACTTTGACTATCTGTAAATAAGTAATTTCCATCATGTTGTTTTCCCAACTCATCCATGAAAAGTTGTAGCCATATCATCTTCTTTGTTGCCTCTGTTGCAGCAACATACTCTGCCTCTGTGGTGGATAAAGCAACCACCTTTTGCAATCGAGAAATCCAACTCACTGCTCTCCCACCAACTATAAATACATAACCTGTGGTACTTCGCCTGGTATCTATATCCCCTGCCAAATCTGAGTCAACATAGCCTTTTAAATCAGTATTAGAGCCCCCAAAACATAAACACTTATTGGATGTACCTCTCAATACCTGAGAATCCATTTTACTACATTCCAATGCTCAACTCGGGATGACTCAAATACCTACTAACAACTCCTACGACATGTGCAATATCCGGTCTCATGCATACCATGGCGTACATTAAACTGCCTATAGCTGAAGCATATGGTACCTTGGACATTTTTTCTTCCTCCTCTTGTGTCTTTGGACACATATCTTTAGTCAATTTAACATGACTAGGTAAAGGTGTGCTGACAGCTTTTGCATTCTCCATATGAAATCTCTGCAACACCTTTTCAACATAATTAGCCTGAGATAAAAACAATTTTCTATTTTTCCTATCTCTACAAATTTTCATACCAAGAATTTGCTTTGCTACACCCAAATCCTTCATAGCAAAAAATTTTGCTAATTGTTGTTTTAGCTCACTTATGTGATCCATGTTAGACCCAACTACAAGCATGTCATCAACATATAAGCATAAAATAATCTAGCTGTTATTATCCAACCTCTTAAAATAAACACAATGGTCAGAATTACACCTGCTATAGCCTAGCTCAGCCATAAAACTGTCAAATTTCAATTACCATTGCCGAGGTGCTTGCTTCAAGCCATATAAAATTTTCTTCAATCTGCACACTAATTTCTCCTTACCTTTGACTTCAAATCCTTGTGGCTATTCCATATATATTTCCTCTTCCAAATCACCATGGAGAAAGGCTGTTTTAACATCAAGCTGTTCTAAATGCAAATCTTCAGCAGCCACAATGCTTAAAACAATACGAATAGAAGTCATTTTAACAACAGGAGAAAAAATCTCATCAAAATCAATACCCTTTTTCTGTGCAAATCCCTTTACAACTAATCTGGATTTAAATCTTTTCTTACCTCCATCCTCCTCTTTCAGCCTATAAATCCATTTGTTTGGTAAAACCTTTTTACCTGCAGGCAACTTGCATAAATCCCAAGTCGATTTTCCAGCAGGGAGTCCATTTCTTCTTTCATTCCATGCTCCCACTGAACCTTGGTATCCACTGCATAGCTTCATCATAATACGGTTCACCAGCATTAGTTAAGAAATAGTATACAAAGAGGGAGAGAACCTTTCTGGAGGTCTACTTACCCTTGAAGATCGTCTAACAGGAGTTGTGGTATTTGTTGTTGCTGTTGTTGCCCAACATGAGGAACCACTGAAACATCATTGTTGGGAATATCATCCAAGACTACACAATCTTTTTCTTTCTTCTCATGCTGAAGCAACAGATCTTTGTACAACACTTTCTCATTGAATATGACATCCTTGTTTCTCACAATTTTCTAATTTTCAAAATCCCAAAGCCTATAACCAAATTCATCAATGCCATATCCAACAAATACACATTTCTTTGATTTTGTATCAAGCTTGGTTCTATTTTCAGAATCTACATGTGCAAATGCTTCACAACCAAAGGTTGTGAGAAAAGAATAACTAACCTTCTTACCCTTCCATGCTTCCTCTGGAATACCACAACCCAAAGGATTAGAGGGACCTCTATTGATTAAATAAACAACAGTGTTTACAGCTTCTACCCACATTTTTAAAGGCAACCTAGCATGCAATCTCATAGTCTGTGCATGCTCCATTATTGTTCTGTTCATGCACTCAGCCACTCCATTTTCTTGTGGAGTCCTTGGAACCGTTTTCTGCCTACGAATACCATTAGAGGAACAATAATCTTCAAACTCTTTACTGCAATACTCACCACCATTATCAGATCTGAGACATTTTATCCTTTTACCCGTCTCATTCTCAACTAAGCTTTTTCATTTTTTAAAAGTTTCAAATACATTAGATTTATGCCTAAGGAAATAAATCCATACCTTTCTAGTTGCATCATTAATGAATGTAACATAATATAGAGAGCCACCGAGAGAAGATACCTGAGCTGGTCCCCATACATCCGTATGCACAAGCTCCAATTTCTCACCTTTCTTTTGCTTCCCATCTTTGAGAAAACTAACTCTCTTTTGTTTTCCATAGACACAACTTTCATAGAAATCCATATTAACACATTTTAGACCTGGTAAAACATTATTTGAATGAAGTACTTTCATACCTTTTGCACTCATATGCCCAAGTCTATTATGCCACAGTGCTGATTCAGAGTCCACAACAACTATATGATCTTCTACCTGCTTAACTGCAACAACTATTCCTGAACATTGAACCTTTTCTGTAACAATTAAAGTAGAAGGAACAGTATGTCCTATACAAAGATATAAGGTGCCTACTTTCACACCTTTTGCTACTACTAAGGCACCCTTTGTGACCTTCCAATTTTTATCACTAAATGTAACAACACAACCTTCATCATCTAGTTGCCCTGCTGAAATTAAATTTATGCTTAACTTTGGAACATGCCTTACCTCATGTAGTAGCCAATGATTCCCATTCTGCAACTTAATCTTGATTCTTCCCTTTCCAACAATCTGACAGGGTTCGTTATCTCCTAAATAAACCAGCCCAAAATCCCCTTGGACATAATCAAGAAAATAACTTCTATGGGGTAGCATGAAATGAAGCCCTGAATCTAATACCCAAGAATCATCAGCATTATCAAGGGAAAGAATCAAAGCATCCTCATCAAATTTATTACTTACCACATTTGCCTCTTTGCTTCCTTCCTTTTGTCTCCATCTTTATTTTTCTGAGACCAGCAATCTTTCTTCAAATGACCCGGCTTACCACAGTACCAACAATCCCTCTTATATATGGATTGGGACCTTTTGTCCTTTGATTTTCCTTGTGACTTCCCATGATTTCTAGAATTGTTTCCTCTCTCCTTTGTTCTGCCCCTTCTTTCTACATTCAAAACACTGCCTGATGTGGATGTTCCACTGAGCTTTTCCTACAAATTTCCTCACTCAAAATAACACCAACAACATCATCAAACTTCAATGTATTGAACCGAAGCGAAATTGCTAATGCCATTACCAAGCTATTCCAGCTTTCGGGCAAAGAACACAAAATCAAAAGAGCCCTAACTTCTTCATCAAAGTTTACTTTTAGAGAGGTTAATTGGTGGTGGTATTAAACTCATTCAAATGATCAGTAACTGACCCACCTTCTACCATTTTCATATTAAATAAACGCTTCATAAGAAATACCTTATTCGAAGTGGAAGGCTTTTCATATAACTTTGCAGGGTTTCCATCAAATCTTGAGTTGTCTTTGCTTTCTGTAATATTAACATGCCCGATTGTTCTAGGCATAGACGAATACTGCCAAGAGCCTTTCTATCCAAGATCTCCAGTCCTCATCTGACATTGCTGCAGGTTTCTTGGCTTTCCCTTCCAATGGCCGCCATAAATCCTTCTGATAGAGATAGTCATCCATCTGCATCTTCCATAACTGATAGTTCTGCCCATTAAACTTCTCAACCTTCTTACCCTCGTCTGCCATTACTCCCACTCAACCGTGAGACTCCCACTCAACCGAGACCTTCACATAGACGATAATCAAAACACAACTCGCTCTGATACCACTTGTTAGGGTTAGAGATGGCAGATATCTAACAATTAAATGTAGATTTAAATAATAAACAGAGAAACTAAAACATACACAGAATAAATCATAACATAGAGAATTTAACGTGGTTCACCCAATCTGGGCTACATCCACTAAACCGCAGCCATCCAATACTTTTATTATCCAGTGCAAAACCTATTACAATCACGTGAATAATCGCTTTTTTTTTTCATACTGTAACCCCCATCCCAACCCCTTTTAACAAGCTTTTAGAAGCTTCCAGAATTAGGGTTTTACAAAGTCAATTTTCTTTTTTTCGGAGATTTTTCCTTTTTCGTTGACGACGCAAACAATGGCAAAAAAAATTTCTCGGGGGCTGCGCCCTCGAACCCCCGCCCGGCCCCAGACCCCGGCGAGGATGGGGGGCCAGGGTGTACAGTATACCATGGGCTATAAAGTATAGCATGATCAGTTGCCACATACCAACAAGTTGGAACTGAAATCTCATCCCCTTGAGAAAGGAGTGGTCCAATTAGATGGGTCATTTGTTAATACCGTAGGTGTCATTAAGGAATTAAGCCTTACACTTCACTCTTGTCCAAAAATTCCCATTCCCTAAGACATATTTTTCATTGACTTGACAAATTATTTTGCATTATGCTTGTCAAGAGACTTTACTGCCAAGATAGGGGGTTATTTATCCTCATATTGGTCCCACATGTTGTTGAGGACTAGATATGGGACAAAAGTGACTATAAAATCTGAGTCACTTTCCAAAGATCACATTGACCCTTATATACCAAGTGCTATTAATGCAAACTATGTTGTTCTTGAGGATAGTGAGCTTGTTGCTGCTCAAGAATTACAAGCTGAAAGTGTACCAAATATACTCTTAAATGAGTGGGCAACAACAAATGTTGAAGATAATCCAAATGATAATATTAAAGAGGTTGGCTTGGGAGTATATGTGTTACATGAACCTGAAAGAGTGATTCCAAACCTCGAAAAGAAGGCAAGACAACAACTAGGACAACAAGATGAAGTGTGGAAGATGTTCTTTGATGGCTCTAGAAGTAGAAATGGAGCTAGTGGGGGTGCGATGCTTGTGTCCCCACAAGGTGAAAAGTACTATTCTACTTTAATATTTTCTTTCTCTTGATCAAACAATACTGTTGAATATGAAGGTTTGATTCAAGGCTTGGAATGGGCAAGGAAAAGAAAGATAGGTTGCCTTTAGGTATTTGGAGATAGTGAATTGATAGTCAATCAGATAAGAGGCTTGAATGTGACTAAAAATTATGTGCTTAAGTCTTATAAGCATAGGGTGTGGGATATGATAGAGGAATTTGATGCTTTCAATTTGATTTCTATTCCTAGGAATCAGAACAAGCATGCAAATAAACTAGTTGCAATAGGTGCTTAGTTTGATATTCCTAATGATATTAAAAAAGGAAAAGTGCAACAATATGTGAAGGTTGTTGTAAGGCCTTCTATTCTTGATAATAACATTCATTGGAAAGTATTCGAGAGTGATGAATAGGTGTTGAGCTTTCTACTTGAAGAAGATGAGTTTTCAGTGGCAAATCAGGAGAAACTTAAGCAACAATATGATGATCAAATCATTCAATTGAGAACTAACAAGCTGCCCAGGGTTCTGGTTACTTTAGAATCCATCTTCAACACTGATGATCAGCTCAAAAAGAGAAAAAACAACATGCAGTTCAAGGAGGAACATTATGAAGAGCTTGAGATATTTAAAGGTAAGCTTCTTAAAATTGGAAAGATTTGTTCACAAGTAGATATGCAAGATTTTGTTGCTCTTTGTCAAGAATTTCAAGATGTTTTTGCATGGGAATACTTAGATTTAAAGGGATTTGATCCTAAAATTTCCCAACATACCATAGAATTAGAGCCAAATGCAAAGATTGTTAGGTAGAAACAAAGGCCTTTAAATTCAAAACTTGAGCCCCGTATGATAAAGGAATTGACCAAGCTAATTGAGGGAGACATTATTTTCCCAATCAAGCATACCTCATGGGTCTCTAACCTTGTACTGGTTAGAAAGAAAAATAGAGAGATTAGGCTCTGTGTAGATTTTAGAGACCTTAATAGAGCCTCATTGAAGGACCATTATCCATTTCCCTCTATGGAGCATATTCTTTAAGTAGTTGTTGGTTTAGAAAGATTTTCCTTACTTGGAGGTTATTTTGGTTATAACCAGGTATTGGTCAAAGAAGAGGACCAATACAAGACTGATTTTACCACAAAGTGGGGCACTATGGCCTATAAAAGAATGCCATTTTGGTTTTCTAATGCTGGTACCACCTTTCAGAGGGCCATGGACATGGCATTTTAGGGGCCGATTCATAAATTGGTGCTTATATATCTTGATGACATAACATTATTTTCTGAAAATGCAAAGGAGCATTTTTCCCATATGAGAAAAGTGTTTGAAAGGTGTAGGGAGTTTGGTATATACCTTAACCCCCAAAAGTGCATTTTGGTTGTTCATGAAGGTGAGCTTTTAGGACACATAGTGTCAAAACAGGGGATCACCATTGATCCTGAAAGAGTGAAAGCCATTTTAGAGCTGCCTTTACCCAATCATAAAAAAGGGGCTGCAAAGCTTTTCTAGCAAAATTAATTTCTTAAGGTTTTTTCCGGATGTTGAAAATATTTTGAAATCACTAACTGCCATGTTGAAGAAAAATATAAATTTCAGCTAGACCAGAGAGACCAAGCGCAACTTTGAAGCTATTAAGGAGGCTTTATCAATAACTCCTACTTTGGTAAATCCAAATTTTCAAAAGATTTTATTCTGTATGCTTTTGGTAGCATAGATTCCATTTATGCAATGCTACTACAACAGAATAATGATGGTTTAAAATAGCCCATTTCCTTTTTCAGTCAAGGCTTAGAGGATTATGAACATAGGTATACCTTCATGGAGAAACATGTACTTGTTATTAGAAGTCTAAAAAAGTTTAAACCTTTGATTTCTAACAATAAGATACATCTAATGGTTTCTCACACTAGTGTGAAGGAGTTTATGTTAAGAAGGGACCTAAATGAAAAGAGGGCTAGCTGGATTATGAAGGTTATGGAGTATGATATAGATATAAAGGTGACCAAGCTCGTAATGGGTAAAGGGTTGTGTGAACAACTAGCTACAGTTTCTGAAAAGGAGGAAAAGATAGAAGTAGAGATTGTTTTCATCACTAATGATGAGCCTCAAAATGTTGCACCTGCATTGGGTGCAAGTTGGGTACATGATATGACTCATTTCTTGAAAAATTGTGAGTGTCCACCAGGTTTAGATAAGGCCAAAAAGAGATATTTGAGATTGTAGTCCATCCCATATGTGTTGGTTGATAATGTTATTTTTAGAAAATACCTTAATGGTGTGCTGTTAAGGTGTATAGATCATGATCAAGTGGATAAAGTGCTTCATGATTTCATGATGGAACTGTTGGGGGTCATTTTTTCCCAAGAACTACTACATGGAAGATAATGAGAGTTGGTTGTTATTGGAAAATATTGTTTAAGGATGCCCATGCATGGGCAAGAAAATGTGTAAAATGTGTTATTTTTGCAGGCAAAGAAAGGCTACCAACTTTTCCCTTGCAATCAATTCAGGTGGAACAAATCTTCATGAAATGGGGCATTGATTTCATAGGTGCCATCAACCCACCTTCTAGTGCAGGACATAGGTGGGTACTTACAACAACTGATTATTTTACAAGATGGACTGAAGCAGTGACTTTGAAAGAAGCCAATGAAAGTGTTTGATAGGGTAGGGTTGGATGGAACACTCACTGTCCCATGCTCTGGGTCTCACCTTGGCAAACCCCTTTGGTGTCACTATCCACCTTCTTAACCTATAGGCCCTAATGCTTGTTAGGCACCCTTGGTTATCCTGTCCAACCCTACTATCATCTCCATCTCCCTAACCAAGCCAATCTTGGTGCTCTCTCTGCCATTCTCTCCTTAGCCCTTAATCTTCGTAAAGGCTAGCTACAACTCCAACCTTCACTAACTTGATGTAGGGGTGTGTGATGTCTTCCATGGCTTCAAATCCATCCCTCTAGGGTTCTTGATCCACCACCAATCACCAATTCTCCATCGCTCTCACCAAACCCTATTCTAGGGTTTAAAAAGGGCTACTAGCCCTTGAGCCCCAATTAGGCCTCCTAACCCGAGAAAATAGGCTTAAACTCCTATCTTTCTAAAGAACAACACAAAATTCCTTTAGAGACCCTGGTTCATTTTCCTACCTCTCCAATATTTTTGAGGTTATAGGCCTTCACTATCCGTACATAGGCGTAACCCTCATTTTGTAAGAATTAGGGCTTTTTAGGCCATTTTTTGACCACACAGTGATCTGTCTGCTTCTTTCAACCACCAAATGGACTGGTGAAGCCTCTTCCTTCCTGAAAAACCTTTGTAAGGTTTCCTACATTCACTACACACCTTGGGTTTCTAGGGAATTGACACCCCTGTAACTTTAGTGCTTTGCACTTTTTGACTGTCCTAACCGGGCACTGCCAAGCTCGCCTAGGAATAGTCTTTTGCCATAGTTATCTGAATCCTAAGGACTCCTACCTCTACCTTATGTACAAGCATGGAGCCTAGCCTCTGTTTCCAAGAACCCATACACCAGGTATAGGAGAAACATGGTCTAAAGCTCCATCTCTGCCGGTTTGACAGTTAGAACAAAAATTTCAAGAAAATGAATTAACCTAACAAAAACAAATGCTTGAACTAATGCAATAAGCTAACTACTAAACTGAGTAATGTCAGAAAAGAAATTTCACTACCTCCTAATCTGTATCAGATGCCATGTTCAATCCATTTACTTACTAATTCAAAATAGGAACAAAAACAGGAAATGCACACTCAACTATCACTGTTTACTTGATTTCAAACTAATTACAACTCAAAAAGATTCCAACCTTACTCTCAACTCAAACAACTCCTTTTAAATCCTCTCCAAGGTAGTTACCAATCCCTTGGGTCGGACATAACCACCACATTAGGCCCAAAATTGCACAAATGCAATATTTTGGGCTTTATTTCTATTTCCTAGTGAATCCTAGTGAAAACAAGTTGTGCAACTCATTCATTCTACCATAAGTTACTGTTCCACCTTCCTCCTAACAAGTTCTAACACCTCTAACTCAAATTTAAATGGTCAACATGACCTTAAAGCATTAAAACACAAAATTTCATCCTAGGCTCCCAAACTTTCCTAGTGCTACCTCATGCTCTCTAGGTGCTCTTGCACCTGTGTTGTTTTAAACTTTTATGATGATTTAGTAACTAGGTTTGGAGTAATTGAATCAATCATTTCAGATAATGCTTTAGCATTCATTGGACTCAGAGTAAGTGATTGGGCTGTCAGGAATGGAATTTATTTGAATACTTCATCAAATTATTACCAACAGGGTAATTTTTTAGCATAATCAACAAACAAAAACTTGATAAGGATCATCAAAAGAATCATGGAGGATAATCAAATAAATTGGCACACCAAGTTGAAATCTACCTTATGGGTAGATAGAATAATTCCCAAAAGGTCCATTGGGAACTCCCCATATGTGCTAGTTTATGGTAAAGAGGAAAGACTGCCTTTATTAGTGGAACTTCTAGCTCTTGATATTATGTACCAGCTAGAGATGTTTGAGGAAGAGGACCCAATGACAGTTAGATATGCTCAACTCATGGAGCTAGAAGAGATAAGAGATAAAGCAATGAAGTCCTTGGAGTATCATCAACTTAAAAAAAAAAGAATATTTGATAAGAAAGCAACACCCATAGTATTTAGAGAGGGTGTTGTTGTACTCAAATGGGATGAATTGAAAAGCAGGCTAGGAAAGCACTCCAAGTTTGATAGCATGTGGAGTGGCCCATTTGTTATTACAGAATGTAAGGAGCATAATGCATTCTAGTTATCAAAGATGGATGGAGAAATTTTCCCTATCCCAGTTAATGGGATACACCTCAAACGATGTTTTGAGGTTTGATCTACATTGTATTTGCTAGATTAGGAGTTTTGTTTTCAATAAGTGTTGTTTCACCATAATTTAGATGCAAGTTTTCAATTTCCCTAAGTGTTGTTCAACACAATTAAGTAGTTTTCCTTCTGAAGTTTTAGTGTTTCAATAAGTTTCCAAGGTGTTTTGCACTGATCTACAGAGTTACAGTATTGTTTTGAGGACTGTTTTCAAGTTGTGTCAACTTTTAGGTGAGTCAATGCCCAATGGATAAGCTTCAGGCAACTGGTCAGGATGTTTAGTAGGCAAACATCTAGCAGATGTCGCCAAAAATGTTACCTATTTTAGCTACTAGCTGAAATAGGTAGAGCTGTTATGTTTTACAAGTGAAAAGAAGGTACATTTTAACTCTGCTATGTCACATTCATGTGCATTAAAGGAAAACCAAAAGATTACATTACTAAATTTTTTATGCAGATGCATATAACATAGAAGAGAGTGCATAATATTTTTAGAAAAGTAATCTTTATTAATAATGTAAATGGATAATGTCTCACACAAGTCATGAGACTAACTGTTTTAATGCAAATAAAAGAAAAACTATACATTTGCAGATAAAAGAAATGCACATATAAAGATAGGGGACCCGTCATTGCCTGAATGACGAATCCTAGTTGTCTATCCTGCATCATTCCTTCACGTTTGACCGACCTCCAGTTGTTGTACCTTGCTACTCCTAGGTTTCCTGTATGAGTGAGATGAGGTTTGGTTAGAGCAATGAAAGATCACCAATCTATATGTCTGCAAACATCTAAAAACATATAGCTTAACCTTAATCTGCATTAAAACAACTTGCATACCAAAAATGTCCAGGAAAATAAATAGATTAACATAAACATCCATCATATGCTTAGTTTTTATCTAACATGTTTACTTCATGTGCAGGTATAGGTGAAATCCTTGTTTCTATTTTGATTCATCTGATTAAAGAATGTGGGGTAAAATGTGGCTCCCATAAGGGTTGAGCCCAGTGTGCTTTCATTTTGTGTTCTGACAAGATAATCTTACAATGTATTCTATGATATTATGATGCAATCAAGGATGAATCCATCATTCATAGCAGTGAGGTTGATGAATTCACTAGTATTAATAACAAATTGACACTCAATGGAATCACAGTGTCATAAAAACTAAACAATGGTAATCATCAAGTACATTGACATAGAAAATGCTATCAATAGTTTTTACCAAAGCATGGTGGTGATAGTTCAAGGGAGCATGTTTGTGAGACAACATGAATGAGAAAAATAGAGCTATGTACTATTCATGTTGGATTGCCAAGGATAATGGTCAAGTAAGCAACATTCTAGATAGTATCATGAACAAAAAGCATAAACAACAGTGGATTTTGCAAGCCTCAATTGGTACCATATGATATGCAAAGTATAGTCACAATCATAGTGATAGTGAGGAAGTCAAATGCCAATTTATGATCACAGTCATGGAGCTCAAGGTGGGAGCTCAGTCATTCAAGAATAGCATAGTGATGATTGTGTCATGAACAATGGAGCTCTTTGACGCACATACAGTAGCAAGAATGAATAGTGAAAATCACCTGATTATAGTTTATGTAGACTATTTAAAGTTGACTGTTTGGAGTCCATTCACAGAGTGTAATGAAAAAAGGATTGAATGCTCTCATTTTTGACATTCATAATAGTGATAATCCACATAACAATGTGAAGGATAATGCATCGAGCATTAATGGAAACATATGAGATAGGAACAGTCACAGTTCCATGGTCAATGAAGATGCTATCTCTCCAAGTTCTAATGTATCCAACAATGGATTACATAAAGTAACAAAATACAGGTCATTGAAGGTTTTTATTTCACAAGCGTAATCACTATGGCAGTGGACAGTGAAATCATAAGGGTTTCAAGTGAAAGAGGGTAGCATTTTTCTTGTGGAACGATGAATGAGATAGCTCTTGTTTCAATTATCCGCCTTCTTATGAAATCCCATTCATATTATAGTTTTGCATGGTTTTAAAATAACAGAGAGGGAATGATGAAGGAAAGAGCCATGGCCATTTTGAGGAGACAAATTGTGTAAAGAAATGAATGGTGGTCTAGATTTGATAACCTATAACCGTAAATGAAGCATGGAGCAAAGTATAGGTGCGAAGACCCTCAATCTAGGATTTAGAAACAAAATAGAGCTTCATTTATGGAAAACCTAGAATAGAATGAGGGCTTGTCTTCATTTCCCTAGGAGGAGCAAGGTAGAAGCCACAAACCCTCAGCCTATATATTTTTTGTGAAAGCCCTCCAGCTACCTACAGGAACAGAGAAACCCTCGAGTTCTCCATGGGTTTTTCTCACGGGAAAAAAGAAAAAAAACACAGATACATGCTTGTTGAATATAATACATAGAAGAAAACGCAAGAGATTTAGAGCTTTGGCCTCTAGAGTTCATTGTTTTGAAACCCTTGAGTCTCAATATAATAAAGCAAAGTTTAAGAGTTTACTCTTACAAGAAAGGAAAAATGCAGAAACCTTAAAGAAATTTGTAAACTTGAATTCCAGAAGGCCGAGCCATGAGAACACACAGGTAAAGTAAATGTTCAAAAGACACATAGCCGCAACCATGGAGATAACCAGTCCTCTGTTTTTTGCAAGAAATGGAAATAAATATACATAGAAATGCTAGAGTATTTCTATAAGAAAATGCATGGAGTGTGCAAGAAAAGTAGGAAAACTTAAATATATTTATTTTTCTACAAGAATGGCTCGATCTTGAGCATTTTTACCTTGAGGAAAAAGGAATAAATAATGTTTCTAGAAGGCTTACCTGAGCATCAAAGAGCTGAGCCTTGTCAAGTAACAGCTAAAAGCCTCTGTTTCTTGCAAATTTCACCATGAAACTCTACAGAAACCCTACTATGTCAACAATGGATTTTTCGAGAAGTTTCAAGTGCAAATGAAATGCCTTGTGTTATTTTTCCTTGCTTTTGTTTTCATAACCCTAAGCCAACATATGCCAAAGTGGCATTTTTTGTCATAGTTTTGAAAATACAATGCAAACTAATATGCACCATGGGCTAAGTTTATAAGTCTTATGCCTAATTCCTTGTGTTTCTTTGTAACCATGAGTTTCATACTTATGATTTATATTTTTGCTTTGACCTATGTAAGGTTGAGTTAATGAGGCATGCAATTTTACATTGAGTTTTAAATTTGTAAAGAATATTTGATTTGGATGATGAATTTATAAATCATTTAAGTCAAAAATGCTATTTTAGGTGCAAGGTTGAACACATACCTTACATGTGTTATGAATTTTGAAGGAGTCTTCATGGTTGCACAAATATTGGGGTTGGTTTGAGGTGGTTAAGTCAACATGTGGAGAGCATGTAGGGGATTTTATTCACTTTTTTGGGAGTTATGAGAGGATATAGGGGGTGGTTTTACATGCCTAGATGCTTGGTATGGTCAAACTTATCCATTTTCATATATGGGAGCTCTTTTGGAGGAGATGCAGTTTCTAGATTCATGGATTTTTGGGGGCATCCAACCCAAGGTAGTTTTTGGTTCCTATTTTGGTGCAACTGCTTGGGATTGGATGATATAGTCATTCATTTGATTCATTTGTATTTTAGTTATGGATTATGCAATTTTGGACTTAGTGATTTTTCAATCCTTTGACAGTTTTGACATATTTATGTAACTCACATTTTGGACATGAATAACAGATGAGACCTATAATATCAATGATTTTGGAGTTTTTCCTTCTCTTTCCTTGCTTCATTGTGTGCATTCAAATGATTTGATCAAGTTATTTGTGAGGTATTGTTTTTTTCTTATAGCTTTGTCTCATGTTCAACACCTTTATGCAAGAGTTTGTTTATGCAGGTCATAATCAGTGTCAAGTTTTGTGAATGGCTTATAGTTGTGAAGTCACCTTCCTTCTAGAGTCTGAGCATCAATACCTCATTATGAAATAATTATGTAAAGACATACAAGAATAAGTTGTGCAAGTTTATTTTCAGTCATTTTAAGCAAGTGTTGATTATCTGAGTTTATGTCAAAGTTCGGTTTGGTGTATCATCTCTTTAGTATTTTTGTTCATTTTCAGTTTCCTAGTTATGCATATTTCTCTTCCATTTTCCTTGGTAATCAATAGAATAGTGAAGTAATTTAGGTGATAACCAGTTAGGAAGTCAACCTTCTCCAGAGGTTTGGTCTCGTTTGAGGTACCCACACCTTGGGATCATTCCCATGTTTTCACTGGATTGTTGAATTTCAGATTCAATAAGGTGAAAATCCAAGAGATAACACAAACTTGGGGTTTGATCAAGGCAAACCCCCTTACAAACAAACCAAAAAATTTAGTTTTTCTATAGGTCTAGATTCGAAAGCGAAGATTGAAAGGTACAATCAAAAAGTGCAAATCAAAGGCTACATAATCAAACTTTTAAGTTTTAGAAAAGGCTACTAGGACCCATTTGCCCTAGGGAAAATTTGTCCTAGGAAGACACTCAACAAAAACTTTTGGTGATAGGTGCATGGTGTCTTACCCTTCTTATATCTGCTGAAAGTCTATTGTTTCTGATTGTGTTATGCTTTAAATTGATGATTCAAGTTTCACATTGCATAATTGAGTTCACTTAGTATTTTTGGTTTTTCTCCCAAAAGTGCATTTCTAGCATATTTACCCCATCTTTCCATAAGGAAAAACAACAAAGATCTCTAATAGGGTTGAATCACCTAAGGGTTGAAATTCAATCCTGTTGTGCATGTTTTGCACACACGCCCCACCGTAGGCAGGGACCCCCTTTTTTTTGCTCCCGACAGGCCCCTTTGCTCCTGTCTTGTTTTGTGTGCCCCATAATCCAGGCCCAAATTGGTCATGTGCCTTCAAACGATCAAATTCCCCTTACCAAATACACCTACTTAGGGTATTCAAATCCGCAAAGAAATAAAGTCGTCCATCCCCTTTCTACCTTTTGTCTTGTTCCTGCTATTTTGGAAACATCCGTGGACCCCTGTCGGTCCGATTTCCACATCTTTGACTTTGGGGCTAACTTTTTGGAGGATTTGGGATGTGTTTGGGGTCCCTAAGTGAACTGCCAAGGTTTTGTCAACGTTCCGTTAAGTTTCGATGGTTTCAGAACTTTCCCTCTAGAATTCCCTTCCTCCTTGGCTGTTTGGAAACATCCATGGACCCCTGTCGCTCCCATTTCCACATTTTTAACTTTGGGGGAAACCTTTTTTGGATCTGGGATGTGTTTGAAGTGCATAAATGAACTGCCAAGGTTTCGTCAACATTCTGTTAAGTTTCGATGGTTTGAGAACTTTCCCTCTGGAATTCCCTTCCTCCTTGGTTGTTTGGAAACATTCGTGGCCCCGTCGCTCCCGTTTCCACATTTTTGACTTTGGGGTCACCCTTTTTTGGATCTAGGATGTGTTTGATGTGCTTAAATGAACTACCCAGGTTTCGTCAAAGTTTGGTTAAGTTTGATGGTTTTAGAGCTTAGTCCCCTTTTGTTTTTTGAACATTCGGTGGCCACCTCCCTTCTCTGGCCCCTCCGTGGCCATTTGGGACTCCGCCTCCGTTTTGAACATCCGGGCCACCTCCTTCTCGGGCCCTCGTGGCCGTTTTGGTGTCGTCTCTCCTTGGCTATTTTGAACATCCGGGAGCCTGCCTCCTTCCCATTGTTTTGAACATCTAGGAGCCTGCCTCCTTCCCTGTTTGAACATCCAGAGCCACCTTCTTCCAGTTGTTTTGGCTTTCGTCCGCTTTCTACCTTTTGGCTTTCTTCCGCCGTCTTTCCACCCTCTGGCGCTCGCACCCTTGAAGCACGCATTAATGTTTATGGCCCAAATGAGCTCCAAATATGAATATCAAAATATTTTGATGATGCATGGATAGATCTAATAGGGAATTTGTGGTTTGACTGACATTTTCCTTAACTCATGTATAAATGCACTTACGACACTTCGTGTTTGTAGGAGTCAAGAAGCCTTTTGTAGGTCTATCGGAGAGGCCCATTGAGGGAGTTGTCCTACCTTTTTCTAGATGATGATGATTTCTAAGGAGCTTTCTGCCCGAATTAGGGGCCACCAATCCATTGATGCCAATCGTCGACGGGCTCGTTTGATCAAAGGAAGAACACTGCAAGCACATCAAGCAAAAGACAATTTTTAGGCAGTTTCCGCTACAGTGAAAAGGGAAATCAGCTAAATGACGAAATTGCTACAGTGACTGGCACTAGATGACAAAATAGAGAAAAGACAAGGAATGTATTTTAAATTGCTAGATAATGGAGCGTAGGTGAAACCCTATTGTAAATCAAATCTGGGCCATTTGATGTAATTGAATCCTAGCCATTCATTTGGGCTTTGAAAAACTATAAATAGGGGCTTGTCCCTCATTTCTAAGGGTTGGAGAGCTATTGTAAAAAGCATTTTACAGCAATAGAAGACAACATTGCATGATTTTATGGATGTTCTATTTGATTTTGCTCATCTTGCATGCATGGTTCTACTTCCATATTAGTTTCTTGAATGGCTATCATGATGGTGTTGTTGTTATAGTATTTGATGAACTTCCAGCTCATACTTTTTGTGGTTCATTGATGATGAATCACTTTGAAAAGATAGTCTGAGCCTCTTTCCTTTATTGCTACAACTTAGTTCGATTGCATGTACATGATGTGTGTATGTGATGTGAAAATCTGCAATCCTTAGAAGATTGCACTGGTTTTGTGTAGCTGTAGGTTTCTCTTGGTCAAGCAAAACTCAGTTTAGGAAGTCTATCTACTTTGGCAGCCATCATTATTACTGTTCATTCGTAGCTTAGGATTAGAATAGCTTTCATAACCCTTCTCCTTTTGCTATTTCTTTTAATCCTTGGTTAGAGTAGGACCCAAAGCATCACCATGAAGCTAAATTAGATGAACTTGATGAGTTTTAGCTTGTTGTTTTGAGTGGACAGCCACTGTTCATTCACTTCCAGCACTTTGAAATTGCATTTGCAAACCCAAATTCCCATGATTTGTAACTCATCCGTAAGATCGCCTTGTGATTCCAGCAAATCACATCAAACAACTAAGATATTCCAAGCATTGTCAAGACCTGACATTAGAGACCTTGGGATAGTGTTCTGCAATCTGATTGTGGAAGATTGTCTTTCAAGAGAGGTAGTGCATCTACGCATTACCTGTGTTGAGAAGTGCATAAAAAACACATCAACAAATCATACCTTTGGGGATCTATTTTTCTTTATGAAACAAGAAAGATGGGTGCATCATACATCCAATCATCTCATTTTTATAAACCTATTTTTTGGTGTTTCATAGAGTTCCATCAATTTCTATATAATATGGATTATATAATACAAAACAATTTATAAAGTAAAACTACTAAAAGAAAAATAACTAAATGAAAATTGGTTACAAATACCTTCTTAACCAAAAATTGGGATACAATCAAGTGATACTATGGTCCCATGTAGTACAGATTAAGTTGACTACAATTTAACTATTCCCTTCAATTGTTTGTTGATGGTCTCAAATTTTATTGCACCATGCACCTTTATGATTTTGATAAAAAAGGGCCCAACTAGTGGAAATTCAAGTTTCTAGGATGTCTTTGAAAATTATTGTTATACAACAAGACCATATTGCCAATTTAAAAGTCATTTTTCTTAATATGTCAATCATGCCAAAATTTTACCAAATTTTCTCTGCTAACTAACTCTAGTGCATAAGTGCTTCTCTTCTAAGTGATTCATAATATTCAAATGGGTGTGCAAGGATTCTTAATCATCAAAAAATACAAAATTATGTTTAAGGAACTATACTAACAACATCACTATATCAAAACACTTCATCAAATAGGAAAATCTCTAATAACAAGCGAAAGGAAAATATGCCCATAAAGTAGAAATTAGACATAAATAGTTTTGACATTAACCCTATGAGATAAGAAATGCATGTAAGTTCAAATAAACATAAAAAAAAAGAAAACACACAACACAAAATATACCTTAGGAAAACCCTTTCAAGAAAAACTTGGCCTCTAAAGCACACCTAATGCATTATTCAAAAAAATAGTTACAATACATTCGCAAAGTATTAATTATATATTGAGGGAAATAAGAGAAGATTAATTTCCTTTGGATTCAATCTAATAACATAACCCCCATCTCTAACAAATGTTTTGTAACTTGTAAATAATCTAGCAATATCTCAACCATACATCTATTTCCATACTACAATGTCACAACCATGATCAACAAGAGTTCAATTATGGAGGAAATCTTATAGTGTAACCCATGCAAGTACAGATGTACATCACATCCACATCCTAAGCATCTAATATATATCCAAGCCCATAAATATAAATCATATGAGGTTTCTAATTCCACGTACTTAGACCATGGGAAAGTTTAGGTGCCCAAATCATGCACAAAATTTTCAACCACAAAGCTTGGTGAAGCTACAAATGAAATCAGAACTATTACATGTCTTCCTTCACCAAATTAGAGCATACCATTTTGGAATAATTCATATTTTTAAAGATGCTCATGTATGTACCATAGTTAAGTAAAGACCCTACTTGATCTTATCTTAGTCTATAATTAACTCTCTCTCTCTGTATTATTTCTATCTTGACAACTCTTATACACCTCATAATTTTCACTACTTTTAGTAACTTCCATGACATTGAGTGATAATTACAAATTAAAAAATACATACTACAAGTAACACATAGTGCCACCTCGAGTGGGGTATCCAAAAATATGAGAAAATAAATATAAATAATAATCCAAAAATTAAGAATTTTAAGGTATATGAGATCTAGGTGCAATTTTATGTGAATGTGATGAACCTAGGATGTGGGTGTTAGAGAGAGGTATGGTAGTGGCTTACAAAATTTTTTGGGGCCCAAAGTGGCTTGAGGATATCATGTATAAAAGTATTTTAAACAAGTGATAATTAAATAAACTCATGGGAATTAAAAATAACCAAGATAATGGTGCATATGACATACTTGAAGTGCTTGTATAGGCTCAATATGAGAGTGGAAGACATTCCTGCTCGAGGAGCATTGGTTATTATAGATCGAGTAACCTTGTCTCTTGTGATAGGTCTACTTGGTTTCACTTAGCCAGTATCATAGGTTATTGCATTAATAATCCCTACCCCTTCTCTATAATCTAGTCCTTATTCCCTTTGAGTGTATTGATGAGATAATTTACTTTTTCCTTATGTTTTCATGGAGTGACTTATGGAATGCTTTATGTGTGGCATGTATGCTTCATGTTTGGTGTATGTCTAAACCAACCATTTTTTCTTATGTATTGTGTGAGTTTTATTGTGGCCTATGTGATTTTATCCTAGAATGGTGGGGTGGACCTAAGGGTTCCATGTGGCTGGGTAGTATAGAAACCACCATTGGGGACCGAAGGATCATGGATAGGGCTTGAGATTGGAAAAAAATTAGGAAGATGATTCACCACCTTTCATTTCTTAAATTTTCAATGTTGTAACATGTATTTATTTAAGGGCATTTGAGTCCTTATATTTTAATACATGAAATTATTGGACCTCCCTAGTGGACAAATTATAAATGGACCACATAAGTGGTACATATGTTATATTTATCTTTATGTGCCTCAACACGAGAGTCAAGAATGCATTCTATCAAGTGTATGATTTTAGTCTTTCATTATGGTTTAAATTTAAATTAGATAATCTTTAATGGGGTTTTAAAATGAACCTCTTATTAGAAAACATAGTATAAAACTTTGGAAACCCTAGTAGATTGTGAAACCTTAGGGTGCTCCTTCTAGGGGTTATGTTTCATTTGGGGATTGTTTAGGGTCCCTTGAGTTCTCTTAGGGTAGATGAAGTATGTGGATCACACCTTTCCATTTTCCATTAGGTATTGATCCTAATGTTGGAGCTTTAAAGGGTTCCCAACCCCTTGGGAGCTATCTCCTTCATGGGTTAAGTGTCTTGTGGTTGAGGAATTTTATAACCTCTAGGAACCACGTGTCATTTATAAAATTTTAGGGTTTTCTTGCATTTTATGATTTTATAGGTAGTTCTTCGGTGTTTGGAAAATATTGGGGACCAAACCCAGCTTGGTTTTTCTCATTGGCTAGGACTCTAGCACTAGGATAGGACTACAACATTAAAACATGACTACATCACTAGTTCAGGAATCTATTGCTAAAACAAGACACCTATGCTCGACCAAGACACCTATGCTTGAGTGCTAGTGTGCTCTTTTGGAACTAGTGTCCCATTTGGGCATTGTAGTCCTATTTGGGTGCTATATCCTCCCAAGGCACTGTAGTCCCTCCATACATCAAACAACGAGTACTTATAAGCCTTTTTTGGGAAAAAAATGTGAACATAAGTTGTTCCCTTAGGTCTTGTGATCCCCTAATTTTTCTATTTTATTGATAGTTTTCATCATTGGAGAAATATATCAACATTTATCTTGGGAAGTGTGTCTTCACCCGAGATTGCTCTTTTTTGAGTCTTGTGTTAGGGAACTTGTTTCCCTTAGGATGGTCAAGTATTGTGGGTATTTAATCATGTGTTTTAGTGATCCTTTTGGTGTAATTTTACCCTTGTTTTATAAGGTGGTTAATTTTATGTCATAGTCTTACACTAGTGCACATTGTTTAGTCAATGATGTTGTCTTGTTAGAGTGTTAGCATGCTTGTGACACAATTGTGTCATAAGTATTGCATATTTTTTCTTTAAAAAATTATGTGTGATTTTCCTATTTAATATCCCATGGGTTCCTTGGTGGGGTATTACATCTAATGTCCTCACTAAATGCTAGTGTCCTATGGTGCCTTGTTTTCATCAGTTCATTGCTTGTTTGGTCTTCCTACCATTTTTAGGGAAAATATGTTTATGAAAGCTATTCCTCTTGGCTTAAAAAGTCTTCCCATTTTTTCATTTTATTTACAAGTTCCATACCTCTAATTTATGCAATTTCCTTTCTTTAGGAAGCATGTCATTTCTTAGATGTGACTTGCCATCATTCTAGTTGTTGGAGGGATTGTACCTCCTAGTTAGGAAACCTTGTGTGAAGGTTACCTTGGAACTGATGGTTCCATCATCTAGTCATTAGGTGTTGGATCCTAGTCATTCCACCATTTGTGTGGGTTTCCATGGATGTTGTAAGATTTTATAATTATTTTTTTGATGTGGATTAGAGGTTGATGGTTCCCTAATCCTACCTTTGTGTGGTATTTTGAGAAAATGCAATCATGGGTTAGTACCTAATTGTTATTTGGGTATCATCCCTTCTCATAAGTTCATCATGGTGACTTCATCTCACAATTGGTAAGTATTTCATTGGTTCCACCTCAATTGTGAAATGGTGAGTTCATTATTGTTGTCATTTTACTTGTGTTTGTGTATTTCACACGACACTTGTGTGCATGTTGTTGCATCTTCAATGTTGTTGTTTCAAATAAAATTTTCTATTTGGTTTTGTCCTAGGTGTGTCAAATTGGGTAATTATAGTATAATTATGTTAACTATGGATGTGAGCTTCTAACTTGCAAGTTAAATCAAATAATCTATAATATCATCACTAGGTTATGCAAGTTTGATGCCAATGACTATACCCACTATGTCTACATGAGCATGGATTGGAATGTTCTATTTTGGTAACCATAAAATAACTATAGACTCCAACCTCTACTTCAATATTACAAAATCCTTTTGGTATTATTTTATTTAAAGGGTTCATGTTTGTGCACTATAAAATCATGAAGCATTAAAATGTGCATGTATTTTTTGCTGAATTATCCATAGTATTTGGTGTTTTGGAGAGAACCATGTACTTTAGATGGTATATTTGGAACTTTTAGCTATAATATGATAAAAAAATAGTTATATCAACCAAAATTTCATCTTTAGAAATAATATGCCCTAATGGGTTACAAAATAAGTTTGTGAAATTACACTTATTTTATTGAAATACTTAGTCATTTTTACCACTTGAACATTAGGCACAAAGATTCCATGTGATCTCATACCATTTCGCATACCCTCTAATCATCTAGAAAAACTTGTAGAAACTATTAAATGAAATATTCATATGCATTGGTGATTATTCTAGAAAGCATTATATATGGATTATTTAACCCAAATGACATCACATTATAGCCAAACCTACCTCATTATGTGGTAAATATTCTTTTATAAGTTTTCTTTGTAATAGATTGTAACTAGAGAATCTATCATTGAATGTGTATAATTTTTCACCTAGAACCCCTTTAAGTATTTCTTTTATGAAGTATGTTGGGAAGGGATTTGTGATGCATGCCTCATCCAATACTTTATATTTTACATGTATTTAACTATTTCCATGCTTCTTGATAGAAATCACCATGAGGATAACCCATTTTGATTTTAAATAAGAAAAAAAAATCTACTTCTAGCATTTTATATATCCTATCTTTGAACTTAATGCATATGTTTGGATTCAATCAATGGGGATGATTTTTAACCAAATTAGGGCCTAGTTCTATTGTAATCTACATCTTCCCTAAAGAATAAATAATAACCTTCATTTCATAAGCCTTCACAAAGACATCATATTTTTTGATTATGCAATATATTTACATGTTCCAAGGGGGAAGTGAACAAAGTTGGAAAATAAGTTTGTTAAATATATCTTTATCAGTTATAGTTATGGTGTGAAAGGATACAAGCTTTGGGATAATATTGCACAAAAGGCAATTCATTGTAGAAGTGTTGTTTTAGAGAAACTAATACTTCTTCTATTATCTTGTAGCCTAAATTATATATAAGAGAATTGATTCAACTTCCTTCTACAATTGAGAAAGTTGAATTGAGACTGCTAGATAGGTGAGAATTTTAGGAGAGCTAATCAAGCTTTGAATATTTATAAGAGGAGGGAAAAACTCCAACTAAATTTTTTCAAAGGTCTACAAGGCATATACAACCACTAGAAAGGTGTTCACTTAATGATTGGAGATATATATATTTTTCTTTGAATACTAACATTAATGAGTTGAGATCTCTATAATAGGCACTAGGTATGAATGATGCTAAGTCCTAGAAAATAGCCAAGGATGAACTAGTGGTAGCACTTGAAAATAATGATACATGAGACCTTTTACCATTTCCTCTAGGAAATAAATCTATTGGTTTAGATGGTAGTATTGAGAAATACAAAGTGTGATCAGTCACAAAAAGGTTACTTCTAGGTTGAGGGGGTTGATTATGGTGAGATATTTTATCCTATTATGGAAATCAGCTCCATTGTATTTTTATTATCCATTTTTATGAATTATGACTTAAATGTTGATAAACTGGATGTGAAAATGTCATTCTTTCATGTTGATTTGGAGGAGGATATTTATATGACACAATCATAGCAATTTATGGTTAAAGGTATATGTAATTTGGTTTGTAAATTAAATAATTCCTTATTTGGAATTGAATAGAGGCCTAGGATGTAGTATCATAAGTTTGATATATATGTTGAGTTTGTAATTTGAGAGATCCAAGTTTGGTCATTGTGTTTATTTAAATCTAATGGTGATTTTTTTGCTTATTGATTTATAAATTGATGACATGTTGATTATTGAAAAAGGGAAATGATAGCTTTCATAAAAAATACTAGCTCTTAATAAAGTTTTAAATGAAAGGTCTTGGGGTACAAAATTACTTTCCTAGGATGGAAATCAAAAGAGATAAGAGAGAAAAAAGTTATGGCTTGGCTAGAGTAAGTATGTCAATTTAATTTTACAAAAGGTTTAATATGTAGGATTGTAGATCAATATATGTTCATATTGTATTGGGAATGAATTTATCTATTATAATTCCCTACATCCCATTTAGAGATATATTACAAAAGTAGAGTGCATTACTAGAGTGCAATTGGAAGCTTAATCTATGCTATGGTATATACTAGAATAAAAATTTCTTAAGAAATGGGAGTACTTAGACAACATATGTCCAATCATAATAGAGTTCATTAGGATGAATTAAAAGAGTCTTAATATATTTGTGGGGTGCCTCAAAATATTCATTTCATTTTCATGGAATATAGGAGTTAGGAATTCCCCAAATATTCATGGTTATGTAGATTTATATTGGGCAAGTGATGTCAATATCAAAATATCCACTTGAACTTATGTTTTTACTTTATTTGGTGGTACAATAATTTGGATGAGTAAGTGATGGCATGCGATCAATTTGTCAACTACAAAGGTAGAGTATGTTGCAACAATTCATTCCTATAAAATCTATTTTTTAAAATACTGTGTTCAAACATTGGGTTAAAATGAGTAACAACTACAATTTATTTTTATAGTTAGAGTGTGATATTCCTAGCAAAGAACCTAAATATTTAAGCTATGAACAAGCATATAGATTTTCAATATCAATTTTTGAGATACATGGTTGAAAAATGCAAGGTGAAACTGGTGAAAGGTAGAAAACTTGATGAATTTTGCATATTTCTTAACTAAAATTGTGTGCATAGAGAAGTTTATATGTTGTTTGGAGTCTATGAGCCTCTTGGCCCTTATAAATTGATTCCATGATAGTATGTTACCCCTATGTCTTGAAAGGTATTCAATGAGTGTGAGAATATTTGGAATTAAGGTATCTCAAACCTAAAAGTAATCGATTTAATTATTCTATTATTAGATGTTTTCCCATAATTACACATCATATTTTAGTTGTATTTTATTTAGTATTTGTGTGTCACCTCAAATGGGGAGTTATAATTTGTGTAAGGTATATAATACCTAGTGTTGGTATCTTTCTTGATGAAATATAAGATGTTATTAGTTGCATAAATATGGAAAATTTGGACTATCCATATATTGTGAGATCCTATGAAAAGTTATGAGACATCTTATGATGTCTAAGAGCTAAAATTGGGTTACTCTGGAATATTGACTAGCTATGATAAGATTTATTATTTTTCATATGGTACCTATTTAGAGATATTATGCCTAGCTAAGTTGGGTGCCCATGTTGAGTGGGTCAAACTAGGATTTACTACTACATTATTAACTAACTATTTTTAGTAAGGCATGGAATCTTCATGGGTCATGTTGGAAATTGTGCCAAAGTTAGGTATCAATTTTTGGGGGGTTTTATAAAATATTTTTTGAAACCATTTATAGTTTCCCACCTTTTTTATTTGTCTATAAATTGGTAATTGAGAAAGTGGCTTTTGCAAGTTGAATTATACGTACATAGGTGTTGTTAGAATGCCAACAAAATTCTTCCAAGTTTATAGTTGGTATATTATAATCTTGTAAAAACTAAGTGTATTGTAATCCTCTTCAATTTGATAATAAATTGCATAGGATTTAGAGTGCAGGGTTTTTCTCTTGAAAGGTTTTTCCCCACATAAATAATTGTGTTATGGTATAATTATTTATATGTTTATAATCACATTTATCTACTTTATATAATATGTTTGGATTAGTTTTAAGTTTTTGTACACCACTCCCTTCAAGATTAGCGTAGGAAGTTATTTCCACATACCTTTCTTCCTTACATGGATGATTTATATTGTTTCTTGTTTTAGTAATTTGAATATTTTATCTTGGTCTCAAATTTGACCTAAAATCAACATTATAGGCTTCTCCAATAAAAAATATCTATAGGAAATTCACATTTGATTGAATGTGAGATCTCACCCCTTATTGTTGGTGTGAATAGGGATATTACCCAACTAGTTCACATCCTAGGTCCTACTCACACTTGTTAGTTAAGTTTACATAGGGTTCACTTAGGACTCTTACCTCTTATTGTATAATGTCATATGATTGTGACATGTTTCATAATATCATAATATTATGTTTACTTATTCTCTCACCTTGCCTGTATAAGAAATGCATCATATGTACATTATGTGGTATCATTGATTCATTTACCATCGCATCATTATTGAGTCCATAATCAAGAAATATATTCTCTTGATACTCTCTTTTGGAAGGATATCTTTGGTTTTGCATGCGATTTTGGGATCTTGAGTTCTCGTGTGACTCTTACACTTACTAATACTTCAAAATAAGGTTTTATTCTAAAATTTAAATACTTAGCTTGGACATTAGAGTATGAAAATTATTTGTGTATTCTTGTATTGATTCATCTTGACCCTAACACAATTGAAATGAATCCATGTATTGGTCATCATAGTTTACTAAAGGTTAGAAGGTTTCTTTAATGATTATAATAAAACCATTCCACATGTCCATATATGTATCTAAGTCATCCTTTTGTGTTGTGTAGTAATTATTCCACCATTTCTTCATCGAGAGAAAAAAATTTACTAAGAGAAGAGGTATTCTTGTCTTGGGCAGAGAAATAATTAACCAAATAGTTTTTTTATTAAACCAATTATTTAGGGAATATACATACATACATACATACATACATACACACACACACACAAACACATATAGAACATGAGGATGTCCACATTGACATACATTGTATGGCATGTGACCATCAAATAGTTGTTGAAAATTGGTAGGGTTTTGAAATTATTTGAAAAGTTGAGAAAATTGATCCATAATACCTACTATTTTGTGTGCACAAAATTCCTTTGATTCTTCCCATTATCTTTGCAAATAAACCTTTATCATCTTCTAGAACATCTATGGTGGTACACATAATTGGTGTTTTATCTCCCATATAAGGATGTGAAGGAAGATATCACAAATGGTCACATATTTTAATCCCTAACTTCATGTATTTAGAGCTCATGTGAGTGGGAAACAAATAAATAAATTGTTTCAAATACCACTTGAATATCACTAGAAAATGGCACAAAGCGAGTTTACTCTAAGACCATTTATGTAGAGGCCCAAGTATAATCTTGATCAAAAAATCAATAAAAATATTCAATTAGGTTATTTTTTAATGGAAGTTTTGTGTTATGATAGGAATTAAATTATATGCAAAGAATAATTGAATAAAATAAAGATAATACAATAAACAACCATAATACAACCCCATAATAAACCTATTTAGTATCAATTTTTTACATAATTTATGATAACAAATTTTTAATGTTTAAATGTTTATGTATAATCCCTTATAATGTCTAACTATAAATAATAATAGAATAAATTATTATAAAAGAGGGAGGAATATGATGGTTAGTTAGGATCATGGTAGTTAGATAGGATGACAATCCTATCAATGAAATTGTGAAGGCCACTAAGAAAAATACAATATTTGTGGTATGTTCTAATGACATAAATCATCCTAGATTATTAGGTCACCCATAAATGTTTAGCTCCCGATGGATGGTGATGAGGCTAATTAGGTCATTGATTTAATAAATAGGGATGATCTAGGTAGTATTTTTTTTATTGGTTATATCAGGAATTTTTAGCTTGGCCTGAGCTAGCATGGAGGCCACAATTGGGGGACCTCCTCCTTGGCATGAACATAAGTAATAGTTCAATCTTTCAAGCATGATAGCCTAGTAGGGGCACAAATCCCACAAGCACACCAACCTAACAAGGGATTGGACCTTTGGCATGAACACCTGGCACGTGGCATGAATGCCATCAACAACTTCAATATTGGATGATGTAGGTGGTATGTATAGAACATGGAATAATATGGAGAGAAAAAACCATTTTATCCTATAGATTCCCTTTAGATGCACATACAATGATAATAGATCAAACCATAGGTGGGTTAGAGGAGGATTAAGATGGATGATCTAGAGGAGATAAGGGGTAGTTTCCTTTTCTCATAGAACACTTGTAATAGATTTCAATAGATGAGAAGTGTAGGAGGGTGATCCAAGCATATTTCATGATGTGTCATAAAGAAAGTAATATTAGGTGGACCATTGTATTAAAAAATGAGTAAGAATGAACATGTGATATGTGATGTCAAGTGCCCTAGTGGATTGTGTAGTTACCATTTTATATATGACAAAATGATTGAATTGATAGTTTATTTGTTGGTTACATCAAGAATTTTTAGCTTGGATTGAGCTATCATGGAGGCCACAATTGGGGGACCTCCTCTTGGCATGAACACAAGTAATAGTTCAATCCTGCAAGCATGGTAGCCCAGTAGGGGCACAAATCCCATGAGTACACCAACCCAACAAGGGATTGGACCTCAAGCATGAATTCCTGGCACATGACATGGACACCATAAACAACTTCAAATTTGGATGATTTAGGTGGTATTAATGAGTATAAAACATGGAGGAATATGGAGAGAAAACACCATTTTATCCTATAGATGCCCTCTAGATATACATACAATGATAATAGATCAAACCATAGGTGGGTTAGAGGAGGATTGAGATGTATGAGTTAGAGGAGATAAGGGGTAGTTTCCTTTTTTCATAGCATCCTTGTAATAGATTCCAATAGATGAGGAGTGTAGGAGGGTGATCCAAGTATATTTCATGATGTGTCATAAATAAAGTAATATTAGGTGGACCATTGTATTAAAAAATAAGTACGAATGAACATGTGATATGTGATATCAAGTGCTCTAGTGGATTGTATAGTTCCCATTTCATATATGACAAAATGATTGAATTGATGGTTGCCCATAGTACTAGTAATTCAAATTGAGATATAGGCATATTAGTTTTCTCACATCATTATGTTCTCCTATGAACCATGCTAAAGAAACATACAACAGGGGCACAAACATAGTTCATAACGCTAAAGTGGGAGTAAAATGAACTAAAGAGAGTTAAATGACATTCAAGTGAGAGAGGTTATTATAGCTCGAGGATGAGATTCTTAGTGAACCACGCTTAAACAATAGTTATTATTGGCATGGGATAAGGTGTAAGCAAGATATATAGGTATCAAAAACATAGAAAATAATATTTGGAGGCTTCAAGGAATGAATTTGGTATTTAAAGAGAGATCTAGGTAAAGGCCTCATAGTAGGATCCATGATAGTAGGAAAATTGAGACGGTGAATGCTTTTTCAAGGTAACCTCCCCCTAAATGACATTTTATTTCATGTTTTTTTATCATTATTATGTTGGACAATTTTTATTTGGATACATTTATGTGGACACTCTTTATTATTGTTTTATATGATGGATTTGGATTATGTCATGGGTACACATATATGATTTTCAATTTATGGTACTTTAAAATTATTTTCTATGTATGCGTATATGTGTTCTATATGCATGTATCTGAATGATATAACACATATAACTTATACTCACATTTATCTTTTATAATCAATGAATGCTAATTTTTATGTAGTCCTACTAAAATAAATCAAACAATGAACAAAACCCATGATCAAATGTAATAACGATACAAGATATGTCACTAAGGCTTAAATCAATGTGAATCATACATAAGTAAGATTTTCTTTTCTTTTCCTTCTATTTATTTTAACCAATATTTCACATCATTAGGTTGATAACCAATACCATTTTATTTTTTCCCTCAAATAATTCTATTAGGTTATGTTTACCTTGTTCATGTCTTTTAAGTCATTTTTTGTTACAACCAACTTTTTATAAAAAAAATTAATTAGGAACATGAAGTTTATTATATTATATTATAGAAAAATGCCTATAAGATGACTAATTAGAATCACTAACACACACGTAGGTATATTTACCATTCATAGTTTCATCATGTGTCTTAGGTGGTTTCTCATAATAGGATGGATCCATGCAAAGAGGGGGATTTTATAAGCTTTAAAATAAGCACTACATTATCCCACTACACAAACTATAAAATATAAAGGTCAAATTTAATAACATTCTTATCGAGTAGATAGTTTTGTGTAATCACATATTTTAAGAAATCAACAAAATTACAAGAATTAAGTGTTGAGCATCGACTAATATTTTGTATCACTTACTATTATATCAGAATTTTATATATGTTTATCTAATTTATAAGGTACATGTATCGTTGCATGTAACCATAGGTTCCCTAATAGAAAATTATAAGATAATTGACTAGAAATCACATGAAAAATGCATCCAAGGTAAGTGGTCTAGTTGTAATAGGAAAAATACTATCCCAAAAAGAAGTTCTACCACATTATTAAAGCTTCTAATATCAAGATAATATTTTGTAGTTTTCTTATGTCTATATTAAGCTTTAGTTTTTGTAAGAAATACTCACTACATATTTTCAAGATAGGCCCATTATCAACTAAAGATAATTTTTGTTTCTCATTCATATCTAACCATAATTTACAATGGTAAATTGAAATTGATAATAGATTGGTGTGGTAGATCAACATAGCTAGATGATATACAATGACATTCCTTTTTTCCAATATATTTAATCAATGAAGTCACATGCCATGGAGGAGTGTCAAAGTGCAACTAGATATTTTCAAAAAAAAATTGCATGTCCTTATTTACAATAGTGAGGAACATACTAGACTTTAAAGAGATATATTTACTTGTGTATTCTTTATTTTGTTAGCGATATCATATTTCTTTGTATTATTGTTTGTAAGTATTGAATTAGAAGGAATAATAGGTACAATAGATGATAAAGTATATTATTGAGCATGAGAATCTTAGACTCTAGTCATGATTTAATAAGTATGTCTGATAGTAGTATACTCTTTTGAATAAAGTGAGACGTATGAAAAGTAGGATTATTTCTACTAGAAGGGATAATGACATGAAAGATAGGATATTAATTTGTATATGATGTTGTGACCATAATCATAGTGTTAACTAAACATGCTAGATTCAAATGAATTTAAAGCCTATTTAATTACCTAATTCAGGATCCCAATAAGATATTCAATATCAACAAAGTGAAGAAGCCATTAAAACTAACATGCTAAAACATTACAGCTTGAAAAACATCTATTCTAAGACATTGAATCTTATCCTATTGGGGGAGTGGTGTCACATTGATGTGGAATGGTGACCCTTTCCCAATCCCTTGGATGATATGAGCCTTTCCAATCAATTTTATTGATTAAAATTGATTGAAATTAATAGAAAAGATGAGCAAAAGAATGATAAAAGCTATATTAATATGATAAAAGCTAAGATGTTTGATGTAAGTGAGTGCAAACCTATGCTAAATGTGTACAAGATTCAAAGATGCAAGCCCTAGATTTCAAAATATACTAAATAGATGCAAACTAAGTTATCATGGAAGCCATTAATCGATGCTAAGCTAACAATGCATGAGAATTAATCTAAAATGCTATTTTAAACATGTAACATGGATGCAAGTGAGTGTGATTTTTAATAGCATAAGTGTAGTGCCCCTCGTACTATTCTCTGTTAGACTGGTAGTTGATCTGTTTAGGATCAAACATTATGACACTTTATTTGATGTTAGACTCACTGCTACAATGATATTTTGTTGATTCTTTGGTGATACTTATATTACTTGAGTTTATTCACATGTTGTGACTGTTATATGGACTTATTTGATTATGTGGATTAATCTTATTATGAGCATTATGTGATTATCTGGTGATTGTTCTATCTTGTTTGTTATGTGTTGATTTGGTTACTTGTTTGATGTGTTTTGGTGAAAGGGACAGTGTTGCATTACTCACCTGAGTACCCTGCTACGCTGCGATATCCTTTCATGGTGTGCCTGATTGTATGATTATATATATGCTCGACTTTTTTATGTGCTGTAGGTTATAGGTACCAAGCATTGAATCCACCTGAATTGGTAGGTCTAAGCATGCCTTAAACCCAACGAAACAATTGTTCAGAGATAACATTTGGTCCCCTACCCTAGCCATCATCCTTGAAGAGGATGAGTATCTGGTCCATCACCTTGTCAATGTTGTATGTTGTCTGCAGTCAGTTGGTCTTGTTTTTCGACCCTGATTATGGTTAGGTAATTATTTTTGATAAGGAAAATCAAGTTTTGAAGGGGCCTCGAAACCCTTTACAAAGACGAAAAGCTGTAATAAAAACTAAACATCTAAAACCAATAGCCCAAAAAACCAAACAATTGACAAAAGTTAAAACAATAGCATCCCATCAGCACACTAGCAACAAAAAACATCAGCACCTAGGTTGACCAAGGAAAAGAGTGAGCAATAGCTACAACATTTTATCCAAGACATTCACCGAGGCCATATTCTCCTCTATGACTTCCTCATGCATTTTCACATCTTTGAGCTCTTGAAAAGACACATCAACCCTCTTCTTAGTTTTACTCATTGTCCTGAGACAGGGTCCAACTTTCACATCCTTTTCTAACGCTGGAGCTGATCCAAATTTTTCTCTACTAGGCTCGAGCAATTAACATCTTCAATTTATTTCTCCAAATCCCCTAGCTCCAAAGATTTACCTGCCCATTTCATGGCTTTCTTGTTCAAAACAGAAAGACCCTTAGCAGTTGTCTTCAAATAATTGTTGCTGATATTAACCACAGTTTTCAAATCCTCCAATAGCTTACCAATTTTTTCCTCAATGCTAACAACTCTATCCTCCAAAATATTATTGAAAATCATTTCCAAAGAGGAAATCCTTTCCTCATGAGAAACCCCTAGGTGATCAACATCTACAACTAATTTATCCAACATTACATTCATAGTTTTCACCTTACCTTTTATTTCCCATTCCTTTTGATTGCCTCAGATCATAGCCACATAGATATCTCGCCAATTTTTAACCTAGATATTAAGCTCCTTCACCTCTGAGATCAACCACTTCACCAAAAAAAGCATATTTATTGTACCATCCTCAACCATCTTGCAGAACATACCCATATTGACATCATCCCTATTGACAGGAGGCTCCTCATTCTGCTCCATGATGTGAACAAGGGAATTTTTACACTCCTTTTTTTGCTCCTCATCCTCTTCAATAAGGGAGTCCTCGACCTCGACCACATTCACCTTAATCCTCTCCTTGTTAGGAAAATTGGCTAAATCATCCAACACTTCCAACCATTCCATCTTCACAACCCTCTCAATAGGAGAGACAAGATAATCCGGGATAGGGTCAAAATCCTGAGTGTGCTTGACCATCTCAAACCCTTGAACTTCCATAGGCATGGACTCAGGATGCATCTCACCCACACCAGGACTAAAATCCCTAACAGGGGAATTATTAAGCACTCCCACATCTTTAGGAACCTTGACACCAACCTCTGAGGCATTCCTCACCACACTGACCTTCCTAGGACTAAAATTCCCAACAAGGCCATTCTTCAAAATGTACACAACTAAAGGAATCTCAACACCAGTAATAGGTGAGCTATCCACCACCGTACCCTTCCCAAAACTCAAAGAGGGATTCACACTTAAACCAGGAGCTTCCACCTCTTTAACCAACTCAAGCTTTTTCTTAGAAGAATATTTCTCCTTCCTGGGGACTTTAGATTTCCACTTAGAATTCTTCCTAACATAATTCACCATGGTTTCCCTCAATTCCACATCTATTTCATAGCCCTTGGTCCACTCTTCAGAATCATCAACCCCATCCTCAGACACACCTTCATCCCCAGACATATCATCATAATCCGAGTCTTCATCCTTGGAACTACCTTACCATTCTGCAATAGAGTCCCTAGTATCATATCCAAAATTCTTAACCCCCTTCTTACCAGGGGTTTTAGGGGAAACAAGAATTAATTTAAGCTTAATATGAGCAAACAAAAGACTCATAAGACCTTCATGCAAGATGACCTTCTTAGGGTTTTTATGGTGATCTTCAATACTTTTTTCCATTGATAGTAAAAGGTAAAAAGGAAATGACACCAACACCTTATGACGAAAGTGATTGAAAAGCATGAAATGGTAACTGTACACAACAAAGAATCTACCTTTGAGCATGAAATAATGCATTAAGGCCAACACAAGATCCCTCCACAACAGTTTCAGAGAATTTCAAGCATAACCACCACTCACCACTTCTCAGAGCTTTTACTTCTCATCGAAGTTGAAAAAATTCGCAAAGGATTTCCTGGCAGCATCCCTATCTTTGTAGAATTTCTTCCCAGAAACTGAAAGTCTAGTGACCTCCTGATAGGGCAGGGGTTGGATGAGACACTCACTGTCCCATGCTCTGGTCTTTGTTCACAAGAACTTCTAGGTGACTCCTTCACCTTAACCTTTAGGTCCTAACACAGGTATAGGCACCCCTGGTATTACTGGCCAACCCCTCTATCAATATTCTTCCATACTACCAAGCCAATCTTGGTGCCTTGCCACTTTCTCTCCTTGACCCTTATTCTTCCCTAAAGGCCAATTACTCTCAACATTCAATTAGGTACTTGTAGAGGTGTAAGAACGTTGTAAAATATTCAAGGTAATCTATCTAGGATTCTTATGCCATCACAAGACTCCAATTACCCATCACTTCCACTAAACCCTCTCCTAGGGTTAGGAAAGGCTACAAGCCTAGAGCCCCAATTAGGTCTCTTATTCCAGGTAAAATGTAATTTTCTCCAAAACCCACCAAAAGACCTGGGTTCTTTGCTTGGAATTAGTGGTTCCTATGTTCTCACCTTGAAGGTTTTTATGGTTTTAAACCAACACTACTCGCACACTGCTCATACACAAAAATGGTCAAAAACCTAGGGTTTACTAGCCTTTCCCAGGCTATTTCAAACTGTCAAAGGTTTCTCCCACCAAATGATTTGATAGAGCCTCCTCCTAACTCCCAAGCCTTGCCAAGACCCTCAAAAAAATTCACCAAAGGGAATTTTTTCAAAATATTAACACCCCTGCAAGATATGTGTCTTTCACTCCCTGTCTTCCCTAGCCGGACCCTGTCTGGCTCGCCTAGGGCAAGACCTTGCTAGCAACTCCTACACTCACACAAAGCCTACCAACTAACATATGTACAAACATGGTGTCTAGGCACTATTTCCAAAAGGCTGTATAGTTTGTATGGTGGAAAAGTGCTTTAGCACCCCATTTTCTAAAAACAGTCTCGTTCAGACCAGCAATAGGGCAACAATGAACTATTTACAAAAAGATGCTTAAAAATTGTACAAGAAGCTATTTAATGATACAAAAATTCTTGAATGCCAACTACACTACATCTTACAACAAAACATAAATAGATCTAATCCATTAAAACTCAATCAAGATGCAAAAGTCAGGAATTTTTGCATAGAACGCTGTTTTCTTCAATTTCTCAAGATTTCACCAAAACATCAAAGCTTCCAACCCTACTCCAGGGTCGAATCATCCCTTAAATAGGCTCCAAAAATATTTGAGTTTCTTTAGTCGAACCTATTAATGACCTAATGGCAAAGTTATAAAACCCACTATGTTTTCCAAACTTTGCCAACTTCTGACAACTTAGCAAGATGAAGTACAAAACCTATTTATCTCATGTCAACTTCTTTCCTAAAGATCAAAAACATCTCAAATCCCTCTACACAATGGTCAACATGACCTTTTGGAAACAAAATAAAAATTATCGTACTGGATTTCTTACTTACCTAATGGAACTGTCTGTTGTTCCTTAGGTGCTCCTGCACCACCTCCACAATTAATTCCTCATCAATGTTAAACTCCACTCCCTTATAGCGCAGATTCCTTCCATTCCAACCTTTCAAAAAAAACTCAAAAGCATCAGGATTAGGGCCCTTAATTTTTTACATGTACTACATAACCCCACCCTACTCCAAGTGCTCCCACACAACAACATTACTCTGGAACTCCTCGCATGAGCTCGATTCAATTCTACAACGATCACCACCCATGGAAACATGAAAAGAGAAGGAACCCAAATGCACTAGAAAGTTCTGTAAAAACAAAATAAACTTGGCTCTCCTCCAAACCACACAAAAAACACCCACAATACTTGTGGGCTTGTCCTTCAAGGTAATTCCCTACCTACTCATCGAGGCCATAATATTACAGAAACTAAGGAAGTAATGATGAAACAAATAGGGTGAAGGTTCAAAGTGTATAAACCCACTTAAAAACATAATAAAGAACCTTTCCCCAAAATTGATCAACTTAGAAACAAGCCACCTGGTCATCATTGGAAATATATTTAAGATTTGGTGGTAAAGATTCAAAAGAATCCCAATCATATTTTTCCACCACTCCCAAGTTGGAAAATCTGTCAGCCAACATATTAGCTTCTCTAAAAACATGAGAGATTCTAATCTCCTTAAAAGAATTAATGATAGGGAAAGAATCATTAAAAATATGAGCTATAGATCACGATGGTGGGAATTTCTTCAAAAGACAATTAATAACATTAAGTGAGTCCCCCTCTAACCAAAGTTTAGAAACCCCTTGCTTCTTATTCAAAACAAGGCCATGATAGGTTGCAACTGGTTAGGTAATTGTTGTTGATACTTGGTTTGTTTAATTTAAATTTAGTTGATAAATGTTGTTTTTGGTTAATTGATTCATTAAATTAAATTATAAAGTAACAAGTATTTTGGTAATTAAATATAAATATATTTATTAATGATTATGGTTTATAATAAATTTAAAAGTGTAATGTAATATTAAATAAAATAAAATAAAATCGAATCATAATGAAATGTGATAATGGATAAATAGTAAAAAAATAATTAAAAAGATAGAAAGGTTTTCTTGGAGCACATGCATAACTTTGAACAAATTTCTGAAAAGGAAACTTGATGTTTTATTGGAGATTTTAGAGATTTTATTAGATTTTTGTTTTCAAAAATCAAACAAACTTCCTTTTGCAAATAATTATCCTTTCAAGAGATTTTCATTATTATGAATTTTTGTTTCCACGAAGAGAAGAAAAAAACTGTCTGCAAGATAATTTCTTATGCTATAGATTTTGTGGGAATTTGGGAATTATTGGAAAAATTGTTTGTAGATTTTGAAGAAGTTGCTATTGCTGCAGAAGATTGATCTTGGCACCAAATTTTCATCTCAACTAGCGTTGGAATCTAGGTTGGATTTTTTTTTGTTCTTTATTTCATTTCTCTAATTAATGCAATTCAAATTCTTTCTCTCTTTGCTTGTTGAAAATGATTGCTTGATTGTTTGGATGTGATTCTAAATGTTTCATAGATTCAAAGATTTCAAGCTCTTTCTTGTGAAATTGATTTTTTTCATATATGTCAGTTTAGTTATGGCATCAAAATATTTCTCCTAGCCATTGTCATTTGTTTGAAAGTTTCTGAAGTCTATTTAATAATTCAACTTGTGCGTCTCCCTTATGCCTGCCATTTACATTTGCTCAAAAATTACTTAAGCCTTTTCAATAGGTCATTTAGAGCACACCATGTTATGCTTGGTTATTTTATTTATTGTTGTAGGTGGTGATTTTTTACTTCTAACTGCTTTTTATATTCCCTTGGCATTTGATACATGTATTGTGTTTTATATGGATGAACATACCATGTGCCTTGAATTCGATAATTAGCAAGGCACATCCATCTCTTTTAATTCGATGAATAAAATCTAGTTTGCATTCGATGTTCCTATTTTTAAATCTAAAAATCGATAGATATACTGAATATCTTGCAGTTCATTTTATTTCATAGGAAACGTCTCATGCTTGGCAGCCGATATAGTAGGCTGCATTTTCTCTTTTCTGCTTGTATGTATTTAATATTGGGAAATGAGAATTTCCCCTGGATACTCCTGTTGTGAATTCTTTGCTGCATCTGCTTTTGGTACTAATTTAGCCAAGTTATTATTTGGGATTTGTAAATTCAATTTGTTGGATATGTTTTAGTATTGATATTCATTGCTTTGTGTGCTATATATGGTACTGCAAATAGTTCAATTTTTTGTTTGTTTCAAAAATCATAGTTCCTAAAACTTGTATTGAGCTCAATTTATGATTACTTACAATTCGATGGATTTGCCTTGTGATGGGAATTCAAAGTATAAGTAAATTTCGATATGCAATTTGTATGGAAAATTCAATGAATTTAACCTGGAATGACATTCGATGGTCATATACTTATATGTATATATTTGTATATATATATGTATATATTTGTATATATATATATGTATATATATATATACACGTATATTTATATATGTTTTTGTATATATGTATGTGGTCACCATAATCTAATCTGGTATAATTTTTTTTTAAAATATAAACAATAGTCTGTAATAATGTATTTTCATATATATATGCATATATATATATACATGTGTATTTATTATGGTTGTAACAAAAGAATATTTTTGTCTTGAGAATAATTGATTTTGTAGAAAAGCAAATTGGAAAATTAAATAAGAAAAGAGATTTATTTATATTTAAATAAGTGAAAGATTTGGTTAAATGAGAAAATTAGATTACCTTCTTTGCTAATTATGAACACAGACTTCTCTTATAATTACTTAATATTCGAATAGTAAATCCACCGTGTATTTCATGATTGTATTATTGGATTTTTTTGCTTGTACAAAGTATTTTGTTGATTATTGGAAATTGGGGTAATTATGGTTATTGTTCAATATGGGAGTCTTTGGGTTTTATGTTTGTTGCACTTGGAAGTGGTTGCTAATGTTCTGAGCTGTGTGCAAGAGGGTCAATGCCTTGCACTATGCATTCATTCTTGTGATTGGGATAGGTGAGCAAGATGCTCAATGCCTTTCTCTATGTGTGTGGGATCCATGTGGTTTTGTTAAGTGTGCAAGATGTTAAATGCCTTGCTTGTTTGTAGGGTTTACTAGTTGCAAGTAGGGGGAGTGGCTCTCAATGGGGGTTGAAACCCAAAGTGGTGACCAAGACAATCCATTGGAGAGTTTCTTAATCTAGTGATAACCTTAATAATAAATTAGGGGGATGGGTAGATTTCACATTAAAAAAGATAATTGGATGCCTCACCCATGCTTGTAGTGCTCGTTTAGGCTAAGGATGGGTTGAGAAGGCTTGGTTGGAAAGATCAACTTCCTTGTCCTCACAAAAGGAATGTTGGTTCCGCATGTGTCACCCTATGGGGCCGAGACCTAGTGATAAGTTTACTAGGACAACCATAGATGGGGGCCGACGTCTAGTGAGAGAATAGAGACTGTCAGGACAACCCATGCCAGGACCATGGATGACACTCTTCCCTATTGCAGTCTAGCATTCCCTAGTTATGTTTTCCCTTTCTTTTGTGTGAATGCCTTTGGAAGCCATGTATGTGTTGTATGTGATGTTCATGTTGTTGCAGTGTTGTGTTGGAGTCATGTATAGCGTTGTTTATGTTATCCTTCTATCTTCTTGACTATTTTTTTGTAGTGGGACCTTATGTTATCTCCTAGCAAGAGGGGTGGACCTTAGGGTTCCACATGGTCAGGAGGTTGGTGCTTTTTCCTCCATTAGGTTTCCTTGTTGCTTGTTTGTGTACGTGGAGGTTGTACCTTGTGTAGCGAATTCCGGTTCATGTTCCAGTCCGAAGAGACAGTCTTTCATGTTATGCATTGGTCTTGTATCTTAGTTGTACCATTTTTGTAATATTGTTGTATTCTTCCCAATTGTATTTAGGGAAGCATTATTGTAAACAATGTAACAATGTAATAGATTATGATTTATTCTCATGTAATGGAATTTGTATATATATTTGTAGGTTATTTATAAATGATCTTTAATGTTGTTTAGCCGATGTCATGCTATGGAAATTCATATTGTAGATCATTTAATGTGATGGATTGAGATGAACTTGATTATTAGATAAATCATGTTAACATATTTGTTAATGAATAATCCTAGCTCTTGATTAATAAAGATGTTAGTAGTGTAGTCATGGAACCTTAGAGGACTTAGGTTAGATTATATGTTTAGATATGTTATGCATTTCATTGTTATTCTTTAACAAAAAAAATTGTTCCATTATTGTGGCTTAGTTGTGTTGTCCTCTAGGGTTCCTTGGTGGGGCGTTATAATAAGTTTACTATTAAAAATATGGATCCATTTATCTCCAAATAGTGACCTATTTATAGGAGAGCAAATGAGAAATCAAGGGATTAGATTCAAAAGATCAATCAATGGTCAACAATGAAAGGAGGATGAAACATGGATTGAGGATTCCAATCCATGGTCAAGGTTGAAAGTTGACAAGGATCAATTAATTTAATCAATGGTCTAAATCAACTTTCAACAAACACACTTCCTAAGAATTAGGAAGAGGTTAAGAGATATTTTGGAGGAATGAGTGCACAAAAGAGGATATTCCATAGGAATATTCTCTTTTGGAGGAATGTTCCAATAATATTCCCTTGCAAGTGGGAAGGTGAGGATAATTAGCAATTTAGTTAATTAAAACTAAATTTAAATGTGCAAGATGGAGAATAATAGGATATTCATTAAATTAATGATTTATTTAATGAAAAGGGGAATGTAAAATGATATTTAATTAAATAGTTTAGGGTTATTTAATTAAATAAAAATACCTAGGGTTTAAATTAAATGATTTTCATTTTTTAACTAAACAAGATGAAATGTTAGTGTGAGAATGGGTGAATTAACCCAATTAGGTCAATTAGATTAATAGGTGAAAAATGAGGCATTTAATTAAATAGCTAGGATAATATAATCAAATAGGTGAAAACAATCTATGGATTTCAAGACGAAATGATGTTAATATATCGAATTTAAGTGTGTAATACCATTTAGGACATTTTAAAGTGTCTACAGATGTATGCATAGTAGGTGAGGAAGGTGAATGAACATAAAAGATAAAGCACATGAAGGGTCATCTAGGTCCATATTATCTTCAAGGATACTAAGTTGAGAAAATAAGTGATAATTTAGAATTTTTCAATTTCATAAATGAAGTATAAATAAAACTAGATGGATCATATAGTTATAGTGCTCTACCATTCAAATGGAGTCTAAAATTACTAATAGAAAATATATCATCATCCATTATTCATGATTAGCAAGAAAAAAAATATTTAATATGTAAAAAACATCTACAATACCAATCATAATAATTAAGTAACAACTCCTCACTATGGGGCATAACATGTGAACATATAAAATTTGAGAGGACAAAAAAGCATCAATATAATCTATATAATAAGCTAATATCCTATCATCATGTAATGTATCACTATGTAAATACCTATCAAGAATATACATAGGGCTAACATGAGATGAAAAATAATGTAAATCAAAATTCACATCATCGTGAATGAAAACCCAAAAAATATAAATATAATCTCTAAATTTATTGTTAAGGGTTATGGAAATGTTCTCTATAACCATTGAAAAAGGTGAATCATGAACTAGATCATAAGAAGGAATAAAAGACAAAAATAAAACATCATGATGCTCATAAGAAGACATCAATAACCATAAGAAGAATATAATCATCATGAAACTCATGGAAAATAAGGTAAGAGTATCTAAAATAGAAAGGAAACTACCAACCAATTATATAAAAGAGAGGTAAATACATGGATGATGAAACAACACTTCCATAGAGAAAACATTCACATCCATAGTCTAGAAAGTCATGAGAATATCAAGATACTAATTAGACGTAACAAACTATATGAAAATTTCAAAATAAAAAATATATACATGGATATGTGCAAGGGAGAATGGCCTAAGAGTATATAAAATATAAGATACATCAATTGCATACAAAAATCCAAGTGTTCGGAGGGAATAAAATAAGAATAACCTAGAAGGATAAAGTAAAAAATATAATAATGATCTAAAAGATTAGATAAATAAGAAAAATCAATTAATAATTATCTTAAATAAATGTGAAATGAAAAACCTAAAGGCCAAAGCAAGGGTGGGTAGGGTAGGAAAAAGACAAGATTAAGTAGCAAATAAAATCCCTAAAGTAAGACAATGAATAATCATACAAGAGAAAATTAAACCCTAAAAAATATGACATGAGAGATAAGAAATAAAAAAATATCAAACCTCAAACCCCAATGAAAGAGAATCAATCCTAAGGGAAAAATATTAAGTTATATCAGAAAATGTTATATTCACCACAACATAAAGAAATAAGACACTTTACATGAATTATCTAGGACATCTAAATGAATAAATCAACCAAGAATTAATTAACCAAGATACTAAAGTTTGGACAGATAACTAAAATAAATATATAAAAATCTAATGAGTGGATTAGATGTACTTAGCTCTAGGATTGATGATGAATTAGTTATATTGATGTCATTCCAAATCAAAATTTCACTATAGAAAAATTAATGTTCCTAGTTTGATGGATATCTTAGATTCTAAAAAATCACATAAAATGGTGTAGATTGACCTTAAACCTCATGAGTTTGATCCTAACTACCCTAAACCCCTTTTGGATTTTATTTTTCACTTATCATTAGCAAGTTATTTCTATAAGTTGATATTAAAAATTATATATTCTCCAAATAAACTATATGCCTTAGGAAATCACTAACATTTCCAATCAAATTTAATTAAAGTAATTATTTTCCTTTAAAGTCATTAACACATACAATTTAATGAATTTAGCTAATGCATTACCCCAATAATGTTTTAAATTTTAAATGAATTTTAAAATATCACTATAATTAAATAAAAATGACCATTCCACAATGGTAATAAAATATCCAAGTTTCACATTTAACATATAGGTAAATTGTAAACACTCCACCAGATTAAATTCAAATGGAAACCAAGAGATGAAATACACACATCTATGAATACACACACATTACGAGTTTATTCACAACACATGAATCCTAAATTGAATTTTATTCATATCCTAGTTTTTCAAGTGTCATAAGATACATATCACAACTCAAAGTGATTGAGACATGGAGATACACATAGAATATTTTCCCAAATTGAACCATGTCCAATTAACCACCATTGGTGTAAAAGTTTTGATTAAACATTCAATGAAACATTATGCATACCTTCTCCATACTAACAGAATAATGAAAACAACCAACATGATATAATATACGTGCAAAATTAACATCATAAAATACATCAACTGAAAACCATTCTAAAGCTTCATGTTTTAAATTTTAAATGAAACATAAAAATGTATGGTAATAAAATATCCAAGTTTCACATCATATAGGTAAATTGTAAAACTCCATAATAAATAAATAAAAAAACCAATTAAATTCAAATGGAAACCAAGAGATGAAATACACACATCTATGAATACACACACATTACGAGTTTATTCACAACACATGAATCCTAAATTGAATTTTATTCATATCCTAGTTTTTCAAGTGTCATAAGATACATATCACAACTCAAAGTGATTGAGACATGGAGATACACATAGAATATTTTCCCAAATTGAACCATGTCCAATTAACCACCATTGGTGTAAAAGTTTTGATTAAACATTCAATGAAACATTATGCATACCTTCTCCATACAAGATAGCCAAAGAATAATGAAAACAACCAACATGATATAATATACGTGCAAAATTAACATCAATAAAATACATCAACTGAAAACCATTCTAAAGCTTCATGATTTAGAAACATAAATGTAGGCATCAATAATCAATAATAAACATGGTGCTAAACAAGATAACATGATCTACAAAGAGATGGAGAGCGGAGGTGGGAAGAGGCGTGGGCCTGGTTGTTTGAATTTGGCGTTTGTTTCAGCTGCTAATAGGGGCAATTTGGATGATGAAGACGGCGATGATCATGGTATGATGGCTTTGGGGATTTGTTTTCCTGTGGATCCTATGTGTTTGGTGTCTCTCTGTTCTTCTCGCTGTGCTGTGGGAGCAACTTGTGGCCTTTTGGTCTAGTCTGGAGGTCATCTCTTTTGAGTGTGGCTATTTGTGGCTTGTCCCTTTTGGTTTGGGATTGTTGTTGCTTGCTTCTTTGGCTCCAGATGCCCCTTTGGACCAACATTGGCTTGTATTGGTGATGCTTATATCCTGTTTTGAGCCTATGTTGTTAGGGTCTTGGTGTTAGCGGGTGTGCCCTTTCTTGTGTTTTGAGTTGTCCTCTATTTTTCAATCATTTGGCTTAAGGATTTCTTCCTTAAATTTATTTATGGATACTTTCGTGCGGAGGGGATTTTATTTTTCCAAATTTCTATTTCTTGGGATCTTTATCTTTGTTGCTGGGTTCCCTTTGTAGCTGGTTGGGTCTTCTTTTTTAAAGAGGGTTGTCTTTTATTCTTGGCTTCAGACTATCTTCTGGTGGAGCCTCTTGGTGTTCCTGTTTGGAACCTCTTTGTACTCCTTTCGGTTTGAGAAGTTTTCTTTTTCTAAGGGATTTTTTGCAAAGCTTTCTTGGCTCTTAGTTTCTTGGTTGAAGGATCCCTATTCTTTGGTGTTGGGTGTTGCCTTGCTATTACTGTTGGATCCTTGGCATGTGTTGGCCTGTTATGGGGCATCTTCTGTTGCTTCTCTTATTTATGAGGAAGCTTTGTTTAAGGTTACTTTATGGTTTCCCTATTTGAATATGAAGATGTTGAGGTCGTTGGGGGAAAATTATTATTTTTGGTGGATGTTGAAGCCATTTCATTTAGTTATTCAGAAGGCTCAGGAGTGTGAGCTCTTTTTGTTGTGGGATGAAATGAGCTCTTTCTTCTTTCCTGCTCTTTCCATGCCTAAGGAGGTTGTGAGTGCTTGTCCTACTAGAGTGTTTTGTGGGGTTCCATTGTGAATTTATTCTCTATAGGTGAAGATTTCTCTTATTGAGATAGATCCCTCTCCTATTGAGGTGGAGTTTCTTGCTGTTGGTTCAGTGGAAAGTTCCTTTCTCTTTTGCTTACTCCTTTTGAGGTGGAGCTGGTTCCTTTTGAGGTGGAGATGGTATGTGCAGGAGATTGGTGGCTTCAGTGGCTCAAGCTTTTGCATCTTCCTCTCCTATAGAGGGGGGACCTCTCCTATTGAGGTGGAGTGTGGGATGGTTGTTCAGGAAGGATGGAGTTGCAAGAAGGTTGTTGCTTTTTTAGTTTTTTGTGTCTTTGGGTTTAAGGTCCTTGCCAAAACCTAATTGCAAAGGGTTCAAGGTCTCTTCAAAACCTCCTGGTGTCAAGGTCCTTGAAAAACATAGTTAAGGGTTTAAGGTCCCTTTAAAACCTTTGGGTTTAAGGTCCCAGTCTAATCCTATTTTGTAGCTGATTAATGGGCTCAATGTCCCTGTAAAACCTTTGTGTAGCTTCTGTTGTCTAGTTTTATTCTGGGTACTATTGTTGATGGGCTGTTGATAGTATTTAAATTATCTTTGGTGCAACATGTTTTACTTGGAGAGGGTTTTCAGATCCCTTTAAAATTGGGTTGTAATGGGTTTTAGGTCCCATCAAAGCCTATTTTTTCCCTAATAAAAAACAAGATAATATGATCAATCACATATAAAAATTATAGTGAGAAAAATGAAGATGAAGTATTAAATAGTCCAAACACATGTAGTCACAACATATGCATCCCATAATGAACAACCATATTAAAGATGATAGTAAAAAAACATCATCAATAAAGTAGATACATGCATTATCAAAATAATTATATATAAGCAACCATATAAGGAACATACACATATAGCCTTACATAAATAAAAATAACATAATAGTTGGAGATGGAATAGTTTAATATCATAAATTTAAGCTTGGAGGATTTATTGATGGACAAAGATTTATGTTTAACTATGTATAGAAAAAATCTTCAAGAATGAAGGATAAAAATTAAGATGTGCTAGATAAAAAAACTAGGAATGAGTTTGTTCTGTAGATTTAATGCCCTTGAATGTTGTAACCAATCCTATTGCTAAACCCTCTAGAAAAAATAAAGAAATTTTTGCTAGGCTAAATCCTTGTGTAGACACGTAAAATGTATTGATTGGCATTACACATTTGATCCTGATTACTAACACCATTTCAACTTGAATCATCCTCTTATCTTGTCATCACTCTTCGTCCCTTAATTAAATAAATAATCATTTATCTGATTAAGTAATTCTCTCTTGTTAATTAAATCAATCAATATGATCTAATTAACCCTATATCTCTATTTAATTACATAATTCATTTTATTTGATTAAATCTCTAAAGTCACTCTATTAAATTAAATAAATTAAAACATTGTTTGATTTAATCTAACATCATCCCCTTTAATTAAATAAATCAAAATATTTATTTAATTAGTCTCTAAGTCACATTATTCTCATCTTTTGATTTAAATCAACCCATAAATCTAAATCAATTAGTCACATCATTTAATCCCTCATTAAATTAATTAACCCTTGATTAATTTAATTCTTCTAATCCATTGTCCCATCCTCTAGCTTTTGCCACTTGCACATGAAAATACATTTAATTCATTTATTAAATCTCTATTTTCTCTTAACTTGGCATCTTTTAGAGAATATTCTCTCAAATTTGAAATACATACAAGTGGATTTGTCCTTCCAACAAGACATTTATTCCTTCTTTCATGTCCTTATGCATTGAGCCAAGTGGCATTTAAGACATTCTTTTTTCCCTCTTACATTTAATTTCATTATTTTCAAATTCCACCTAATTGCATTTATGGGCACATTCATAAAAATGTGCACATCCTTTCCCCATTCACATCTTGACAAATGGCATTTGGTCATTGGTTGAAAGTTAGTCCCACATTGCTTCATTTTGGGCATTCTTCCATCTTGTCTTTCTATAAATAAGAGGTTTCTCTCCTCATTTGAGCATCCACAATTTGAGAAAACTTATTATACTCAATTTCATCTTCAAGCATCATCATTTTCATCTATCTTAAAGTTTATAGCTAGGTTATGTAAAAATTTCATCATGGAGCATATTTGAATCTTCAACAAAGTGGATCACTCTTCATCACTCATCAACATTGCATCATTGAAGTTGGGAAAGGGCCAATTTTCACATCAAATTGGCACCAATTCCCCCATGGGATCAAGAGTTTTCTTTGCTTAATTAGGATTTCATTGCTTTCTCATTGTGTTCTTGAATTTTATTTCCTATTTTAAGCATTGCTAATGGATTTCATGGGGAATCTTGATTCTCACTTGCATTTGATCTAACTATGTTTTTGTTTATTGTGTTTTGTAGGTGATAAGATTGGGGTTCTACACCTTGATGAATAAGATTTGCATACAAAATAAGTTGAATACTTTGAGGATGGGTGATGGGGATAGTTTTTGATAATATGAATGTATTTAACACCATCATAATCCAGTTATAGTTTGATGGTGTGAACATGGAAGAATAAGATCATTACATGATCTTGTTATGTTTTTTCTTGAATCATTCGATAATTTGGTGATGGTCATTATAGTTAGTACTTCAATGTTTGTGCTTGATGAGGTAGTGGCTTCTCTTATCTTGAAGGATATGAGATGGAAGCATTTGGATGTTCTTGGATGGTAAAATTAAAAATGAAAGAAGAAGGACAAGAGAAAATATAAGTCTTGAGGGAGGTCTAAGTCTCTTAGTAAATGTAATGTAAAATATTAGAATTGTGGTAAGAAACTTCACATTAAAAAGGATTGCAAGGAGAAGGAGAAAGAAAAGAACAAGTCAGATGGTAATTTGGATTTTAGATCTTCTCAAGATAGATGCATTTTTTTTTCCCTTTCCATGCACAAATGTGAGGATGCATGGATGATCAAATCTAGTTCCTATTTTCACATGTTTCGCTACAAGGAGTGGTTTTTTACTATGATAAGTTTAGTGGTGGAAAGGTCTATCTTGGTGAAAAATATTTTTTAATAATCATTGGGTATGGTCGAGTCAAGATCAAATTATTATATAAAGGATACAAAGTATTTTAGGAGTTCTACACATCTTAGGTTTGGTACAAAACTTTTTATTTATTAGCATGATGAATAATGTAGTTGTACAAATAGTATTCAATGGGTCTAAAATGATTCATGGAGTTATGGTGTTGGAAAAATGAGTATGGTTGGAACTCTTTTTTACCTTAATGCTAGTACCTAATTTTAATGTATCAATTTAATAGTACCTCCAATAATGAGACGTATTATTTTATCCTACAACTTTGATATCTACAAAACCTACACCTATAGGATCAATACTTGTAACAAAGGGACTTGTGATATCAATACTTAGGTAAAAGGAACCCACAAAATCAAGACTAGCAATAATAGGGCTTGTAGCACTATAAAATGTAGTGTGGTTTCCTAAACATGTTATTACCACAAAGATAAATTGACCAATCGAGAATACTATGTTGTACATGTTCTCACCTCAAAGAGAAAGCTACCAATTGAGAAGACTTTGTTGTGGTATGAGTGCATGTACCACATAGGTGAGAAGCATCTTAGGACCTTGAAAAATAAAAATATTGTAGAGGGTTTGAGTTATTATTCTCTTAGCTTTGAATTTTATTATTGGATTTTATAGTGAATAAAATTGTGTTCAATTTTACTCAATCATATAAGTCTCATGTGATTTTGGATCTTATTCATATAGATGTGTTTGGTACCATTGATGTGTCTTTATTGGTAATATCCTTTTATTATGTTTATTTGATTGATAATTTATCTAGGAGGACTTGATTCTAATATATCAATCATTAAAATATAAGGCCTTCAGTTGGTCCAAGGAGTTTAAAGCTCTTGTGGAAAGCTAGACAAGCGTAAAGATCAAGGTGTTGAAAATAGATAATTGGGGATAATATTGTTTAGCTAAGTTTGATAGATTCTACAAAGATAATAATATTCCATGGTATAAGACAAAAAAATCACACCTTATCAAAATAAAATTACAAAGAGGATGAAGATGGATAAAATTATACTTAGTGGGATAATTTTGGAATAAAAATTTTTGGGTAGAGGAGGTTGACAACAAATGTCACTTGATTAATAGGTCTCCCAAATTATCTCAATGGATAAAATACCTATAGCTCAGTTGGAGGGGAAAAAATCCCTCACTTCAACATCTTCAAGTTTTTGGTTGTGAGGCATATGCTCATATGCCTAAGGAGAATAGTAAAAATTGGATTATAAGGTAGTGAAGTGTATCTTCATCAGCTATGACAGGGTACAAGCTTTGGGATCCTATGACCGGGAAGGAAATGTATAGTTAGAGTGTAATATTTAGGGAAACTAGACCTTATCCTTTAGTTGAGAAACTATATGGGAGTTTGAAGTCTATAGTAAAGTTATAGCCAAAGATCAATACAACTACGGTTGAAGCTAAACTAGAAGTTCAAGTTGGACTAGATGATGAGGATAGTATATAGAGATATTAAAGAGTTCACATGAGTAACAATTTAATCCACCTTAGCTTTTGAGGAGAAGCACTTAATAGAGGATAAAACTAGAGAGGCATATCCTACCTAATTTTAGATGTAATTTTTCCTTGATTACCAATACTAATGAGTCTTGAAGTATCACTAAAGTAATGGAGATGGATGGTAGTGAATCTTGAAAGTTATCTATGGATGATGAGATTTCCATATTAAGAAATAATGACACTTGTGACTTAGTTTAGTTACCAAAGGGGAGAAAGATTGTTGATTGCAAATGGTTCTTCAAGAACAAATTTAATTTATATAGTAGAGTTGACAAGTACATGTCAAGATTAGTTATAAATAGATATTCCTAGGTTGATGAAATTGATTATGGTGAGATTTTTCTCTGATTACCAAGATAACATCCATTTAGTTCTTATTATCTATTACATTAGTTTTTAATCTTGATATTGATCAAATGGATGTCAAGATAACTTTCTTGCATAGTGACTTTGAGGAAGAAATCTACATAACACAACCTTAGCACTATGTAGTAAAAGTTAAGGAGTCATTGGTTTATATACTAAATAAACCTTTGTATGGTATCGTATAGTCACGTAGAATATAGTACCAAAATTTTGATTCATTTATTTTAAATTTGGGATTTGTAACTTGGTCCAAATGAGATCACCATATATACTTTAAGAAAGATGGTGATTATTTGCTTGCTATCATTATGTGTGTATGATATATTGATATTTGGTAAAAATAAGGGGATTATTGTGGATCTAAAGTCTTAGCTCTCATTATGATATTAATTTAACCTTAGGTATGTAGATCATAATATATAGAGCTAATATAAAGCACTAGTTAGGATAGAGTAAGTATGTTGAATTTGAGTTACAATGTTTTATCATGATAAATTGTAGACCAATGATTGTTCCTATTTTAAAGGGGACTAGATTATTAGTTGAGAAAAAATCATCTTCACTTGTGTAAATGGAGGATGTGTATCATGTTTCTTTTGCTACTATAGTTGGTAGTTTTATGTATGCTATGGTTTTCACTAGACTAAACATTTCCCAACTAGTGAGAATCCTTAGCTTATTTATGGATAATGTTGGTAGAGAGCACTAAATAGTAGTGAATATTCTTTAGGTACTTGTGGGGTACTAAAGTATATTCTATTTTCTACCAAGATCACTTGCATCATCATGGTGGTCACTTACAACATCATGAGGGTCACTTGTAATATCATGGTGGCCACTTGTAACATAATGAGGTCACTTACCACAAAGAAATATTGGTGGCACTTGAAATAATGTTGGTGAGTACTTGTAGTACTTGGATTTCCATGGGTTTGTTAACTCATATTGGGTACAAGATGTGGATAATAAAATATCTATTCTAAATTCTATACCCTTTGGTAAAAGATTCTCTTCTCAATACAAGCATTCAAATAAATAGATAATAACCAAATAGTAAACCATAAATTGTTTCACTAAAATCATGTGCCAACACAAGAGGTATGGTGTCTAATCTCTATGGAACAATTTTCAATGCCCATGTTCAAGTTTAAACTCTATATTTAAAATAAAATGTTCTCTTACACATGTAAGATGTCATAAGTTGCCATAGTCAACCAACTAATTTGGGTACCTCATTTGGTCATATTCCACCTTCAACAAGATATTTTATGAAATTCATAACACACTATCATAAAATTGGTCAAGATTCCTGATCCACTATAACTCCTCTCTTACATTCTTATGTGTGTCATGGCATCTTTTACACACTTACAATGCCTAGAGAAATACACACTTACAATGCCTAGATTCTCTTACACATCTTGCATGACATAATGATCTTACATATTCTTACACACACACACACTTTACAAAGGAATACACATGAAACAATGTAGAAAGATCATATACACCCCATTCCTCAAATGAGACATAAATAATAAACAAATAAAATTAAACTAACTAATTCAAACATTAGGACTTCCAAGGTGTATGACACTTATTACCAACAAGATGCATTTACAAAGCCTATGATCATAGAGAATTTTAGGTTGTGTAGTGAATCTATGGACCTCATGATCAATTATACATTAGTGTAAGAGTCCATATTTCTCTTTTCCAAGGTATTCAAAAAGTGGGAGAATGTTGGAAAAGGTCTCTCAAACTTGTATCCTAATATTTTATATTGATTAATTAGTTATATTTATTTGTTTTTTCTCACATGGGAAAGAGAGCATATCACTTTGAGGTGGAATTATTGGCCATGTGTTGATATTTTTTAAACTATGTAAGAGGTTGTAATATCATATAATGTTATCATGATGTGTAAGAGCATGTTATAACATTGTAAGATGAGAGTTATGATATATTCTGTATAACAAATAAGAGCATGATTATAGGGGAGTTACAATAGAATCTTGACCAACATTATGATGCATGCTATGACATGTCATAAGAAATCTTTAAATGGGGATAATAGAGTCATAGTGGAGCATCCAAGTTGGTGAGTTGGTTATGATGGATTATGATGATATATGATAATTTTTTAATATTAGCACGTTGACTCATCATGGGATTTGGGTGTTGGAATTCCTCATGGGGATTTGGACACCATTTTTGAGGTGGTATCATCCCATGGTTTATGTTTTAACATTTGTGGTTTCTTGATTTTTATCTTCTATATATTGGTGCTTAGGATGGAGACATAGTATATTGATGTAAACTTGTAAGGGTTTATGCTACCAAAATTTCTCTAGAATTTTTCTTGTTTTGTTGTGAAGAATTGTGCCTATCAATGTATTATAATCAAATTGGTACTATGAACACATTGGTTTAAGATTTAGAAGCTAGGTTTTTTCTTGGAAGGGTTTTCCCAAGAAAAATAATGTATTATTGTGGTATTATTTTTGGGTATATATTTTTTGTTGATATAGTTGTAGACACCTAAAAATGTCTCGATGGATCACATTGGCTAACTAACATCATTTCATCTTGAAACCCATCCTCTTTTCACTTAATTAATTAAATTAGCCTAGCTATTTAATTAATTGCCTCATTTGCATCTATTAACCTAATTCATTTAATCGGGTTAATTCACCCCCTTTCATGCTAACATTTCATCTCATTAAATTAAATAAATCAAAATATTTAATTTAATCTCCTTAGTCATCTTATTTAATTAAATATCATTTCATCTCTCCCCCATTCATTAAATCATTTAATTTAATGAATATCACCTTTAATTCTTCAAAACCCCTAATTGTATGATTAAACCTTGTTTAATTAACAATTAAACTAATCTTCCTCCAAAAAGGGGAATATTCCCAAGGAATATTCCTTATCCATTTTTTGCACAATTAAAAATTTATTTTAATTTGTAAAATATCTTTTATCCTCACCCATGAGAATATTCCAAAGAATATTCTCTCTACTCCAATCAACTCGCTTGGCTTCTTGCGCAAGCTAAACCTTTAACCTCTTGAACAAGTCACCTTTGACCTGTGTGAGTAGGTCAAAAGTGTGTTTGTTTGAAGCAAATGTGGGCCCTTGATTAAATCCCATCATGCATTCTCATCTGTTGATGAGAATCCATGATCCATGCCTCTTCTTCCTTTCATCTTTGACCGTTGATTGATCTTTTTGATCTCAAACCTCCATTTCTCATTTTCTCTCCTATAAATAAAGCACTATTCAAAGTCAAATGGATCCATCTTTCAATTGCAAAGTCATGCTATTGAATTCACTTGCATCAACACTCTCAATTTACTCACTTTTAGCTTGTTTTAGTTTATTTTAGTTGCATAAATAGATTAAAGCATCCATTAATGGCTTCCATGCATCCATGGATTCCATGCATCCATCTTAGTTTGTATATGAATTAGGGTTTAAATCTTTTAGCTTAGAATTAGCTTAGCAATTGCATAATTAGTTCATTTTTAGCATAAAATCATGTTAACCTAGCTTGCATCATGTTTAGTTTAGCATAAACTAGGTTTTCATCCATTTATCACAATGGTTTCAACGATTCTCTTCCATAGAATCGATTAAAACAGGCTCACTAATCACAGGATTGGGAAAGGGTCATTTTTCCACATCAACACGACACCAATTCTAAAACAGGATAAGTTTCAAATGGGTTAGAGTAGGAATTTAACTGTTTTCATAGTTTGTAACTTTCAGTTTGTATGAATGCTTAGTTTAACTTTTCAATTTGAATGATCTTGTTTGGTAGATTGAGGTTTAGTGGATAGATTTTGCTTCGATTCATCATGGATCAAGTGTAACCAACCCACCCTGACAATCCTCATCTCACATTCTGGCGCTAGGAGGCAAACCATTAATTTAACCAATTTTTAGCTCAAATTCTATTTTTGTGCTTTTCTATAGGATACAACGACACCCAAATCACAAACAGCGATGCACTTTGAAGAGCGTCGCCATATAGCAATGCTATCTCAATTTGAAACACTGATGTTGATTAAATGCACTAGCACTGATTTAAATCTAGCGACACTAATTTAATATAGGGGTATCAAAAAGTTTAAACGACGACGCCTTAATTTCAAACTACGATGCCCCCAAATTTGAAATCGCGATGCTACTATGTGCAACGACGCTCAACCAAATACCGATGCTATTGTGCTCTCTATTTTTGCTGTAGGGCGATGCCCAACTTCACCAAAGTGACACCTAGATTTTAAATTGCGATGCTATCGTGTGCAACGATGCCCAACTCTGGTAAGAAGTTTAACAACTATTTTTTTTAGCATGTGCTTTAATTTTTTGAATTTATCTGAATGCTAACATGTCACTGACTTCTCATTTTTTCTTTTTAGACTAACTGGTTTTGAAGATTTGGAGAAAAACTAGGAAAAAATTTACCCCAACTTGTTGGGGTCATAACTTTCTACTCAGTGGTCGAAATTCAAATCCGTTTACATTGTCGGAAAGCTCTCCAAGAGGACTAATTCATTCCCTAAAAAAGTTCTTATGAAAAGCCTATTTTTAGGGATTGACACAAGTTTCAACCTTAAATTCCACTCCAAAGGCCTTCGAAAATGCAATTTACTACAACATAGAAAAAAATGAAAAAAATTAAAAATTTGAATTTTTGGTTTTTCTTAGTTGTAGTTATTGTAACAGTGTTTTGACACTTGTGGGACAATTATAACCCATCATATGCTGCTTTGGTTTGTGTTTTAGGACCACTAAATTTCCATTGTGTTTTAAAATTTACATTCTTAGGACCAACTAGCTTTCAACTGGGTTTAAAATTCATTTTCAAAGTTGGTCATGTTGTGCATGTTTTGCACACATGCCCCGCTGTAGGCAGGGACCCCCCTTTTTTCACTCCCGACAAGTTGCTTTGCTCCTGTCTTGTTTTGCGTGCCCCATTTTCCAAGCCCAAATTGGTCATGTGCCTTCAAACGATCAAATTCCCCTGACCAAATTCACCTACTTGGGGTATTCAAATCCGCAGAAAAATAAAGTCCCTCATCCCTTTTCTGCCTTTTGTCTTGTTCCTATTGGCTTGGTCCCTAATCGCTCGATTCGCTTTTTTCCACATTTTTTTGACTTTGGGGGCAACTTTTTGGTGGATTTGGGATGTGTTCCTGGTGCCTAAATGAACTGCCAAAGTTTCATCAATGTTCCGTTAAGTTTCGATGGTTTCAGAACTTTCCCTTCGGAATTCCCTTCCTCTTTGGCTGTTTGGAAACATCTGTGGACCCCCGTCGCTCCGGTTTCCACATTTTTGACTTTTGGGAAAACTTTTTGGTGGATTTGGGATGTGTTTGGGTTGCTTAAATGAACTGCCAAGGTTTCGTCAATGTTCCGTTAAGTTTCGGTGGTTCTGGAGCTTCATCCCTCTTTGGCTATTTTGGAAACATCCATGGACCCCTGCCGGTCCAATTTCCACATTTTTGACTTTGGGGCCAACTTTTTGGTGGATCTGGGATGTGTTTGTGGTGCCTAAGTGAATTGCCAAGGTTTTGTCAACGTTCCATTAAGTTTCGGTGGTTCCAGAGCTTCGTCCCTCTTTGGCTATTTTGGAAACATCCGTGGACCCCTACCGGTCCGGTTTCCACATTTTTGACTTTGGGGCCAACTTTTTGGTGGATCTGGGATGTGTTTGTGGTGCCTAAGTGAACTGCCAAGGTTTTTTCAATGTTTCGTTAAGTTTCAGTGGTTTTGGAGCTTCATCCCTCTTTGGCTGTTTTAGAAACATCCGTGGACCCCTGTCAGTCCAGTTTCCACATTTTTGACTTTGGGGCCAACCTTTTGGTGGATCTGGGATGTGTTTGTGGTGCCTAAGTGAATTGCCAAGGTTTTGTCAACGTTTTATTAAGTTTTAGTGGTTTCGGAGCTTCGTCCCTTTTTGGCTATTTTGGAAACATTTGTGGACCCCTGCCGGTCTGGTTTCCACATTTTTGACTTTGGGGCCAACCTTTTGGTGGATCTGGGATGTGTTTGTGGGGCTTAAGTGAATTGCCAAAGTTTTGTCAATGTTCCGTTAAGTTTCGGTGGTTTCGGAGTTTCGTCCCCCTTTGGTTGTTTTCGAACATCCATGGAGCCCCAGTGGCCCGAATTAATGTTTATGGTCCAAATGAGCTCCAAATATGAATATTATGATCTTTTGATGATGCATGGATGGATCTAACAAGGATTTTTCAAGATTTGACTAACGTTTTCCTTGATTTGTGTATGAAAGCACTTACGACACTTCATGTACGCAGGATTCAAGGAGCCTACTGCAGGTCCGTCAAGAGACCCATGAAGAAAGCTAAACAAGGAATGCGCATAGCTCCTGTCACCATTCATTTCATGTTCACCTCTGCCCCTAGCACCCACCAATAGGGTCAGTGTTAGAAGAAGGCGTGTGCCAAAGAAGTCAAGGAAAAAAATGCAAGGGGGAGGCCTTGAAGAAAGCATAAGGGAGCTGTCCTCTTGAATTAGGGGCAACCAATTCATTGATGCCAATCGTCGACATGCTCATTTGATCCAAGGAAGAGCACTACAAACACATCAAGTAAGAAGGAAGCTTTCAAGCAGTTTCAACTACAGTAAAAGGGCAATCAACTAAATGACAAAATTGCTACAACACCTGGGCACTAGATGACAAAATAGAGAAAAGACAAAGATCTATTTTAAAATTGTTGGATAATGGGGGGTAGGTGAAACCCTAATGTAAATCAAATCTGGGCCATTCGATGTAATTCAATCCTGGCCATTCATTTGGGCTTTGAAAAACTATAAATAGGGGCTTGCCCCTCATTTGTAGAGGTTGGAGAGCTGGTGTAAAAAGCATTTGCAGCAATAGAAGACATCATTGCATGATTTTATGGATGTTCTCTTTGATTTTGCTCATCTTGCATGCATGGTTCTACCTTCCATGTTAGTTTTAGTGTTAGTTTCTTGAATGGAAGTGATAATGAAAATTGATATTATGGTATTTAATGAACTTTCAACCCATACTTTTAGCACTTGTTGATGATAAACTGCTGTGTAAAGTTAGCCTGGGCTTCTTTAATCCATTGTTGCAACTTAGTTCGATTGCATGTTCATGATGTGCATGTGCAATTTGAAAATCAGCAGACCTTAGGAGATTGCACTAGTTTTGTGTAGCTGTAGGTTCTCTTGGTCAAGCAAAACTTAGTTTTAGGGAGTTTGTCTACTGTAGCAGCCTCCATGATCACTGTTCATTCATAGTTTCAGATCTAGGAACCTTCTCTCTTCCCTGCCCTTTTTCCTTTTTTTTAATAAGTACCTTAGGAAAGGTTCATTGCACATTGTAAAGCCAAATCTAATGATAAAATGGAGTTCCAGACTGCTGTTTGAACCTGCAGCAAATGCACAACAACTTCTCCATCTTAGGAACTCCATTTCAAGACCCAACTTCCCATGCTTTGTAACTCATCTATAAGTCTGCCTTGTGATTCCAGCAAATCACATCAAACAACTGAGATATTCCAAGCATTGCCAAGACTTGACATTAGAGACCTTCGGATAGTGTTCTGCAATTTGATTGTGGAAGATTGTCTTTCAAGAGAGGTGATGCATCTATGCATTACCTGTGTTGAGAAGTGCATAAAAAACACATCAACGGTCAAAACTGAACCCTCACATCATCATTTTCATTTGGGTTTAAAATTGAAAAAGGCAACTTAACATTTCATTTGGTGCTTAAAACAAACTCATCACTACTTTGAGGGGTTAAAATTTACAACTGTTTGTTATGTTTTATAATTTACAACTTTGTTAGTGGATGTGTCTGCAATTCTCTCACGCCATTTGGGGATCTTGAGAAACATAAACATTCCTTAACACTTTGCAAATCACCTACACATTTCAATTTGGAATAAAATTGAACCCCCTTGCAAGGGTGAGAAAAATTCATAGCGTGTGTTCTCTCTTTGTTCATACGAATGAAGATAATTGAACTATGAATGCACTTCCTCGCTATTGTTTACCTTTAGAGGGCTTGTCTCCCTACTTCGAAAGGAGGGAACGACCTAAGTGGTAACAAGCTAAAGCCAAGCTCTTCCAAACCGCAATATAGATTTGTGGTTGCAATGAAAATTGTTATCAATGGGAAGCAGTACATGATAGCTCTCCCCTAGTATCTTTATGATGTGTAAAGCCCTTTTTCTAAGGGTTGGGAGACCTATTGACAGAGTTTATCATTGCACCCCCTAAACTGGAAGCCCTTATTATGAACCCTTGTTTAAAAGACAAAAATCCTTAATACTTGTTGGTGCAAGAACGATCATTCTGAAGCTTCCCCACATTTGTACTATTCACTTGTAGAAATAGAAAAATCCTTTTGATCTCTGGATTTTAAGGATTTTGAGATTTGGTGGTCTTGAGAAGTGTGTGCCGTGGAGGGGAGCCAGTGTTGACAAATCTCTAACTATTCGTATTGTTTAGTGTTTGGAGAAATCCAAGTGGGGAATCAACAAATATAGCCATTTTGAACCTAGGGTTGTAAATGATTGTGAGTTAGTTTAATAATTTTCTTGGTTCCAAAACGAAACAAAAACAAACATTCACTATCTTCCTCAAATTTCAAACACTTTGGCTTAAATATGGATATCTTTTGAAATTAGCCTTGATATTACTGCTTGTCCTAAGGATTTCCATCCTTAGAGTTTTCTAAATATCCTGACTTATATCAAATCCATATTTTCCAAAGACAACATAGGCAATTATGGCTTCAACCTCATGATTCTCACAAAATGGACATTGTGAAAGTTATGATGTTTTTGACATAAACATTTATTTAGAAAACATAACCAAGACAAGTGTTTGTGGTAAAAATAACCTCATTAATCCAAGATTAAATCAAATGAACACCCCACATTAATGTATGTTCAAATCGTTGGCTCCCCAAACACAAGCAAATTGAGACAAGGAAAAACATTGCAAACATTGAGTCCAAAATCATTGAGTTCCATTATCCAAAATCATTGAGTCTCACTTTGTCAAAATAATTGGGTCCTATTTCCAAAATCATTTGAGTCCTATTTTACCAAAATCATTGAGTTCTTATGGTTTAATCACTTTAGAGGTATAGCATTTTTCTCACTACGTTGGTCTTGCAAAACAAAGGTTCACTTTAGGTCAACATTGGGTCAAACATTTCACTCACCCCTCCATCAAATTTCATCCTCCACTTCACCTATCTTTGCAAAATTTTGAGTACACAAACACTTTGTGACTTAAACATCAAATCAAACTAACCCTCTAACTTTCCTATTTTGTATGTGAAATGCATCCTTTTCTATGCATTTAGACAAGTTAGTTATCATCTTTGTACTAGTCTATATTTAAGGTAACAAGTCTACCCTAAATATTCTCAAGTTCATAAACATCCTTTATCCAAACATCAAACATCAAACTCTTAAATCAAAAGTGTTGTCCTAAAATTTTTGCAAAGATCACTTTCCATATCATCTACATTTTCATCTCCCATTACCATCATTGCTTCAAAAAGACTTAGAGTGTCCCTTTTACCGAGATTTGAGTCAACTAGAGAGTTCAAACATTAAAAATCTCAACACACCTCTCCCATCGTTGACCCACAATCTATGGTTACAACAAGATCACAACACAAGAAAATAATGGAGAAAAACAAAGTCACATTCACCTCAAGAATTTGATCCTAGAAGTCAAGTTACCCCATCACAACAACCATCATCTCCATCAGGGCTGTATGAGATAGAAGATGTCACAGACAATCCATTTGGACTTGCTAGGGAAGAAATCATGGAACATCAAGCCTTAGAAAATGTGGCTCCAATTTCCCCATCTTTTGTTGCACAATCATTTACACAAGGCTTGAATTCATCTATGATTCAACTAGCTCCATCCCTTGTGCCAAGTCAACCCTTAACATCTAGTCTTGCAACTCAGCTAGGAACCAACCTTGTTTTCACTTCATGTCTAGGAACAAACACAACTTTGGGTATTCACAAAATGACCATTCCATTAACCACCAACCTTCACCAAGACACAAGTTAGATACCAACCTTTGGAAAACCACTTACATTCCATGATGCCACAACAATCTCGACATTTCAAGCACAACCATCTTCATCCATCATCACAAATACCCTAAGTATGCATAATGTTACACAAGGTAATGTGAACCAAGTGCCTCAAGTGGGACAACAAGGGAAAGTTAACACTCTCACACAAAGTCAACCCTTGAAAAGTGGTTCCAACAACCCCATTGACACATCAAAACAAGTAGTTACCCAAGCTACTCAAGTCAATCCACCATTCACATCAAACCCATCTATCATCAACCCAAATCAAAACAACACCTTGGTTACGAATCCTATCAACCAAGGTAATACCTTGATCACACCTCAAATACAACAAGGGAACCCCCTACCCATCAGTCAAGGGAACCCTTTCAATTAGTTACAAGGTCTGAATGTGCCATTACCATCACAATATACAATGACATCATCATCTTTCCCCACAATCCCTCTCACCATGCAAAATCAAATGGGACCTCAAACTTACATTCCTCCATCTCAATCCACTATCTTGCAAGGAATGCTAAACCAAGGGAACCCTAAACCTCTCATCAACAATCCACCACCTGCACAAAACATAAACACCCAAAACCCATCGCAGATGTCTCTCTAATAGGGCGAATTTAAGTGCTAGAAAACAAAAAACAAACAAAAGAGTGCAAAATAACACTAAAAACACTCTACACCTCAAGATTAGCCTAGTTGGATTCAATACAAAATAAAGATGACAAATGAAACTTTTTACCTTGTGTCGAATCGATCCTTTGGTTGGCCCTTCGATATTTGGTGTTGTATGCTCCTTGGATGGCAAGAGATGCAAGCTATAGGATGGATGAAAAATGGATGGAAGTGGATGCAAACATGAAAAATGGCTAAGTATAGATCGAGAAAAAAAATTGCAAGAGTTTGGCTACTATGAATGATCTCCCCCAAAATGAGAGAAAAGAGGGGGTATTTATAGAGATTTTGGAACTCTCTAGGGAAATGGATGGTCAAGATTGAGCCACCAAGATCAAGATGTAGGGCTAAGGTGAGTTGAGAACTCATAAGCCCTCACATCTTGACATGTGGCATGTGATATGGCTTAAAAAGGGTGATGTGTACATGAGGTGGAAGGATAGTACATGACATGGAGGTGGTACATAGTACCTTGGGATTAGGACAAAATATCCTCATAAAGGAGGTACTTGTCCCCATGTGGGTGAAATGACATGTGAGAAATTAAAAATTCCTCAAATATTCTCATGGAAATGAGAGAAGGAATTTAAAATTCCTTCAAATGCATTGGGGGATTAAATGTGAATTAAAAATTCACATAGGGAATGGAGTGCCTTCTCCAAAAGGAGAAAACATTTAATAGGGTTGACTCAATTAAGTGATTAAGGTTGTGCAAGTACTTGATTAGACCAATTAATGACTCATTAAAGGCAGGTGGGAAATTATGGAGGATGGGACCCTAATGATGATTAGGGGTGTGCACATCTTAATTATAAAATAATTATAACTAAGAAAGAGGGTTAGATTGCTAAGAGGGTTTAGAGACCAACTTGCAAAAGTTGGAGGATGTGACAATGAGAGAGAAAATACGAAATTTAAAAATAAATTTAAAATTCCAAAAGATAATATGACTAAATTAAATAAAGTGATGCATTTATTTAATTTAGAGAGGAAAGAGGGGAAAGGTATTTATTAAATTAAATACTTTGGGAAACCCTATGCAAGATACAAAATATTAATTAAATGAATGATTTAATTAATACCGGAAAAGAGGATGATTAAAATGAGCAAAGGGATGATTAAGAGGACGACTTTCACGATATGGAAGTGGTCAAATTTGGATGTCTACATTTCTCCCCTCTTTGAAACACTATTAGAATAATAGGGTTTCAAAGAAAAATAAAAAATAGACAACTCTATGGAAGAAGTGACTGGAAAAGAGATGCCCTAGCATGGGGGAGATTGCATCAACTACCCGAATGAAGGAGAAATAAAGGGGATGCCCTAGACTCGCAAGGGAAGGCTTATGACAGAAGGTTGGGAGGGAATGGTAGGGTATGCCCCCTCGAGAAGGGGACAGGGACAAAAAAGGGGGCCTCAGACAACTTCTCAAAAGTATGAAGTGGTATATGTTGATGGAAAGAGCATGGAAAATCAAGAAGATTGGCGCTTGAACAGAGGAAAATGGGTGTACAATGTGGAAATGGTGTCCCCGAGAAGATAAGGCGTGAGGGAATTAGTTGAGGATAAAAAATGTTAAATAAAAGGAAAAAATTCCTTTCATTTTAAAAAGTGGAAAAAAGGGGGGAAAAGCTATAAAATGGAATTGAGGGAGCCACCTCTCATTTGCATAGATGTCAAGTGAGGAGAAAAGGAAGAAGAGGAGAGAGCCAACAGGAGGAGACACGATGCTAGAGTATGATTCAGACATCATTCATTGGGGGGACGAGAGACGATGATTCCTTAGTGAGTGTGTCGTGCCACGCCAGGTGAGTCCAAAACCCCACTTTGTGATTTTAGTCAATTTTTCTATTTTTTTGTAAAAAAAAAAATATGGGTTTTGTGGGGTTGGGCGGGAGGAAAAATGGGTTAGCGGGGAATTTTTTTTTAAGGAAAAGTTTAGGGGGAGCAGGGTGGCTAGATAATTTGGGGGGGCTAGATGGGCTCGAGCGGGTCCATCCAGCCAGCGCGGGCGGGTATGCCCAGCTAGCTCGAGCGGGTCTGCCCAGCCAGCGCGGGCGGGTCCACCCAGTCGGCATTGGGTGGGTATGGACAGGCTCGCCTACGAGCTCGGGCGGGTCTGCACAATGGTCGAGGCGAAGTCAGGATGACCAAAATAAGCCACAAGCAGGGGTAGGGGATGGTTAAGGGAAATACCGGGGTGGGAAAAAGGGGGCAAGATGATGCTAGAACAGACTGACAAGGCATTGTTGTGATGGATGTAGAAGGTGGAGAGTTTGCAGATGCGAGAGAGATGGTCTAAGGTGTTGATGAGATGCATGGCACAGATGATAGGCATGGAGCACCAAAGACTGATAGAGGTAGGATTACTTCATATGCTGACATATCCGAAGATTAAGGCCCACAGGGCCATGCTGACAACCCTGATAGAGCATTGGGACTCGATGACATTGACGTTTCACCTACCGTCTAGGAAGATGACAGTGACCTTGGAGGATGTTTGGTGGATTCTGAGGCTCCCTATAGCAGGACTTGCAGTTAGCGAGTGCTGGTCAGCAAACGAGGCACTGGACGAGTCCGTGCATGTTGTTTTTTGTAGTGACGATCTACTAGTTCAACGGGTGCAGCTGGATGTGGACAAGTGTCTGTCCTGCAGGGTATCGGTATTGTCTTTGTACTTAGTGAGACTGATTAGTGGGATCCTGGTGTCAGATCGGAGTGGGAGATTCTTGCATCTTAGACTTGTTGAGGTGATTTGGCATATCATCAAAGGCCGAGAAGGGAAGTTTGCGTGGGGGACATGCATGCTGGCACAGCTGTATCAGGACATGCACCGGGTATGCGACTGAAAGGCATTGAATGTGGCCCATTTCAAACTATTATAGGTTTGGGTGTGGGAGCACATAAGGGTGACCAGATCAGTTGTGCACAGACTAGGAGAGCAGGATGACAAAGAGGCCATGGCCTGGGGCTGGGGAGCAGAAGTGGGAGCGATATTGTGGTATCGGGATGTGAGAGATGTAGACATATGGAAGAGATAATTAGATGATGTGTAGGTGAAGATGATAGTGTGGCGTCCTTATATGTTGCAACACTTCAAGGGCTAGAGGGGCAATGAGGAGGCACACAACGGTTACTTCTTCACCCACTGTTATATTGTTAGGAGAGTTTTGCTTATAGTGGAGCTACACAGATCCGATTGGGTGACATGACAGTTTGGAGTGAGGCAGGATATTCTCGCAGTGCGGGTGAGATTCTGACGACTGTCGCGGGAGTAACCATGGGGGGATCCACTGAGCTTGTATGAAGTGTGGGAGGAGCTGGAGACACTACAGTTTATGCCATACCTGGATAGGCGAGAGGGGAAGAGGGATGTAGGGGTAACAGATCGATATCGGCAGTGGTTCAGATGACATCCACCACCACAGATTACCCCAGTAGTGTCGATTGAGGGAGCACTAGGATTAAGGGTAGCAAGACCGGTACCCCGAGGATGACAAAGAGGAGGTCAAGCGAGAGGAGGACAATAGGGGGAGGGACAAGAGGTGGTGGGAGCAGTTAAGGAGCCAGCAAGGGCAACCAGGAGGGGAGAGATGAGGCTGTTGGAGCAGTCGAGGAGCTAGTGAGGGCAGCTAGGAGGAGACAGGAGGTTGTTGGAGCAGCCGAGGAAATAGTGAGGGCATCTAGGAGGAGGAGATGATGACATAGATCTTGAGGGGATGGATCAGAGGAGTGAGAGGATAAGGTCAAGGTTGCAACATAGCAGGATAGGGGGCCGAAGATCTAGGGAGAGAGGAGCCAGGGGCACGTGCATCCCTAGGAGGTTAGCAGCAGGAGAGAGGGGAGGAGGCTGAGACCAGTAGAGTGCGGGAGAGACAAGAGGCAGACATGGCCAAAGGAGGGCATCAGTGATAAGGACATGAGGAGGGCGAGGCTAGCAGAGCGTAGGAGAGGATGATAGGGAGAGAGGGAGCCCCTTCGATGATAGATGTGGATGCGATGGAGGCATCAACAGAGAGCTAGGGGTATGAGCCGCGAGAGATGGACATTGAAACTGATGTGTATGACCTCCGATCACTGTCGACAACACCTCCCCAAGGAGAGGATCCCGCGGTGGTGTTGAGAGAGACTCTGGAGAGACTACGCCTCAGCGAACAACGATCTCAACAGACAGAGGCAAAGTGAATCAGATTAGAGGCAGCGTTGAGTGAGTTACATACACGATTCACCTGGGGTGAGAGGGATTACGCAGTCCTGGCCACACTGGTGTCTGATGTGGAGAGGATATTGATGAGAGAGAGATGAGGCACATGATGAGACAGTTGACTTGTGAGCAGAGATAGAGAGATTACGAGTGGAGGTGGCTAGGGAGCATGAGAAGGGAGATGCTGTGAGATGGGAGCGAGACCGTTTGGTGGCAGAGGCAATAATACAATAGGCTGTTGGATGGGTGACAGGGTAGGAGCCATTAGAGACTCAGACAGGGACTGCCAGAGATACAGAGGGTCTGCAGAGACAGCTAAAGCGGTTGTGGAAAGAGAAGATAGACTGGCACCGGGAGTGGGCTGAGCTCAGAGATAAAGTGAACTATTTAGAGCAGATAGTTGGGGACATGGGGTTGATGCAAAAAAGAGAGGAGGAGATGAGGAGAGAGATGCACATGTTGCAGTCAAAAAGAGATGTGGCACAAGCATAAGTGCAAGTCGTAGAGGGAGACAAGGATGTGGCACAGGCACACGCTCAGTTGGCTGAGAGTGATAGGCTAGTGGCAGAGGCAAAGGTTCAGTCTCTCTGGAGAGAGAGGGATACAACGGTCTCATAGGTGTTAGGTCTGCGATGGGAGCGAGATTCCGCCAAGCTGAGACTGCAGGCACTCCAGAGGGACATGGATGCAGCAGAGGCTCAGACACAGGCCACACACAAAGAGAGAGAGAGATGCTATAGAGGTATGGATGTAGACGCTGTAAGGAGAGCAAGATGTAGTAGTGGCTCAATGACAGTTAGTGTAGGTTAGTGATGTGATAGGGATAGATACATGGGGGTTACAGGGGGAGAGGGATGCAACAGTGGCTAGGGCAGTGGTTGTCGAGGAGATGAGAGATCCGGTTCTGGAAGAGATGGCACAATTACAACTATCCCATGAGGCCTGGGAGTAGGAGAGAAGATTGATCACGAGAGATTGGGATATATATCATTAGGAGTGGAATTTCGCTCGAGTTCAGGTTGCTAAGTGAGAGGAGAATGCGAGGGAGGCAAGATTTTGGATGGCCGCGTACTACCATGCAGTTCCAGACCCAACATAGTAGATGTTCCAGTATGTTTGACAGACACCACAGATGCCAACACCATATCATTCGTTGGGGACACGGACCCGAGGTTATAGTGATTCACCAGGTGTCACCCCAGGTAGGAGATCAGTACCTGATTCACCATAGAGATCAGATGCAGGTAGCTCATTCGGGAGATGACATGATACCAATTTTTGACAGATGCAGGGTGGAACGTGTAGTACTTATCGACAGAGATAAGAGATGCTCTACATCTCTGAATTTTGTACCTTATTTGATGATGTATGAGGGCTATGTGATAGATATATGATAGATTTTGATGTATGATGGATATCTGACGTACATTGTATTATTTTGATTATGATATGGGACAATCCTTATTGACATTATGCAGTATGCTTTTTTGTGATGGATGATTCAGTTTATATATGCACATGTATATGATATTTCCTGCTCATGTAGATGAATACTTTGGTTTATTTATGCATCTTTTTATGATACTACATGCTTATGTGGATGTATGAGTATATGATACTTCATGCCTATGTGGATGTATGAGTATATTGATGTATGCACATATTTATGATATGACAATGGATGATTGGGTTTATGTATTTGTGGAATATGGATGATTTTATTAATACATATATTCACATGGTGATATGATGTATGCACATGTTATATCTATGATGACTTATGTGTATGTATACCTAGTTGATTTATTGACATGTATGTATATGTGTATGATGGATTTTGTACGAATATTTTATATATGTAAGATGTGATGTATTATGAGTTTAACACTTTGTGATGTAGGTGGCGATGTATGTGTGGTTCTAACATGTTGTGATGCACGTGGCAATGTATGTGTGGTTCTAACACATTGTGATGCAGGTGGCGATGTATGTGTGGTTAATAGAATGAACCTAATATGTGATAATGCTCTTGTAATTCATAGTGAATTAATAATGAAAGGAAATAACACATGGTCATAAGCGTCAGTAAGACTAACATGATAGTGGAAGATGGGTATGTAGTGATTGTGAAAAATGGGTGTAATTTGTCACCTGTCAAAATTTTTTAGTGTCTTGAGAAGAATGGGAGAGAGTAGGATAAAGTATTTGCACAACCAAAATCATAGGGTGAATGCAATGCAACAGATGATGAAATGCAATCCTAATATGAGTTTCCATCTTCAAAGCACTGATTTTTGCTATAGCACAAGATACCAGATACCCTGATATGTAAGACCAAGGTGAGTGCACATCCAATGCATGAAACAAACACAACAAACATAAAGGCTACCCCAACACCCCAAGGTCATGATGACCTTAGTTGGGCCAGGTATTGGGATAACCACAAACACACAAGGATTCCCCAGTGTAACACAAAACCTTAGGGATCTTGGTGGGTACTACGTGGGACAGCTGAGAAGACAACAACAAATAAAAAACCAAGATAAGCCCCTATGTAGACGAGTCAAAGCACACCATGATATGATGGATCAAGGTGACCATAACAAGTGTTGATAGTGAGTTCAAATGATAAAGAAATTCTAAAACATCAAAAGATCATAATCAATTTCAAAATGTCCTTTTCCACAGGATCAAGGGGATGGATGGGATTGATGAGGTCTGCTAGGAAGGATGCATCCTGTTGAGACCGATGATGGATACTAAACTAGAATGACCCAGTTTGATGCCAGCTGTTTTTCATTAACCAAATATTTTGATAATAGGGGATTTTATTTGAGAATAACAGGCCAGACAAGGACATAGACTGACATACCCTACAGACCTAGGGGCTCGGGGGCTGATCAGAGATTAGCCTTGCCTATGTGAAAGCGTAGAGCCCTCGTAGTTCATGAAAAGGCCATGGATAAAATAGAAAGAGGACGGTGAAGAAAGATGATAGATGACCAACACGTGATGGTCTGAATACCCCGGGGGTAGATCAAATGATCAACCTTGCCTGCGTGACAGTGTAGGGGCAACATAGTTCGACTAGTGACGTGATAGGATGAGATCTAGATGAAGACCGACATGATGGATGATCCTATGTGATGACACAGACCGACTGACAAGGAGTTGAATGCCATAAGCACAGAGTGGGATACTAAAAAACTCAGAATGGGAGATAGGCTAGATGGGTCGTCCAATGCTAAAACAAAATATACTAAGTGGCCAAGGATGGGATGGGTGAGGACGATAGTGTGGATGAAAGCATAAAATAACTAGGATGCCAGATAGATAATGATTAAGCCCTCTATAGATGATGCCTGTTACCAGGTTTTCACCATCCATACTTATCCAAGGCATCACCAAAAAGTGGTTTTCACCCTAGGACGAACTTATTTCTCTTTACTATTTTTTTGGATTTTTTGATTTTTTTGATTTTTCTAATAGGTAGGGTTACCAAGTGGACTTAGGAATAGAACTTCTTCAGATGCATGATGTTGATGGGTTCATCAATGGGCTCTCCTTCAAGAGTAGTCAACCTATATGCCCTAGATCCATATTTGGCAGCTATGATGTAAGACCCTAATCGGTTTGGCTCAAATTTTCCCTTCTTGTCTCAGTCTTGCTGAGTATGATGATTCTCTTTGAGGAAAAGATCACCCACCTGAAACTGTTGAGGGCGAACCTTCTTGTTGTAGTTATGCTTGAGGCAGTTCTGGTATGCTTACAGGTGATCATAGGCTTTGATTCTTCTTTCATCAAGTAACTCTCGTTGTGCAAGTCGTGCAACCGAACATCCTCCTCACTGATAAGTTTTTTGGGGAAATTATCAGTGATGGGATCTCAACTTCAATTGGAAAGATGGCTTCGACGCCATAGACTAAAGAATAGGGAGTGACCCCTGTAGGGGTGTGGATGGAGGTGCGATATTCCCAGAGGGTGGGATGAATATGGAGGTGCCAATCTTGATCGGTGTTATTGACAACCTTTTTGAGGATGCAGATTAGGGTCTTGTTGGTTGCTTTTGCCTGACCATTACTCTGGGGGTAATAAAGCGTTGACCAATGATGCTAGATGTGAAAGGTGTCGTAGAGGTGTTTCATGGCTTGATTTTTGAAGGGTTTTCCATTATCAGAAAGGATGGTGGATGGGATACCATATCTGCAGAGAATATTGTAAAGGATGAACTTTGAGATCTGAATTCTGGTGATTTGTGAGATCGGCATGGCTTCCATCCACTTAGTGAAGTATTCGGTGGTAGTGATTATAAATGTATGGCCATCAAATGATGGTGGGTAAATCTTGCCAATCAAGTCGAAACCCTATTGAGAGAAGGGCCACATTGCTAGGAGGGGCTGGAGATCCTGTGCTGGAGCGTAAATCAAATCTACATGTTGTTGGCATGGAAGACACTTCTTCAAAAATTCACAAGCATCATGCTCTACCGTAGGCCAATAATACCCAGCTCAGAGAATCCTTTTGGCTAGGGCCATACCATTTGAGTGAGCTCCATAAACACCACTATGTACCTCTATTAGTGTCGTGCGAGCTTCAGTCTCATTCAGACACCTAAGGAGGATCCCATCATATCCGCGATGATAAAGTGTATCACTGATGATAATGTAACAAGCCAAATGTTGAATAAAGGATTTTTGCTGATTAGGTTTAGGGGTAGGATATTATCATGAAGATAGGTATATATGTCCTGGTACCAGGGGGAGGCAGGACCTACAATATCACACACCATATTAGTCTTTGCTGGGATTAAAATTTGTTTGACTAGGAACTCACATTCCATCCAGTCTTTAGGCATGTCAATCAGGGAACTGATAGCGGCCATTGCATTTGCTACTTTATTTTGTACCCGATGAATTTGGTCAAATTGTATGAAGGTGAAATATTTCTTAAAATCATTCACCATGTACTTATAGGGTAACAACTTATCATCCTTTATGAGGAATTCATCATTAACTTGCTTGATGACTAATAATGCATCACCAAAGAATTTCAAGTGAGTTATATGCCACTATTTTGCAATTCAGAGGCTGGTGAGGAGGGATTCATACTCTGCAATGTTGTTGGTACATGGGAATGCTATCATGAATGATTTTGGAATGTAGTCACCTTGAGGGGTAACTAATAAAATCCCTACACCTGATCCATTATGAGTGTATGAGCCATCAAAATACAGTGTCCAAGCTGGTGCTTCTGTAACTGTGTAAACTTCTTCATCTTAAAATTCAGTGTCCAGAGGGTAAGCATCTACTAATGGTTCCTCAGCCAACTGATTAGCTATGACCTATCCCTTTATGGCTTTCTGCTCTACATACTCTATGTCAAATTCGCTTAGGAGCATGACACACTTGGCCATGAGTCCAGTCAGAGTGGTTCTAGATAACAAATACTTTAGTGGATCAATTTTAGCAATTAATTTGATTAGATGGCTGAGCATGTAGTGTCAGAGTTTCTATATGCTAAAGACTAGTGCGAGGCAGGCCTTTTCCATGGGAGAGTAGTTTAATTCATAGTCGACCAATGTTTGACTGATGTAGTAGATCACCCTCTCTTTCAATGATTCATCATGTTGTGCCAACAATGCCCCTAGTGCGACTGAAGTGGCAGAGATATACAATAGGAAGGGTTTCCCTGGAATAGGTGACATCAAGATTGAAGGATGAGCTAAGTATTCTTTGATCTTATCGAAACCTGTTTGACACTGTTGGTTCCATCAGAAGGTCGAGTCTTTCTTCAGGAGATGAGTGAATGGATGACACTTATCCACAAGTTGGGCTATGAACCGACGAATGGATTGATCTGTAACTTGTAATGCTCCAACCATTCAAAGATCTTTTTCAGGATGGTAGGATGTTCTGCTTGTGTTCTGAATTTTCCTAACAAGTTATCGACATAATCCTCCATGATGATATGGATGAGGTCATGGAATATGACCGTCATTCCCTCTGATATGTTGCCCCCGCATTTTTGTGACCAAAGGGCATAACATTGTAGTAGAAAGTACTCCAAGGTGTTGTGAAGGCGGTCTTGTGTTGGTCCTCAGGTGTAATTTGAATTTGTTTATAACCAGAGAAGCCATCCATAAGGGATAGCATCTCATGTCCTGCTATGAGGTCGGCCAACATGTCAATGTTAGGTAGAGGGAAGTCATCTTTTGGGTAGGCCTTGTTAAGATCCCTGAAGTATGTGCAGATCTGAATGTCTCCATTTGGTTTGGCAATTGGTACTATATTGGAGATCCACTCAGAGTAGTCAATTGGTATGTGAAAACCTGCCTCTAGTAACTTCTCCAATTCCTTCTTGACTAACAATGCTACCTAGGGATGCATCTTGCGGAGCTTCTGTTTGACAGGTTTGGCATTTGGGCAAATGTGTAGATGATGAACCACTAAGGTGGGGTCTAAGCCTGGAATGTTTGAATATGACCAAGCAAAGTTAATGATTCCCTCTTGGAGTAGCTGAATGATGATTGGATACTCTTGCTCTGAGAGTGACTTAGCCACATAGGTGATCTTAGGATTTTCAGCAATACCCAGATTAACTTCGTGAGTCTCTTCAATTAAAATGGACGATCATGTAGATAGCTGAGTTCCCACAAGGGGAAGATGAACATCTCCATCCTCCAATGCCTCTTCGAGGTTTTTTCCATCGGATGCGTCCTTTATTTTCACTTTTTCAAGGTCAAGAAGTGCCTCGGGGAGGTTCTCACTAGATGACCACTTTTTAATTTTCTTATTCTTATTTTTGCGACTAGAGTGTTCATCCTCCCCCAATCCCATGAGGTTGACATATGTATCCGTAGACATATTGACACGTGTGCTGTCATGTAGGTCCCAATCAACAAGCTCAGGGTGATGAAGGGTTAGGCTAATGGTACAAACTGATAAGCATTCAAACATGGATGATAGGTTAGTGTGATCAACGTCATCGTATGCATGTATGATGGATTCCTCCTCTGGTATGTCTTCCAATGAGTCATCATCTATGGCGACACTATTGGAGGTGTTAGATGATGTTGTAGGGCCTTTCTACTTTTTATCGTATCCGATGCCTATGTTCTTTGGTAGTTTTGATGTATCAATAGGCTGCAACCACCCCTATTCTTCTTTACCTAGGCCCCTACCTTGGTAGTTATAATTTTCTGAAAACTTAGCTGACCAAGGATATGCTTCTTGAAAATATTCTTTTAGAGGGGGATCTGGTTGGGGTTCTTCACGGTATACCCATTGACTTATATCCTCTTCTGGTGCATCTATCTTGATACTAGGGGACCTAAAAGTGGTGGTAGGGATGTTTTTACCACTAAAGGTGACAGTCTTGTCTTCCTTTGGAGTAGCATGTGAAGGTTGACCATACTCATGTGGTGACAGTGGCATGGTTGCTACATTAAGAGAAGTATGCATTTCGTATTCACCACACCCTTTTTCAATGATCTAGACTTTTGTGACTGTAGGAATAGTGGTGGAAGATGGAATGGTTGTCATGGTGGAGGGTGGATTAGAGGATGATGACTAAGATGCCCCCATTTCAACCTTGAGACAATAATGTAAATGGGGAAATGATGCTTCTAAAGTGCGTCAATATTCAAATGGTTGGGGTTTAGCATAGATGGTGACTTTTTGTCCATTGACCAAGAATTTTAGGCACCGATGGTACGTGGAGGGGACAACTTGCATAACATGGAGCCATGGGTGACCAAGGAGGAGATTATATGGCAAGTCCAGATCAAGGACATGACAGGTAGTGTACTGAACCACAGGTCCCACTTGGATAGGAAGACTGATAATTACCTTTGAATTCCTTTCTGCATTATCATAGGCCTTGATCATGATGATCTGATTACTTAAATCTGCTTGAGTATACCCCACCTGTTTTATGAATTTCAAAGTACACAGATTGAGGGTAGAGCCATTATCTACCAAGACCATTTTTATTTTATGACAGGAAACCATGACTTTGATATGCAAAGGGTGATTATGATTGACATCAATGTTTGGCATGTCATTTTGGCTGAAGTGCAACTGATAAGATAAAGCCAGGTGTCCTACCAAAGCTTGGAATCATGTAGGATCAATGCCATTAGGCACATGGGTTTCTTGTAGGGCTCTATTGAGGATTTCTTGATGTACAGGAGAAGACTTAAGCAAATCTAAAATGGAGATATGAGTAGGGGTCTTTCCTAAGTGATCAAGGAAGATGTACTAAGAGCTTACAGGAGTTGATTGGGTAGGTGCGAAGGATGCAAGGAAAGTGATGCGGACTCGTCGTGTAGTCATAACACACTGAGGGTCTTTGTCTTTGACATGTATCATAGATACACAAGGTTCTACCTACTCAATGTAATGGATAACACCCTCGTAATTGAGGGGTACATTCTTATAGCTTACGTTATTTGTACTGTTGTCTTGGGGATTGTTGTTGGAGGTGCTTGCACCTTGATTATGGTTTGGAAAGGCATTTTGATATATCTGCAATTGAGCATTGGATGATGAAGCTTGACTGGTGTCAACTTTGATGTCTCCTCGATCAATAAGATATTGGACATAGTTCTTCAGACCTTGACACTTATTTAAAGAGTGTCCTTTGATTTTATGGAACTCACAATATTCATTTTCCCTAAACCATGTAGGCTTGGGTTTGGATTCGTCAAGTGGCTTGGTGATAGGATACATGATTGGATACTTGATTAGTAACAACTTATTGAAGACGACACTCAGGGGTTCTCCTAATTGAGCATACTGGCATTTAGTGTTCCCCTGGTTGTTCTGATTTGACTGTTGAGGAGGACGAGGCACCCCCTGTGGTACAAATATGGCGTTAGGTATGGATGGTTGTTGTCTCTAGGATGTATTAGCCACTTGGATGTGTTTAGTATCAGTCACACCATCATTCACTGCGTTCTTGTTCTTGTTCCAAAAACGTGGCTTATCTCCAAATGACCTTTCTTTATCATGGCTATGTATTTTGATGTGCCCTTTGGCAACAAGGGCACGTTCAAGGATAGGTCCCTTTCCACTATCTCCGTGAAAGTGGTGACACAATGTAACCTAAAGTTATGAGCCATGTCGGGATGAGAGTTCTCCATGAAGAGGGTGACCATGTCCCTCTCTTTTAGAGGGGTTTTCATTTAGCTTGCTAATGCACGCCACCTTTGAAGGTAGCTAGCAAAGCTTTCACCCTCACGTTTTTTTCTCTTTGAGGAGATCTAAGGTGTCAGTGTCCTCCAAATTGAAGGAGAAGTAGGATACAAATTTTTCTGACAGGTCTGCAAAATATTTTATGGACCCACGTTCGAGGCTCATGAACCACTCTAGGGTATTGCTTGTCAAGCTTCATGGGAACAGGCACAAGAGATAGTTGTCATTGTGCATAACTTTTTGAAACTGGGAGTAAAACTCCTGTAAGTGGGCCTTACGATCATTGTTCCCCCTATATCTGTCGAATTTTGGTATTTCAAAATGTTTAGGGAAGGGGATCAACAAGATGGAGAGATCTAATGGATATGGGCATATGTCCTCAAATTTGAATGATTGTTTGCCAGTCCCTGCTTGAAGATCTTTCAAAGAGGCTTTAATTTCTAGTAAATCTAAGTTGACTGGTGGCAGGTTGGACGTATATAGATGGTAGGACGATAAAGGATCCTGCTGAGAGAGTGTCAGATTGTTGAGGTATGGGTTTGGATGGTGGAGTGATGACATCCCTTGTTGGTATGTCGGGGGATTTTGTTGATATGTAGGTTGTTGTTGCGAGGTATAGTATGGATTCGTTTGATAAAAAATGTGAGGTAGGATGCTGAGGAGCTTGAATGTGATGTTGCAGATTGACCTGTTGATACTGAGGGTATTGCTGTGATTGTTGGGAGGTCGCATAAGGTGGTTGCTGCTAGGACTGCTGTTGGTAATAATGATGCTATGGTGGTTGCTGATGTGATGTGAGATGTTCTGTGGGCCGAGATGGGATGTTGTATTGTGTTTGAGCTCATGGTCGTAGGATGGATGTGAGGAAGGGGGATAAGGTTTGAGTGGGAGGTTGGGACGGATTGCTTTGCGACTGGTATGGTGGCTGTTGCGAGGAAAATAATGGTTGTTGTTGGGGCGGCTGAGATAACATAGGGGGATATTGCAAGGGATGTTGTTAGGTACCGAAGGAGACATTCAGAGGTGGTAGATTAGATTGGGGGGCTGTGGAAATGCATATGAAGGTGATGGTATGTTATGGCCCTGGAAGGTGGAGGTAACGTAGTAAAAGGGGTGCCCCCAGTGCTGACAGGAGGTAGATTTGAAGGGGGCGGTGCCGATAGCATTAGTGGTTGTAGTTGCGAGACATTTTGTGGCATGCCAAAGGAAAAAGGATCATTGGGATTAGTGGTTTGGGGAGCCCCTATGACTGAGATTGCGGGATGCGAGGGATTGCTAACGGGATACAGAATGGTGTTGCCGAATTCAGGTTGATGCCAACCTTCTACAAGAGGAATATTGGGGACGTATGAACTACCTGGTGTGTTGTGTGAACCTTGGGGTATATTAGGTTCATAACCACCATACTTGGATAGGTCGATACCTAAAGGAAGTTTGACTCCCTTGTTAATTAAGTGAGCCAAGATTTCTTTGCCATGTTTTTCAAGAAGGCGATCTATCATTTGCACATTGACCAGGTTACTAAAGTGTTCCTCGAATGTAATTTTGGGTTGAATGACCATGTTTTCATCCCCGGGGGGTGATGTGTTTTGACCATCGTTATTGGATTGTGATGATGTTCCATTGTGTTGATCTCGAGGGATGTTCACACCGTTATTGGGGTCTTTTGAGGCATTAGCTACATTGTTCAGGTCTTGAGGGATGTTTGGTTGGGATTGTTGTTCGGCCATTTTCCTTGTTTGTGACCGGGTCTGAATGGGCATGCAAAATGATATGATGGACTAGGATGCTAGAATGACCTTGGCAATGAAAGGATTGATTTGACTCGATGATTGGTTAGCCGACAAGGATGTGGCTTGATAGGATTGATTTGATTTTGATGATTAATTTTCTGATGAGGATGTGGCTTGATAAGATTGATTCAATTTGTCCAAAGTGGATCGGGTTGATTGGTAGATAATGAGTCGATCCAAATTGGATGATATAACAATTTTATTTTGATTGATGATTGATTAGGATGAATGATAGTGATCAAAATATGAAACCAAGTTCAAGAGTGATCCTTGGTAATGCTAGGTGTTGATTAATCGATTAAAGGGGGGATGTATGATAACGATATCGAGTCCAACTTGAGATAGAAGTGGATTGATTGGGCCGACAAGGATGACCGACTTAAGATGGATGAAAATTTGAAGTTGGTTTTGATGGATGACAATTAGAGATGAACACCTAGGTCAATTTGGATAACCACTCTAACGAGGTTTCAATGGGATACCGATGGTCTGAAACATGGAAACGACAATCAAAACATGGGTTCTAAATGGATGAATTGATGCACGAGCTGAAGGGATGAACATTTAGGATGGTGAATGGCTTCCTGAAATGGGTGTATGGATGTTCGAAACGGGGAGACGAGTGATCGAGATGGTGAAATGAGGGTCTCGAATGGCAAAGCGGATAAAAAATTTGACCGATCAAGGGTCAGGTCCGCCCCTGTGAAGGCAAGGTCCACCCAAGGAACAAAAGATGGTCAAAATAGGTCTAAAAGAGGTGGGTCAAAGGTCAGGTCCACCCAAGGAGCAAAAATTGGTCAAATTTGGTCAAAATAGGCCTGAAAGGGGTAGGTCAATAGGTCAGGTTGCCCTGAGAGCAAAAGTTGGTCAAATTTTGTCAAAGTAGGCCTAAAAGGGGTAGGTCAACAGGCTAGGTCCACCCCTAGGTGGGTTAGGTCGGCCCAAGGAGAAAAAGTTAGTTAATTTTTGTTAAAACAAGCCTAAAAGGGGTAGGTCAACAGGTTAGGTTTTCCCCTAGATAGGTCAGATCCTCCTAAGGAGAAAAAAATGGTCAAATTTGGTCAAAGCAGGCCTAAAGGGGGTAGGTCAACAGGTCAGGTCTACCCAAGGAGCAAAAAATTTTACAAAGGAGGGAAAATCCGACTGTGTAGAGGTCAGGTCCGATTGTCTATGAGGGAAAATCCGAATGTGCAGAGGTCAAGAAAAATTTGACTGTTTGCAGGTTTGACTTGAATTTTAAAAAATATACTAAGGCAAAGGACTCAAAACACAACAATCATCAATCAAAAGGATATGGCTGAGTGAAATAAATCAGACAATCACTGGTTTCGTACAAAGAAGACAATTCATACAACACAAGTCTAAGTCTAGTAAAAAGGGTATGGTGGACAAAGTCTTCTAATCTAGGATGAACATGGTTACTAGGGAGTCCTCAATATACACCCGATACGTGAGGCCCAAACGGTGAATACCAACCCGTTACAAGCATGAGTCGGAAACCTTAAAGGCTCAGACCAACTCTTCACATCATCCTGATGCTTCACCAATTACAACGTGGTTGGATTGAGGTACAATTTTTGCTCTCCCCCCTTTATATAGCCCGCTGGTACGCATGGTTGGAATTGTACCTTGGGGTGATGAAATCCCCAAGCAAGTCCTACTAAGAAAAATAAAATGGGTGGACTCAAAAGACGTGGTAAGCTACAATTTCTCATAACCCAGTATCACCGAATGGTGCAAAGGGATTGGATACGTCAAATAGCTCACCCAAAAACATGACAAAAAAGGTTGATAGACACCTCCTAGTTAAACTATGTTCCTAAATTAGGGGTTAAAAACCCTTAAATAGCCAAAAAGATTACTAAAAAGTAAAATTTTACCTTCTGGGAAATACTATCTAGGGAAAATATGGCTCTCTGTGAGGGAAAATCCAGCTGTTTGTGACGTTAGGTCTACCCCTCCATGAAAAGTTTTCCAAAAACAACTTTTGAGGTCTGTGGAGGGCAAGTCCACCCCTGGAAAAGGTCAGGTTCGCCTCTGGAGGGCAGGTCAACTTGTCTGTCAGGTTAGGTCCACCCTTGTAGGTTAGGTCCACCCCTCTATAGGTTAGGTCTGCCCCTCTGTAACTTGTACCTGCAAAAAGTAAAAAAAAAGAAAATGTGGAAGCAAGAGACCCATTTGTGGGTCCCATTGGGCGTGCCAGAAATGTGATAGGGCAAAGTTAAGTGCTAGAAAATGAACAACAAACAAAAGAGTGTAAAATAACACTCTACACCTCAAGATTAGCCTAGTTGGATTCAATACAAAATAAAGATGAAAAATAAAATTTTTTACGTTGTGTCGAATCAATCATTTGGTTGGCCCTTCGATCTTTGGTGTTGTATGCTCCTTGGATGGCAAGAGATGCAAGCTATAGGATGGATGAAAAATGGATGGAAGTGGATGCAAACATGAAAAATGGCTAAGTATAGATCGAGGAAAAAATTTGCAAGAGTTTGGCTACTATGATGATCTCCCCCAAAATGAGAGAAAAGAGGGGGTATTTATAGAGATTTTGGAACTCTCTACGAAAATGGATGGTCAAGATTGAGTCACCAAGATTAAGATGTAGGGCTAAGATGAGTTGAGAACTCACAAGCCCTCACATCTTGACATGTGGCATGTGATTGGCTTAAAAAGGGTGATGTGTACATGAGGTGGAATGATAGTACATGACATGGAGGTGGTACATAGTACCTTGGGATTAGGAAAAAATATCCTCATAAAGGAGGTACTTGTCCCCATGTGGGTGAAATGACATGTGAGAAATTAAAAATTCCTCAAATATTCTCATGGGAATGAGAGAAGGAATTTAAAATTCCTTCAAATGCATTGGGGGATTAAATGTGAATTAAAAATTCACATAGGGAATGGAGTGCCTTCTCCAAAAAGAGAAAAAATTTAATAGGGTTGACTCAATTAAGTGATTAAGGTTGTGCAAGTACTTGATTAGACCAATTAATGACTCATTAGAGGCAAGTGGGAAATTATGGAGGATGGGACCCTAATGATGATTAGGGGTGTGCACATCTTAATTATAAATTAATTATGACTAAGAAAGAGGGTTAGATTGCTAAGAGGGATTAGAGACCAACTTGCAAACGTTGGAGGATGTGACAATGAGAGAGAAAATAAGAAATTTAAAAATAAATTTAAAATTCCAAAAGATAATATGACTAAATTAAATAAAGTGATGCATTTATTTAATTTAGAGAGGAAAGAGGGGAAATGTATTTATTAAATTAAATACTTTGGGAAACCCTATGCAAGATACAAAATATTAATTAAATGAATGATTTAAATAATACCGTCAAAGAGGATGATTAAAATGAGCAAAGGGATGATTAAGGGGATGAGTTTGACCATATGGAAGTGGTCAAATTTGGATGTCTACAGTCTCAATAGTGAAAGGATCCTACATTGAAAGCACATGCCTTAGCTTTACAACAAGCATATTAGGCTTATCAACAAGCCATCCAACAACAAAAAATTTAACAAGAAACCTTAGTAGCACAACAACAACATCAAGCAACCTTAGCAACACAACAAAAACAACAAGCTCATCAAGAAGCCCTAGCAGCACAACAAAAATAGGCTTATCAACAAGCCCTCCAACAACAACAACAACAACAACAAGAAGTGGCCTTAGCAGCGCAAGAACAACAAGAAGCCCAACAAGCTACCTTAGCCACGCAACAACAAGCTCAATAACAACAAACCCAACAACAACCATTGCTTGATCAAAAATATTCCCAACAACAACAAATGCTCGCACAACAACAACAACAAGGTTTATACTATAATCCTCAACAAAACATGATCAAACCAAACATGTTGGGAACATATACACCTCCACCATAATCACCTTCACAATATCCTACACCACCATACACTCCATACAACACCTTATCATATAAAAATCGCACATACAACCCATCTGTCATCCCAACATATGTTTCTCTACCAAACCTGCTAGACAATCTAGCATCACAATTTAAGGCACTATCTCAAGAAATTCAGGACCTTTGAGTAGGCAAGACAAAGAATCCCTATACACATAACCTATGTCCATATCCATTTGATCGAAACATCGCAATGGTACCGTTCCCTCCCGGCTTTGAAATCCCCAAATTCGATAAATAAAAAGGGAGGAGAAATCTTGTAGACCACATCAAATAATTGAATGTCATGTGTATGGAGGTTGATTACAATGATTCCTACTTAATACGCCTCTTTCCACGAAGTTTGATAGGCCCAACCATGGATTGGTTTTCTCAATTGCCTCCAGGTATTAATTTTTTTGAAGAAATCAGTAATAAATTCATCAATCATTTCTCCTTTAATCTTGATATGGATATAAGCCTAGAAGAGTTGTAGACTCTTAGACAGAACAAGGGAGAATATTTTTCCAATTTCTTGCAACGGTGGAGACAAAGAGCTAGTAAGAGCAAGTGGCCAATTCTCGATGAACAACAAGTGGGAATTATCATAACAAATCTAGACCTTGATCTATCTTTCCACTTGAAAATGCAATGCAACACATCTTATGACGAGCTTGTCCCTAAATCCCTTAACATTGAGAGAGCCCTAATCTCACAGGGAAACACACAAGTGTATAAAGACAACCGCCCATCCACTAGTTTTAACAAGTCCCACTATTGGGCCAAGAACAAGAATGTTACTAGTGATGGTGTTGTTGATGCAAAGGTGGTCTTAATTGCTCGAAGACAAGAAAACATCCAAACCATAAACACTGAACATGGACAAAAAAGAACAAACAATGCTCCTAAGTGACAATTCATTCCCTTAGGGGAACCTGTAGAAGACGCGTTGAAGAGGTTGATACAGTCTAACCTTATCACACTCCTAGATTTCTCAAACTATCAAGAGCCACAAATCAAATCTCGTAGCTATAGAGAAGATCAATTTTGTGAATTTCACTGGTACAAAGGTCATAGCACACAAAATTGTTTTAGGCTTAAACATCTAATAGAGGATGCTATTGAACAAAGAGACATTGAAGTCGATCAAAAATATGGGAATGAAAATATAAAAATTTACATGAACCCTATACTTGATCATGGAAAAACAAAAGATGCGACAAAGGAATCAACTTCAAAAAATACCCAGGATACCACGTTGGGACATGTTTACACTATTTATGAGGAATCAAATATGTATCAAGATACTATTTTAAAACAAAGTCCAAACCCATCAACAATGTTTAGCACTATTTTATATTGTAATGACATCAAGTGGATATCAGATTGTGATATCTCTCCCACATATGACTTAATGATTAGGCATTTTGAAGAAGTTCCAAATGAGCCATAAATATCCCTTATTGCACCCATACCCACAAAATGTTGTGAAGAGTATTTTACCGATGATATATCATCCACCCAAGGATCATATCAAGAGGAGGCTCTTGAGGATAATGAAAGTTATTTCGAATCGAGTCAAGATCAAGAACCCCTATCCCTAGAGTTTCACAAAGAACTAAGGGACATCTTCCAAACCATTTTAAACTCCAAAGATGTCCCCGATATCACTCCTGAGATGTTTCTTTTGGATAGAAATATAGACATTCTTCATCCAAAACATGAGTCTCCCACTCTTGATATTCCTACACAAGAGCGAGCAATAGTCAAGATTATTGATTCTTACAGTGATTTTGCATCATCGACACCTTTTTAATTGACATCAACATCTCTTTAAGCAGTATCGACAGAGAAGGATGTCATAGAGTCAGAGAAAATAGTTCATATTCCTGAACAATAAGAAGCCATAGCAATATCATGTGTTCATGACAAGTTCTATTTAGTGGCTCTGGATCAAAGGATACATTATTAGGGAAAAGGATTAGGTATTGATAATACCTTCACAATGTTAGAGGAAATATTATCTACAACAAACATCAACATATGGGGCATGAAGAATCCTTATGATGAAAATGTTGTCAACACTACAACTAGTCGTACCATGAGTTGGCATTCACCCATCATCTCATACACAAATTGGGACCAACGTAAAAAGAAGAATTCCTATCAAAGCACGGTGAAGATCATCAAAGAAAATGAAGCAGTAAAGCAAAACGGACATGTCAAGTACAAATGGATACCAAAGAAAAGTAAAGAAAATCATCCCTCAAAAACTCCATTAGTTAAAGAAACTATGGGGAAAAATCAAAAAGGGAAATGTATCCATCAAAAGAGTCCTCTAATACAAAAGCAAGTGATGAGGTAAAAAATAACCTCATCAATATAATGGACTCAATATGCAAACCTATACCTTTCAACCCAATTTACCCTGCCAATTAATTACCTTTAGGATAAATAATTCCTCTCTTTTTATGATAAGCGTGCAAACTTTACTTCTTGAAATTAGTCAGAATAAGCTAACTTATTTTGATTTAATGGTTTAGTCTTGAGAATTTCACAAGTCAACTGCCACCCCTTGTTACCATTCCAGTCAAAAGGGAAATGAACACAAGTATCAACACCATTGAAGACAAGCGAGCAGGCGCTGGAATTTCAGGGGCATACATTATGGGCTGAGTCTTCATAGTTATGTTATTTTCAGTTTAAAAAATTTTATGGCTTGTGCTGAGCCTATTTAATATTTCATGTCATGGGATTTAAATTCCATTAGTTGTTGACAGTCTGTTAAATACTTCATTAACTGGAAAGTAGGATTTTGTTAACTGCTTTCATATAAATATGTAACTGTTGCAAATGATGAATATAGAAGAATATTGTTATGCTGCCAATATGTCTTTTTGAGTAAAACTACCTTATGAATAAAAAAGAGTTTTCCCGCCACTCTTTGAATTACTAAGCAATGTGAATGGAGTTCTTTGAATGAAGTAACCTTGAGATTACTAGTGCATGTGATTTGAGATAGTTGTAGAAACACCCGAGAGCTGGCCATTCAAGCGTTATAGATAGATAGATAAGTATTTTACTTCTTATTTTGTACTTACTTTTAGTAGATAAAAGTTGAAATTGGAATTCATTTTCATGTGCGTGTCATGCTGCCACTGTCAATCCTGCAAGTTGTAGCTAAGTTCGTAGTTTCTAAATTTAGTATCTGAAGTTCCAGAGCACCTACCTTTAGTTGTTTTTGTTAAATCATTTTATGTTAGTTTTTGGATTGTTATCTTTTACACTAGATAAATGTTTCCTAGTTTCTTTACAAGTTTTACTTCTTTAGAAATTTATACATTCTTTAGATTAATCATTTCCATGCTTTCTAGCTTAGTGGTGATGCTTTTCATATTTGTAGTTTTCTGCTTTCTAGTCTAGTTATTTCCAACTTTCTAGATAGATGACTTACTGCTTTCTAAGTCTAGAGGCTCTCTAGTTTAGAGTTTTATTCAACTATTTGGTATTTAGAAAACCTGAGAGAGATAGTTGAGATGTATTCTATTGCATACAACCTTTGGACACTGCCCAATCGATATATTAATGTGTTTATTAACTAAAGTGTTAGGACTTGATGACAACCTATCACTTTTTGGCACCCTTTCCAATGAAGCCTTGTTCTAGTGTTAGTAGGAGATATCTTGAATACCTCTTCTAGGGATAGAAATAGTCCTTTGTTTTCTTTTATACATGGTTAGGAAATGAGGCCCCCACGGAAGATTCATACCAAAAACCCCTCAGTTGACATACCAACAACAAGTAGGGAGGAAGGCAACTCAGATCAAGAACTTACTGAGGAATTGACCAAACAGGGTCAACTTGAGACCTTCCCACATACCCTAGAAAGAGAACATATAGTTGTAGAGGAATATATTCCTTTGCAAACTCTTGAACCTTGCCCAACTAAGCGAACTTTGGATGAGAGTCATACTCTCTTCAACATCATGGGTAACTGTAGAAATGCCACCAACAACAATGATAACCCTCCACCACCACACACATTCACTTATCCTATTGCTATTGATGAGGATGATGATATGACAATGAAAAATATCTCACTGGCCTTCTTGCCAACCTTTTGGGTTTGTCTACTAAGGACCCTATTTAGTTTCTATTTGAGTTTAAAGTCTTGTGTTAGACATATGACTAAAAGAATGATAATTAGAAACTAAAGCTTTTCCCTTCCATTTTGAAAGACTCAATTATGCGCTGGTTTATGGGATTAGGTTCTCAATCGATAACCTCTTGGGATGAAATGGATTTTTCCTTTTTGGAGAAGTACCAAAGTTATTGTAGGGTCAACGATAAGAAAGAAGAACTCTTCAAAGTAAGGAGAAATGAGGATAAAAATTTAGAGGATTACCTAGATAGGTTTATCTTTTCTAAATGTTGTGGTCGAGAAGTCATAAGTTTTTATATTCTAAATACCCTATTCCTTAAGGGTCTCGACGATGACACTTAGAGGAGCTTGGATTTAATGGGAAAAGGAGACGTGTCCCAATTGGGACTAGATGGTATTATGGAACTATGTCAGAATTTCTCTCAAACTCAAGGAGGAATCAGGAAGTCCACTCTCTTTAAAGGTTTAAATGACATCAACAAACTTCATGAAGAGCTCGCCAACTTCAAGACCAACATTCTTGTCTAGTTAAACACTACTTTAGATGGCATACAGGATAAAAAAAATCCTAAAACTTTTTCTATTTATTGCCCCAGGTACCGAGACAAACATTTGCTAAGGGAGTGTCCCTTGGAAAAAGTTGACAAATTGGACATTTGTAAAATGTGACAAAAACCACCCCACTAATCAGTGTGAACTTCTGTATACTATCAAGAATTCCAAGAAAAGGACAACCCGAGTCGAGGAAGAAGTGAACATTGTCAATCAAAGAATTGGAGGAAATTCTTCCTATGGCAAGAACTCAAACCATAACTGGAGATCCCAACCCAATTGGAAAAATAATCAATGGGAAACATCCTGGCCATAGGTACCACCTCTAATACCTCCTAATTGGGGAACCTATCCTTGGGGGCCACTGAAATGGGAAAATCAGTCTTGGGGTAACCCTTAGTGGCCTAACTAACCTCAACAACAGTGGTACCCTAAAAATCCCATTCCTCAATGGAATCAGCCTCAACATCAATTTTATACTGGCCCTAGGAGAATGCCTATTCAACAAAAAAATATTCTATTGCTCCCCCAGAATACACAACAAAATGAACAAGTTAACCAGCCACCACTTTTGGCGTAACCAGTTCCGAACCCAAAGAAAAATCGCCCAAATACTCTGGTGTATTCCGTCGACCAAAAAAATATTACTGGACTTAATGCCATACACTATAGAAATCTACAATTGAGGTATGGGAAAACACTTTCATAGCTGACTATTGAAGAAATCATAGATGAACCTATCAAGAAGTCTACTGAGAAAACCACAATAACAACCACATATGTAGAACAAATCCCAGACACTACGCAACATAAGCCTGACCCGCCATCTTCAGTTGGAGCTTCCGACCTACCTCAGGAGGAGGGGGGTTAGTCTCCAACTAAAATTTTGAAGGATCGTGCACCTAAAGACAAAATCAAAGCACCTTTTCTGGAGTGATTGAAACCAATTCCTATGAAAGATGCTCCGGAAATGACCTCATCCATTGAAACTGCATTGATACAAGAAATTAAGTGATTGCAGATTGAAGTCCCCTTGTTACAAGTGATTAAAGAGATCCCTGAGTTAAACCAACTGATTAAATAGTTGTGCATCAAAACCCTAGGGAGGAAACCAAAATGAATCAACTCCATCCACATAAATGGTTACCTAGTTGACTTGTTGGCTGGGATAACCACTGCTCCAAAATATGATGATCGAGGTAGTCTGCTTATAACAGTAACAATTAATGAGGTAGAAATACCTAATGCTTTGGTGGACCTTGGAGCAACCATTAATGTGATGATTGTTGATTTGATGGAAAAGCCAAGACTTACTAATCTATGCCCCACAACTACAGTCTTATAGATGGTAAATCAATCCATAGCTATTTCCAAGGGCATCATTGAAAATGTTCTTGTTCAAGTGGATGGATGGGAATATCAAGTAGATTTCTAGATAATTGAACCCCTTACACCCAAAGACAGTTATCCAATAATTATGGGATGAGCATGGATGGATACCGTTGCAGCCAAAATTGACTACAGGGAGGGAGGAATGACCATCTCACATGGAACTAATAGAAAACATTTGTTTTTGTATCCTCCTGCCAAGCCTGCTGAACACAATAAAGTATGGGTTGATGAACCAGAAAGTCCCAACGGATATGAAAATTTGGATTCACTAGCTATGGTAGTCATTAAACAACATGGTGAAGAATTAGAGGATGAATTGGAGAACGACGCGAGAAGTCTTGTCATGGATTCGAGCAGTGAAGAGATGACAAATGTAGAAGAACCCAATCAACATAGATCATGCAAAATTTGATAGTGCTAGTTTCATCGGATTACCTTGTCCTTTGATGAACTTAGTTCCAAAAACTCACCATTTATTTGCAGATGTTTCCTGGATTCATAAAATTGTACCTCATAGTTGTCCTCTTAACACCCTGATAAGGCCCATGTACACTGTCACATCCAATCATCAGGGAGTTAAAACCATTATGTTGTTGCCAAGAATTTTTTTGAACATTAATAGTTGGTTGACTAAGATGGAAGAACAAATATTATTTGACACCCTGGTGAATAGATCTAAAGCATTCACCTGGGATTATACAGATATGAGAGGAATAAATCCTAGTGTGTGTACTCATCATATCTATATTGAGGATGTTCAACCTATTCACCAACCACAATGAAAACTCAATCTTGCTTTGAAAGACATCGTTAAAACCAAGATTGAGAAACTCCTACAAGTAGGGTTTATCTATCCGATTTTTGATAGCAAGTGGGTGTCACCCTTGGTTGTAGTTCCAAGAAGAATGGGAAGTGGAGAATGTGTGTATACTATAGAGAGCTTAACAAAGCAACACACATAGATTATTTCCCCTTGCCATTTGTGGACCAAGTGTTGGATAACTTGGTTGGGAAGAAATATTTTTCATTTTTGGACAGATTTAGTGGATACAACTAGATACAGGTAGCAATAGAAGACTAGGATAAGATGACCTTTACCTATCCTTGGGGGAAATTTTTATATCAGGTTCTTCCCTTTAGGCTATGTAATTCTCCTGCAATGTTTCAAAGGGCCATCTTGGCTATATTTCCTGAGTTGGTAAATGAGTGTGTGAAAGTTTATATGGATGACTTCACTGTATATGGTTCAACTTTTGATGAAGCCCTCATGAATCTAAACAAGTTGTTAAAATGGTGTGAGGATAATCATTTGTCCCTAAGCCATGAGAAATGTCTGATCATGGTGGAACAAGGAATAGTGTTGGGACATCATATTTCAACCGAAGGGATTAAGGTTGATCATAAGAAAATCAAAGTAATACAACAACTCGAGATTCCAAAAACTCAGATTGATGTTAGAAGTTTCTTAGGGAATGTTGGATACTACTGAAGATTCATAGAAAACTTCAACATAATCATAGCTCCTATGTTTTCTCTCCTTCAAAATAATGTAGACTTCATTTGGACACCTGAGTGTCAGTCTTCATTTGAGATTATCAAGGAGAAACTTATCTCTGCTCATGTCCTTTGAGGGCCTAATTGGAACCTCCCATTCCATATTTATGCTAACACATCTAATGATGCCATTGGAGCAGTTCTAGGGCAAGAAGATGAGAATGGGGGAAAATATGCTATATATTTCATCAGCAAGAATTTGACACCAACACAAAAAAATTATACCACAGCAGAGAAATAATTTTTGGTTGTAGTTCATGCACTCAAGAAATTTTGACATTATGTCATGAGATATTAAGTTGTAGTGCATACATATCACTCATCCATTAAGTACCTCATGAATAAACCTGTGGTAAATGCAAGGATAACTAGGTGGTTACTTCTCCTTCAGGAATTCAATGTAACAATTGTTAACAAACCAAGGAAGTCCAATGTAGTCACAAATTTCTTATCTCAGATTAAACATGATGGTGACTGTGCTTCAGTACAAGATGAGTTTCCAGATGAAAATCTATTCGCCATCTTCGTTAAAACCCCTTGGTTTTCCGATATTGCGAATTATTTGGCCACCGCAGAAGTACCACCTCACTTTTCATCAAAATAGAAGAAATACCTCATTAGAGAGAGCACCCCTTTCAAATAGATTAATGGAATCTTGTTTCGATGTGGACTCTACGATGGTGTATTAGGGAGGCTGAGACCTATAGTATCCTTAGAGCCTGTCATGATGACCCTTCAGGGGGACATTATTTTGCTAAGAGGACAACTCACAAGATTTTGGGAGTAGGATACTACTAGCCTTCAATGCATAAGGACATCAAGAAATATGTTCGCTGATGTGATGAATGCCAAAGGGTAGGAAGACCAACTGCCTCTAACGAAATTCCCCTACAACCTCAAGTATTCCTTGAACCATTTGAAAAATGGGGATTGGATTTTATCGGCCCAATAGAACCTCCTTCACAAGGAAAAGAGTACATTCTGGTCTGTACCGATTACCTAAATAAGTGGGAAAAAGTGAAAGATCTCCGTATTGCTAGGGAGGAATAGGTAGCTTATTTCCTCTAGAACAAAATTTTCCTTAAATTCGAGGCTCCAAGGACAATTGTCATAGACTAGGGCCCCCAGTTTATGTCTAAAGTTTTGTTGGCATTCATAGGTAATTTCCAAGTAAGTCACAAGAAGTCCTCACCCTACCACCCGTAGGAAAACATACATGTTGAAGTCACTAATAGGGAGTTGGAAAACATTTTAACAAAAATAGTTTCTTCGGGAAGGAGAGACTGGGCTAGGAAACTACCAAAAGCTGTCTGGGCCTACAACACCACATAGAAATCAACTATTGGCTATAGTCCCTATGAGTTAGTCTTTGGGAAGAAACCCCTCTTACCCATTGAATTTGAACTCTAAACCCTTAAAAAGGCCATGGAGTTGGGCATGGATCTTAAAGGAGCCCAAATTGAGAGAGTTTTACAGCTTACCAAACTAGACGAACTCCGTTTGGATGCCATCCATCAAACTGAACTGGTCCAACAACAATGTAAGGTCTGGCATGATAAACATATAAAAGAGAATGAATTCCATATTGGGGATTGGGCATTATTGTTCGATTCTAGATACAAGGATAATCAAGGGAAACTCAGGACGCATTGGCTTGGACCATACAAAATTTCTAAAGTGTTTGCCAACTGTTTGGTCTAGCTGAAACCTATTGATGGTGATAATCAAACTCTTCTAGTTAATGGGAACTGATTACACATCTACCATAAGCCCGCTAATAAAGAAGAGTTTACAAAAATGGTAGAAATGCAGGGAGAAATCCACTACATTGAATCTGTTGTGGCAGGGTCAATATAGTTTTGTCAATAAATTGCATAAATTTTTTTTTAAAAAAAATAAAAAATTAAAATTCAGTTTAGAACATTTCTTCAACTTCTTCATCAAATTCGCCATTTGGAATTGACTAAATTTTTTTCTATACTTTGCAGGACTTCATCTTTTGGAAAATACAATTCCAGCGCACTCAGCTATGATGCTTTGGAATTTGTCAGCATGGTTGCTGCGATGCTCCAGAACTTGTTGCTACAATGCCTCAGAACCTATACAATGAACTTTCCCCACTCCTCATCCTGATCCTGCATTCTGACGCATCACTTAATCATGCTTCAGGAAGCCAAGGAAAAAATGTCACATCTTTCTTCCTTATGGCTGCATCTTTTTAGCGATGCTTCAAAATTCTATTATTTCTTCCTTCCAGCGACATCTTTTCAGTGATGCTCCAGAACTCTGCTATTTCTTCCTTCTGATGGCATATTTTTAGTGATGCTTTGGAATTCTAATCTAGTGCTTTGGAATTTTTTTTGGATGCTCTAGAAATTTTGGTTGTTACTCCGGCTGCATCTTTCGATGATGCTCCAAAAATTTTGGTTGTTGCTTTGGCTACATCTTTTGACGAGGCTACGAAAATTTTGGTTGCTGCCCCGACTGCATCTATCGACGATGCTCCGTAAACTTTGGTTGTTGTCCCGACTACATCTTTCCAACAATACCCACAAATCTTCAATCTCGTTGCCAGGTTCTGATGACATCTCTCTATGATGTTCCAGAACTTTCTTTTCTTCTACTTCAGTTGCATTTTTCGGTAATGCTTTGGATTTTTGTAAGCTCTTTCTTTCTAGTTTTTTGATTTTTTCTAAGTTCTGCACATGCCCATCATTTGATTTTATGCCGGCTTGAGATCTGCTCACTAATAATCATTTTTCCACATCATACTGAATCTTTCCACAATAAATAAAATTATTATGACACCTTTTTGTCATAATAGTTTTCACCACCATTTCAACCATTCCATCTATGCCATTATTATCCACCGCCACCCTCGCCAAACCACATGACTATCTAATTACATCAGCACAGGTGAGTGACATTTGATCTAAGGATAATACATAAGGTGCGTGATAATTTATTTATCTAAAAAGTTAGTACTTATTTAGAATAAAGGCTAATTAATTGGCATAACCCGTTCATTCTTGCAATTTTTAAATTTGTGCCTTCACACGATTACTGAAAGTATGACAGTAGTTGTGAAATTCCCCATGACAACTCGTCATAATTATTTAGTAAGGTGACAAGAAAGGTGATAATTAATTCCTCCTCCATTAGGTATATTGACACAAAATTCTTTTTCCGTCTGCAATTTAGTAAGGAAAGAATTACAGAGTTCTGTAGAATTTCATCGACTAGAAAAGAAAACAAAGAGAATGGGAGGAGCCAAGAAGAAGTTCAAGCCAACTTCTGCAGCTCCATTGTTGGTATTGGGTAATATTGCAACCTTATTTCAAAAAGTCGGGTGGTTAGAATTCATGAAGCAATTTGAAGGGTATACAGAGTAGCTCATGAAAGAGTTCATTGAGAATTTCGTAGATGGGTAGACCTTGGTTTGCGACATGCGATTCTGGGTAAGTATGAAAACTATTGCTTTTATTTTCGGTCTCACAAATAAGGGAATTGATTTGAATGAAAGTTCCCATGTTCCCTATCAAAAATTGATAGAACTATTCCATAGGGAAGGGGAACCCCAACCTATAATGACCATAAATACTAGGGGATAAAATAAAGGAATCCATAACCTTGGAGGACTGTTGTAGCCTGGAGTATTTCACTTGTGAAGGACATATAACTAGAGTAGTGAGACCTCCTTTTCATCTGCTAACTCATTTATGCCACGACATTAAGGACCCTTCTCTTAGGGTAAATTTACCAGCCTTCTTGTGTCATTTAGTCACCTCTATGATGGAAAAGTACAAAGTTGGGATAGGTCCCCTCAAACATCACGATCTCATACAGCTATATGCAAATATCATTTTCACAAAAATCCAGAAAAGAAGTGGCAAAAGTTCCTACGAAAATTTGAAAAATAGAACTTGGAAAATCACTTGAGGGAGAATCTTCCAAACAAAAAGAATAGTATTTAAAAGAACCCTCCTTGGCAGCATTAGATGCTCTTGAATCCCAACAGACCTCAATGGCTCCCAATGATGATGCACCAGATACTTTTCTGGATGAGCTAGAAACCCCAGGATAGGAAGGGGAGGTGGAATTTGTTCACTTCAAAGATGAAGAGGAACCTCCTTGCAAGAGGAAGAATCGAAGCAAAGTTACCTTTCAAATGAATCCTCCTCTATGGAGAAGTAAAAGGTTGTCTTTAGGGGCCAATGAAACTGAACCCTAGGACATAGGCAGTACTTCCAAAAGAAAGAAGGCCAAGACTCCAGAGAAGGTGGTAGAAATTGATAGCCCACCTGATAATAAGGAAATAGATGAAACATAAAAGCAAGGTGATCAATTTCCTAGGGAAGAGGACAAGAAAACCCCATCACCCAAAGAGCAGGAGGAGGAGAAAACACAGTCGCCGCATTTAGTATAAATTGAAGATGAACCTATGGGGGGATTTTCTCCTTTTCTTGACAGAATGGGAAGCATACCTAAAATTGAGGAAAATGTGCCTCCTAAAATTCCTCATTCATCCTTCTCTATGGATATTAGGGAAGGAAATGTGCCTCATGCTAATGTAGAAATTCCTCACTCATCCTTACTTGTGGATACTAGGGAAGAAGATGTGACTTGAAATGATGTAGAAATTTCTCATCCATCCTTCTCTGTGGACACAGGGGATACAATATCTAGTTAGAGAAATGAAGAATTAGAAAAAAAAGAGAGTAGAAATTGAGGAATTAAGAGCCAGGCTATAGGATAATGAAGAACAAATTAACTTGCAAAAAGAGGGGATTGAGGGGAAAACCGCCATTGTAAATACAAGAGACTAAGAAATTTCAAGATTGACAGTACATATGGAGGAAAAAGATAAGCTCATTGAACAGTTGTAGTACTAGATTCAACAATGGAATCAACAAGATAAGCAACACAAGGTTGTCCTGTATGATAAAGATAAGCATATTCAAGACTTGAAAAATAATTTTATGCAATTATTTTTAGTGCTTTTGAGGAAGAACTAGACATGAAACTGAACTAAATGCTTCTATGAGTAAGATTATGGAATTAGAGCAAGATTTACAAGAGAGTGACACTAAAAAAATTATGGAGTCAAAGGAGACAAAAAATGAACCTATTGTTATAGAATGGTTCCATGTACGCATCCCTCCAATATTAATGAAATTGATAGAGCAATGCTATCTTTTAAGGGATGTGGAATTTGAGAATAATAGGCTGAAGAGGGAATTGGTAATGTTAAAAGAATATTTTCATAAAGCATATAGGGGTAAACAAGATGCTTGTGAAATTGGTGAACTACTATTATCTTGTAGAAGACCATCTAGGCTGTACTCTATGTTTCTTAATGAACAACTTTTAAGATGGAAATTACAAAGAATTCACAAAAATCAGCCACATGATCCTGATGAAAAGGAATTTGTAAAGATATTTGTTAAGTCACTCCCTGAACAACAAGATTTTTAATGTGTGTTCTTTGTTCATAACTTGCTCCTAGAAAAATATACAAATTTCTTTGTTAATTTATTCATGGGAGAAATAGAATTGAGATCATTCCTGTCTACAATGAGAAATCAACTTCACTGGAAAGATAGAGCAAGGGAATATGCACATGCATAAAAGAATGTGGGGTTACAAATGAGATATCCTCATAGGAATCCTTTCTCTTTCAAACTACAATTTCTAGACATTCGGCTCAAAAAGGAAGTACGGGGAAAGTACAATAATAACCTTAGGCTGTGCTATGATCACTTCCAGGATCAACGAAAAAAATTGATAGGGAGATCTTGGCATGCTTGTGAGGAACAATATACCCCTCTCCCTATGTTTCTTAGGAAAAGGGAGTTGATCTCACCCCTTAATATTAAATGGTCCTATAGAAGAGCAGTAGCTTTGGCCAAGATCCTTGAAAAACTAAAGGCTAATTGGATTGGTATGAGGTATAGACCTCCCCTGCTTCTTTCACCACCTCCTTCAGTATATACCAATACAAACCAGAGTGATGATGGCTTTGCAAGATGGGAACAAAGGGTCACTTTTCATTAGGGATTCTTGAGGCAACCAAAGTAGCTGGATACAGAGGCAGATGATTTTTATGATCTCAGTGCCAAGTGTGAGGAGATGAATAAGAGGAATGAAGGACAGGGGGCACACTAGAGAGCAGGAGGACCTGCTCAGGCTTAGGAAGGGGAGGAAATGATGAGGTAAAAAATGACCTCATCAATATAATGGAATCAATATGCAAACCTATACCTTTCAACCCAATTTACCCTGCTAATTAATCACCTTTAGGATAAATAATTGCTCTTTTTATGAATAAGTGTGCAAACTTTACTTCTTGAAATTAGTTAGAATAAGCTAACTTATGCTGATTTAACGGTTTAGTCTCGAGCATTTCACAGGTCAACTTCCACCCCCGGTTACCATTCCAGTCAAAAGGGAAATGAACGCAGGTCTCAACACCGTTGAAGACAAGCGAGTGGGTGCAAAAATTTTAGGGGCATACGTTATGGGACGAGTCTTCATAGTTCTGTTATTTTCAGTTTTAAAAAATTTATGGCTTGTGCTGAGCCTCTTTAATATTTCATGTCATGGGCTTTAAAGTCCATTAGTTGTTGACAATATTTTTGTTAAAGACTTCATTAACTGGAAAGTAGGATTTTAATAACTGCTTTCGTATAAATATGTAACTATTGCAAATGATGAATATAGAAGAATATCATTATGCTGCAAATATGTCCTTTTGAGTAAAACTACCTTATGAATACAAATGAGTTTTCCCACCACTCTTTGAATTACTAAGCAATGTGAATGGAGTTCTTTGAATGAAGTAACTTGGAGATTACCAGTGCACATGATTTGAGATAGATGTAGAAACACCCGAGAGCTAGCCACTCGAGGGTTATAGATAGATAGATAAGTATTTTAGTTTTTATTTTGTACTTTATTTTAGTAGATAAAAGTTGAAATTGGAATTTCATGTTGTCAGTGTCAATCTTGCAGGTTGTAGCTAAGTCCATAGTTTTTGAATTTAGTATTTGAAGTTCCAAAGCACCTTCCTTTAGTTTTTTCTGTTAAATCATTTTATGTTAGTTGTTGGATTGTTATCTTTTGCACTAGATAAATGTTTCCTAGTTTCTTTACGAGTTGTACTTCTTTAGAAATTTATACATTCTTTAGATTAATCATTTCCATGCTTTCTAGCTTAGTGGTGATACTTTTCAGATTTGTAGTTTTCTACTTTCTAGTTCAGTTATTTCTAGCTTTCTAGATAGACGAATTACTACTTTCTAAGTTTAGAGGTTCTCTAGTTTATATTTTTATTCAGCTGTTTGGTATTTAGAAATCTTGAGAGAGAGATAGTTGAGATGTATTCTATTGCATACAACCTTTGGACATTGCCTGGTCGATATATTAATGTGTTTATTAACTAAAGTGTTAGGACTTGATGACAGCCTATCCGCAAGCTTCTCAAGCAAGGAACAAAGTATATCTAGTGGTTGGTCCTAATTCCATGAAAACCTCCACCCCCATCCATCATCGCTCATCATCCCAAGTTTGGAGAGTCAAAGGTTCCAAACCATCAACCAATCCATCTCATTATTTTTCATGCATGTCACCATACACTCCATTCATGATATCCAATTCTAGCATTGACCGTGTGTTGGTAGCTACTCTTCATCATAGGGATTTTTAAGGCACTCTATCATGATTTGCACACATAGACAAGGTTAATTCTGGTATCCACAAGCCAAATCAGAGTTCTTCAAGGTTGCATTCAAGTGCTTGTATATTAGCAAAGCAACTTCTTCAAGTAGGATATTGGTGTCACGTTATGAAAATGGCCTGTACATCAGTTCCACTAGGTGGTTCAACATGAGGGTAAAATTTTCAAAAAATCCAAAAAAATCAAGAAAATAGTAAAGATAAAAATCGTCCTCCAGTGAAAACCACTACAGTGGCACTTTGGGAAAGTACTATATGAAAACCTGGAAAATAGGTGTCATGAGTAGAATCGAGCATCTATATGATCCTTCTCAGACTCAAACATCTCATCCTTGTCATGATAAATCCAATGTTACCTCCATCCATCCAATCTAGCTTTATCCAAATATTCCACTATATCTTGATCTTGACAAAGATTCGACATATACTTCAACTCTACTCATGGCAAAGTTTTGATAGGCTCTTTACCGTTTTATCTCATGAAGTCCCATAGCCCATATCTAGCATGCGAAAACTCTACTAGAATCTTCGCATATACATTACCTATCTTGGTTATCCATTGCATTATGAATAATTGCTAAACACTGGGGGTAGGTTATTTCACTCTTGTTTTTGAATAATTTTTGATCCATGTCTTATATCTCATAGCGTGACATTGACAATGTGATCTAGGTATCGTTTTCCTCAAAATCTCATAGAAAATCCCAAAAATATTCCTAAAATGTTCATAAAAAAATCCAAATTTTTTTACAAAGTCCTGTACAACTAAAATCCAAAAACATTCAAAAAATTGTAAAGGAAAAATCCAAAACATCCAGAAAACATTAAAATCCCTAAAAAGGTCAAACATCAAAAATCCAAAAACAAATTCCCCTTGTTGAACTATGTTGTATCTAAGCTTGAATAGAGGCAAGGTCATCATTGATGTGCCCCCGAGACACCCTAGGTCAATCCTTTAGGAGTATGTCATAATAATTTGACTTTTCCATCACCTATTCATATCTTCATCTTGTTAATAGGTCTAGTCAGTTGAACTAAGTGGTCTCTGTGTGTATAACGTAGGAAAGGCTTATCTTTGATTAGCCCTTGAGGCCCCTAGGATAGGTCTTTAAGTTAGGTTCTTGGTTGATTTTTTTTTTGAAAATCCCAAAACATCCAAATATCTCAAAAAAGCCCAAAACATCCAGATAACTTTGAAAATCCCTAAACAGTTGTAAAATCTTTGAAAAACCCTAACCATCCAGATAACTCTGAAAACACAAAAACATCTGAAAATGGAAAACACAAAAACATTTAGAAAACATTCAAAAAACCTAAACAACCTCAAAAATCTCAAAAAACCCTAAATAGCCTCAAAAAATAAAAAACATAAACATTCGTATAAACTTTCAAAAAGACTCAAAAACAACCTCAACATTTTCAAAATACCAAAAACATTGGTATATACCAGAAAAATTCAAAACCCATCCATCCCATCTCGCTTTCACCTGAAATAAACCTTCATCCATAATAAATTGATCGTCACCTTCAATGTTTGGCGAAATAAGTAGAAAACAAACATATCAAGACATTAAGTGAGAGCCTAATTGTCAAAATCTAAAGTCTAGATCATAGGTAAATGCGTTAGTGAAGTTTATATCAACAACTCATTTTAGCATCGTCATCCCAACATCAAACAACCTCTGATCAACATGTCCTAGGATGTATCATTCCTACAATGGACACCAACATCACATATCACCTTAGCTAAACTTAAACTAGGAAAGATATATAGATAACACTGATTGTTTGTCTTTGGTCTTTTCTTATGATTTATCTTAATGACCCATTTCGAGGACCTCTCAATGATGTCTATCTAAAATGATTTAGAGAGAAAGGAAAGGGGCATCGATCATTATCTTTCATTTGTTGTGCTTGTGGATACTCTTGTAAAATAATCTTGGTGCATACAAGTGCTTAGTTGTGTGTAGGAAGCTTGTTTGGAGTATGTTGTTGACTATTGTGTATGCTTTGGTTTGATGTATTCTAAGATTCTAACTTACATTCCAATGAGGTTTTCATATGTCAAGGTGTGAACAAGAACTATCCTATTTGTTTGCCGAGTCAAAGTCCATTACACTAGATACAACGCCGTCCTAGTTATTAATACCTTGATGCATCGTATCTATGTGTTATATCAAACAATAAGGAACGACGAAAAATATCAATCCTAAAATATGAGCAAATCATCATCATGCATTTCCCATCACCATCTCTAATAAAGTCTCGGTGGATCATGGACTTGTTGGACTTTGCAAATCAATCTTCTGAATCAATTGTCAAAATTCATTCATTTGCATTCTTCTACTTGTATCCATCTTATCTTCTTATTCTTCTATCTTTACTAACATTTCTATCCAAACATCAAATCTATGTGATCTACATCAAAATATACATGAGGCTACCCATAGTCGATCACTGTCTATACATCATGAAATCTGTCTACATCAATATCTAAGCTAGCATGCTAGCAATCCCTCTTCCATTGGGGCACAATGGGGCATCTATATCATCTTCAACTCAATAATCTGAAAAGTTGCAGCTCTTTGATTCAAAGCAACCTAGAATCTCAAGCATGTCAAGCATAAGTATGATTTTCACCTATCGTGAGCCTAATCAGAACAATTTATTCTCTGACCGATCTCTCGAGGGGGAAACCATCCATCTTTCAATCATACCGATATCAAATCATCTAACAAAATTTGTTCCTAGCCTTGCTAGCAAATCTTGATCAATCTATCAAATCAACCATCATTGGTATATATCGTTCCCTATCAATCCTCATGTTATTCAACATAATCCTTGCATTGTTGTGAATCCTCAACAATGTTATCAATCAATCAACTTTAGCTTGGATATCAACATCTCAAAGAGATCATCAATATCCATTTTTGCATCGTCATCAACATCAAAATCAACATCAAAATCAACATTGAAATCAACATTAGTCTTTGAACCAATGCAACAAGTACATTGCTTCAAAGAGGGGGAAGATGTAGACACCTAAAAATGTCTTGATGGATCACATTGGCTAACTAATATCATTTCATCTTGAAACCCATCCTCTTTTCACTTAATTAATTAAATTAGCCTAGCTATTTAATTAATTGCCTCATTTGCATCTATTAACCTAATTCATTTAATCGGGTTAATTCACCCCCTTTCATGCTAACACTTCATCTCATTAAATTAAATAAATCAAAATATTTAATTTAATCGCCTAAGTCATCTTATTTAATTAAATAACCCTAAGTTATTTAATTAAATATCATTTCATCTCTCCCCCATTCATTAAATCATTTAATTTAATGAATATCACCTTTAATTCTTTAAAACCCCTAATTATATGGTTAAACCTTGTTTACTTAACAATTAAACTAATCTTCCTCCAAAAAGGGAAATATTCCCAAGGAATATTCCTTATCCATTTTTTTGCACAATTAAAACTTTATTTTAATTTGCAAAACATCTTTTATCCTCACCCATAAGAATATTCCAAAGAATATTCTCTCTCCTCCAACCAACTCACTTGGCTTCTTGAACAAGCTAAACCTTTAACCTTTTGAACAAGTCACCTTTGACTTGTGTGAGCAGGTCAAAAGTGTGTTTGTTTGAAGCAAATGTGAGCCCTTGATTAAATCCCATCATGCATTCTCATCCATTGATGAAAATCCATGATCCATGCCTCTTCTTCCATTCATCTTTAACTGTTGATTGATCTTTTTGATCTCAACCCTCCATTTCTCATTTTCTCTCTTATAAATAAAGCACTATTTGGAGACAAATGGATCCATCTTTCAATTGCAAAGTCATGCTGCTGAATTCACTTGCATCCACACTCTCAATTTACTCACTTTTAGCTTGTTTTACTTTATTTTAGTTGCATAAATAACTTAAAGCATCCATTAATGGTTTCCATGCATCCATCTTAGTTTGTATATGAATTGGGGTTTACATATTTTAGCTTGTAATTAGCTTTAATTAGCTTAGCAATTACATAATTAATTCATTTTTAGCATAAAATCATGTTAACTTAGCTTGCATCATGTTTAATTTAGCATAAACTAGGTTTTCATCCATTTATCACAATGGTTTCATCGATTCTCTTCCATAGAATCAATTGAAACAAGCTCACTAATCACAGGATTGGGAAAGGGTCGTTGTTCCACATCAGCATGACACCAATTCTAAAATAGGATAAATTTCAAATGGGTTAGAGTAGGAATTTAACTGTTTTCATAGTTTGTACCTTTCAGTTTGTATAAATGCTTAGTTTAACTTTTCAATTTCAATGATCATGTTTGGTAGATTGAGGTTTAGTGGATAGATTGTGCTTCAATTCATCATGGATCAAGCGTAATCAACCCACCCTGACAATCCTTGTCTCACAATAGTTAAATCATATTTTGCATGTATTTCTTTTCTCATTGATTAGTGTAGGAAAAGCTTTTGGTACGACCTTCCTTTAAGTGTAAACAAGCTATCAAGTCTATCTAGGTTCACATTGGGCTCTCTCAAGTTACCAAACTCTTCCATTTTTTGTTAATAACAATTACATCACATCCTTGTAAGCTAAACTATATGACACATAAAATGGTTAATAAGAAAATTCAACTAAGCACAACTTCAACATGTAGATGTCATTTTAGACCTTGAAGAGATGATACTTCACATGACTAGTGACTCTTCTAATTTTACTTTCCCCTTTTTGGAAATGGTGTTTTTAATCTCTTGTAATATATTATTTTCTTAATTTATTTTTTACGTAAATAAAATCTTTTCATTTATAAAAAAATAAAAATGATCTTATCTTTAAAATTTGCCATTTTTTAAAAGTAAAAATGATATCATATTTCACATCTCATCATTCAATAATAAAAAGATGAATTACGTCCCCACAAAAGAAGATGCCAATTTTTTTGAAGATATATATTTTGTAAGTGTGCTTAATCGTATATGATAAGAAACACAATTTTATTCTCCATTAATAACTCTTTATTTTCAAACATAAAAATAAAACCATCTTCATAAATTGAAGGGAAATGAAAGTGATATTTTAGTATTTTTTCTTTATCTCCCTTTTACAAAGAAGTGAGTGGGGGTCAACTACATTACCTTCATCTAATTGGAGTATGTGGCAAATTAGAAGCCCTAGACTGAGATCATGTACTTACATACATCTTAGTCTATCCACTAGGAGATATGGATAGGGGCTTCAATTTCTATAGGGAAAAGCTCCTCCTATAGTGGGTGATTTTTTGGTCTTGCCAGGTCATAAAGTAGGGTATGGGTCATCGTGTACTTACATACATCTTAGTCTATCCACTAAGAGATATGGATAGGGGCTCCAATTTCTATAGGACAAAGCTCCTCTTATAACAAGTGATTCTTTGGTCTTGCTAGGTCATAAAGTAGAGTGTGGGTCCCTACTATCTTAGAGCCTTTGAAAGAATTGCTATCCCCACAACAATGAGTTGTTTTAGGCATTTAGGGTACCCATCCCTACTTTTTCACTCATAGGTATAAACTTTTCTATATCATCATAATAATTTTTTTTGGTTTGTCTTGATTCTATTTTATAATAATATTTTTGTTAACATATATTAAAATAAACAAAATTCAAACAAGAAAATGTTTCAAAAATCTAGGTTGTTGATATTTTGTATCCTTCAATGCAATTATTATAATGCATGGTAAGAATGGATAAGGTGTAAGAACCTAAACTACATTTATCAAATGTAAAGATTTGGTAGAAGGCCAATAAATTTAGCTTCTTGAATATTACTCAAACAAAAAGTTAGAATAATTTTGACTTTAAACAACATGTAATCATTTAAATTTTTTTTTTTTTTTAACTTATTCAAAATATCATGTAATGATGTTAGAAAAGATTGTTGACTTTAAACATTTGTCAATTACATTTCCTTAAAATATTGTAGAAAGCTTTTTGAATGTATCATTTTTCATGCATGACCACCAACAATAAAGTTGCATCTTGATGAAATATTTTATAAAAGACTTCATTTATTTTCTTATTTTATGTACAAATTGGGAATAATTACAGACAATAAAGTTGTACATTTATGGGATATTTTGTAAAAGAATCCACTTGCTCGTTGTTTCTTTCTTTATTTTATATATAAATTGTACTACTTTTAGTATAAAAGAAATTGTACTATTTTTAGTATAAAAGATCATAATAATTTTTTAATGTTTAGGTTTAGTTTTATTTAGACCTTTAGCTGTGATTTTTAAAAAAATATGTATAATATTATTATCGTTTATAAGTAATATAAATATTTATTCATAAAAAATATAATTATGATTAAGAATTTAGAAAAAAAATTTATAGCAAGTTTTATTAATTAATTGATTATTATAATATTTATTGATTAAAATTAAACAAAAGTAGATGTTTTTATTTTTATTTTTTATTTTATTGGTCTTCTTAATAAGAAAATTATATAAATTATTTAAATTATACTCATTTTAATTAGAATTATGTTTGTGCAATTGTAATTCAAATCATACTCATTTTAATTAGTATTATGTTTGTGTAATTGTAATTCAAATCATACTTATTTTAATTAGGATTATATTTGTGTTAGTCATACTTTTGAATTAAAATGTAAGATTATATTTTCAATAAATTTATTAAGTGAATTTGAATATTCAATTATATAACTTATACTTATGACATGACCTTAAATTAAAGTAAATGTAATGCTAGTTGAAAATCATAGTTAAATAACTCATATCTATCATGACATTAAATTAAAGTAAAAGTAATCTTAGTTGAAAATCATAATTATACAATTCATATCTACCACAACATTAAATTAAAGTAAAGGTGATGTTTATCCAAACATACTTTTTAAGAAAAAAGATATAAAACGTCTATCACACATTTCACTTAATAAATACAGTCAATAAATTTTTTATACCTCATTCTCACCCCTCAAAAAAATAAAAAATATTTATAACAAATATAATATATTTAATAATAATATTTTTCTCGTCATTTTAACATAAAAGAAGTCCATACCACTTAAAAGAAAATATTTAACCAACACACTTTCCGTAGGGACTTTCATAGCGAACAGTGATAAAAAATTGGAATTGGGGTACTCACTTTCTAATGTGGACGATGATCAACATTGTTAGGAAAATAAATAAATTAACATTTAGATTCATTCTTTCATTATTTTTACTTTATTTTGGTTCTCATTTTTTATTTTTTAGTTTTAAATGTTTATTTAGGATAATAGAATATTTTGTTTAATTTAGTGGAGTAGAAGATAGTCAAATTGTTTTTTATAAAAAATATTTAAAAATATTATTTTCAAAATTTACAAATTTTTGTTTTTATAATGATGAGAGTGATTTAAAATCATTTAGTGTTATTTATTTGTAATCTCTTAATTTTGGACATGTTCAAGTGGTACTATTTTTCTATCAATTCAATCAATTCAAATTAATTATTTTTGAAAAATAAATTCTTGTCGATCAAGATGTTTGCCCTATTTCCCTATCACACACCCATTACAACTTCTAATGGTGCAAGAGCTAGTAATATAATGTCTTTAACTCAAAATACTTGTCTTATTTGCAAATTTATGTAGAGGATCAAAATTGTGATTGATTTGATGTAAATAATAATATAAAGTTGAGTCATAGATTTTACTTATTTGATAATATTTACTAATTATTCTTGAACTCAGACCATAATAGTTGTTCACGTCACTTAATTCAACCAATTACATTCATACACGAGCAATATCACACACTAAAATTCATAGATCTTTGTAAAAATGAAGAATTTGATAATCATATGAAACAATCTAGGGAAATGATGTTGCCTAGCTTAAATTAGAGGAATGGCATACTCCAAAATGGAGATAAGAACATGAATGGAGGTGGTCATTTAGTTAAACCAAAAAAATAGTATGTACGTAAAAGATATGAAGGGGTGGGAGAGAAACCCATAATATCTCTAAGGACTAGGGGTAAACTTGGGCTCTAAAAACTGAGTAAATAAATGATCAAAATGAACTAGATGAGGAATTCCCTCTATTTATACATCATTTTTACACAAAAAAAATGATATAACAACTTAGTCAAGGAACACATCTAAAACTAATATAATGTTGACCTCAAACATATAGGATACTCAATAAGAGTGAGTTAATAAAACACACAAATAATATACAAGGTGTACAATAGCAAAATAAGAGAACATGTAGTTCAATGGTGAATTGCATGTTGGTAACAAAATGAGACCCATGATCAGTTCCCTAATGATACTATAATTTTGAGAGAGTCTACCAAAAAACACATAAAAAATTTAAAGTGTTGCCTTGATAAATGTTTTCTTTCCTTTGGAGCTATTATCAATGCCAATAAATGCAAGTTCTACACTATAAACACTTTCACAACTAAATTTAGAAGTTTCTTTTAGATTATTCAATTCACACATGGTGGTAATAGTCCTTTCACATTCTTAGGTTTCCCGATGAGTTTAAAAATTAAAAGTGTTGATTGTTAGCTTATCCTTTTGGAAAAAATGAAACGTGTCTTAAGCTATTATAATGGGTGGCTCAACCTTATTGACAAGCAAGTTCTAATCAAATCTATGCTTGATATCCCTCCTATTTACCAACTAATGATTTATCATGCCCCTTTCTCTATCCTTTAGTATTTTGAAAAAAAGTAGGGATTTTTTATGGAAATGAGATAGAAAATTCGTTAAAAAGAGTTTCACCTTGTGGGTTGGAACAAAGTTACCAATGAAAAGTAGTATGATGGTCTAGGCATAGTATTTGCTTCGTTCTCAGAAAAGCTAGTCTAAACTATTTTAAATTATCCTTAGATTCTTTGCAAATAATTTCTCAGTTATAAGTATGGTGAGGGCAAGCAAGGTTGAAGCATTTTGGATAAAATTCTTCATAAGATTTTTCCCTCAAAAAACTTTAGTCTTTGAGGGTGAAATTTGTTGATATAATCAAGAAGAATATTTCTTAGTACCCTATAAATGGTAGCAACATCGAATGTTGCGATGATGACCCCATTTTGGGTAATAGTTAGGTCTTTAAACACACATGTTTAGGGATCTTCTCCTACATGAACTAGTTGGGAATTTACTTCCTTTCTCAAAACATCAAGTGGGAAGGAAATTACTTGATATGCTCACATCTAAATGGGCTTTCACATAGAAATAAAAGAAAATGGTTTCTTCTTGGGAAGAAATTTATGGGTCTTCTCCCAATTGATCAAAATAGTGCCAATAACTTACTATGGGGCAAGATCAACTCATGTGAGTGCTAAACTATTTGAATTGGGAATTTTTTCCTCAATAAACCCCTTTGACTATCATTTGCATAATGTTTATAAACTTTTAATATCACTGCTAAAGAAAAAAAATAGTGGTTATTTTTCCAAAATACAATTCTCACCATGGAAAATATTTTCAAAAGAGAAATTTTTGGACCTCATGCATTTAATTTAGATGCTTCAAAGATTTTGAAATTTACTCCCACCTTCTCTTTGATTGTGAATAAGATTCTCTGCTTTGGATGTATATCTCCCTTTTCTTTGGTGTGAGGTGTTCTAACAAACTCAATTTGGAAACTTTCTCTTAGTGTTGGAATTTTTGGTACAACTCTTTGAAAAGAAAACTACTCATTAAATTTTATGGTATTTTTTTCCCCATTTCTCATGTATTTTGTTTTTCTTGATAGGAGTAAATAAGATATTTAAAAATATTGATTTTTAGAGAATATCTCTTACTAAATTCAAAAATACAAAGTGTGAAAACCTATTTCAAAAATTAGCAAGATCCAAACCAACTAACTCTTGCAAAGCTCAATCTTATAAAAAATTAGAATTTCAAAAGTTTTCCTAATGCTACCATGATCATCTACCCTCCTTGAGATATAATTTTTAGCTACCTTTCCATCTTCTAAATAATTGATCTTCCAAATCTATTTCAGGTATGACTAGTGGTGGTGGTGTGATTTGGTATAATCATAACACAAGATTTTAGATTTTTTCCTAGACATGGAATTTGCCTCTAATAATGTAGTTGAGATTATGGGCTACAAGTTCAAACTATTTCTTTGTATTAAAGAAAATATAAGGACCCTTAAAATCTATGGAGATTTGAAGTTGATAATTTAATGCCTCTTAGGTAACAAGATATTAGGTCTTTCTAGCTTTGCATTTTGCTTTCTCAATTAACTAGAATTCTCTATTTTATTGATAATAAAACTTGGCATAACGTTCCTCATAAAATAAATCATCTAGTATATAAAATATCCAATTAAGTCATTCAATTAAGTACAACTTCGACATATATATGACATTTCTGCACTCGAGGAGTCGATACTTATAACTAGTGACTCTTTTGATTTTACCAATCCCTTTTCAAGAATAAAGGTTTTTTTTTCTCTTCTAATGTATTATTTTTCTCTTTGTAATTTATTTATATCCATAAATAAATCCTTTCCTTTTATTCAAAAAATAATTTCCTTATTGTTGTGCTATCTCCTTTGAAAAACTATCAATATTAAGGTAAACATGATATGATATTTGGCATATCATCATCTAATAAGAAGATGAACTAAACCCCCAAGAGAAAGATGACAAAATCAATTACAAAATAACATATTCACGAGACTCTTAGCTTAATGCATGAAGATGTGTATTTTGTAAGTGTGCTTAAATCTTGTATAGTTTTTAATGGAATTGTATTCTCCATTAGTAACTCCTTATTTCTAGACATAAAAGTAAAAATATATTCATATATTAAAGGAAACTAAAATGAAAATTTAATAACTTTTCTTTATTTTTCTCTTACAAACAAGGAGGAATTGAAGTCAAGTACATTACCTTCACTTGTATCTTTGGAGTATGTAAGAAACTAGAAGCCCTAGAATGAGATTGTGTGCATACATCCATCATACTCTATACACAAAGAGATATAGGTAGGGGGATCAAAATTATACAAGGTGAAGCCCCTCCTTTATAGTGGGTGCTTTCTTTTGGTCTTGTCAGATTATAGAGTAGGGAACGAGTCCTTACTATGTATAAGGTTTTTAAAGGAATTCAAGTCTCTCCAAGTAACTATGAGATATTCTAAATTGTTAGGCTCGATTGTTCCCACCCTAACACTTATATCTATAAAATTTTCCATGCCACCATAGTAAAAAATATTTAATTTTTCTTAAATATCTTTTATAATAATACTATTGTTATAATGTATCAAAATATCAAAGTATACAAAAGGTGAACAATAAAATGTTTCAAAATTTAACTTATTGAGATTTTGCATCATAGAATACAATTATTACAACACAAGATGAGAATGGGTATGGCATCAAGAATCTAAAATACACATTTCAAATATGGAGATTAGATAAAAAGGCCAATAAATTCAGTTTCATCAATGTTACTACAAACAAAATGTTTGAACAATTTGAACTTTGAGTAATATATAATCCATTTCTTTTGGATTTTTGTAACTTATTCAAAATATCATCTAAAAATATTAGAAAAGATTGTTGACTTTAACTTTATATTTTCCAATTACATTTCTTTAAAAATTTGAAGAGACTTTTCCAATAAATCTCATTTCATGCACGACCGACAATAATTGCAGCCAATAAAATCACATATTAGTGAGACATTTTGTAAAAGAACTCACTTGCTTTTTGTTTGTCTCCTTATTGTACATATAAATTGTCCTAATTTCTATCATGAAGATTCTAAGATAGATAATAATGCTTTTGGATGTGAACTTTTTATGAATGTGTATAATTTTTTTACAAGTAATATATATGTTTATTCATTTAAAAAATGATTAAGAGTTTGGAAATAACTTTAATAACAAGTTCTAGAATAATTTATTTGTAATAATATTTACTGACTAAAATGGGTAAGATTACATAGTTTATTTTTTATTATTATTTTATTTCTCTTCAAAATAAAAAAATATATAAATTATTTAAATCAAAGTCATTTTAATTAAGATAATGTTTGTGTTTGTGAATGTTTCTAGATTATATTAAACTATAAGGTTATGTTTTCAATAAATTTATCGAGATAATTTGAATATTTAATTATGCAATGTATATTTACAACTTGACATTAAATTAAAATAAAGGTAATGTTTATTCAAAAGCATAATTATACAAATCATTTTCCACACTATTAAATTAAAGTAAAAGTGATGCTTATCTAAAACTATCTTTTAATTGACAAGATCAAATAAATGTAAGAGGAAGATTTGAAACACTTTAAGTACTTGAACATCACAATTTCATTATTAAACCATCAATAAAAAAATATACACCTCATATTTTCACTAAAAATTAAAAAAATTTATAAACACCATCTAGTATATATTTTTAAAATATAAAATTTATTTCCTTAATTTAAAAGATTTCGATTAAATATAAGGATTTGTTTTCCTACTTATTTTTTAATTAGCCAATATTATTTCAAGCCGAGAATTCTACAGTCCGGTAAGTTGTTGCTGCAATAACTTTCTAATGTTGAGAAAAAAGTATAGTGAATGAATGGGATTCTTTGAGGTCTCCACATTTTTTTTTGTTTCACCTAGGTGGGAAATTGGGCTCATCCCAAACAACCTACATAAGTATTCATTAGAATTTCATTTCATTTGTATTTAGATTGAATTTTTTTTACATTTTGTAGTAACAGAAAAAAGTATCCTTTTTTCCTTAGTTTGGGAATGAATAATTAATAATAAATGAGCTTAATGTTGCCTTGATTTAGTGTTGTAATGTGTTTTACACATTCACATTAAGTTTAGGACCCTTTTTAACTAAATGGACTTAATGGTGCCTTATTTAGGGTGTTGTAAAGTGTATCTTTACACTTTCACACTAACTTAGAGGGCTTTATTAATTAATTGAGCTTAATTTTCCTTAATTGGACCCTTTAATTCAAATCCAAGCCTAATTAATTGCAAATTCTGAGGGATAAAACTAGACATTCATAAATGATATTATACGACACTTAATTTTAGAAGGTGTGTGTCCTAGGTTAGTTACCTGGGACCCATTCGCCAGATGGCGAATGGGTCCTCACTAGGTCCTAGGATCCTATTTCCACATAACATTTCATATTTCTCGAAGTGTGTCCTAGTTAAGTGAGCTAGGACCCATTCGCCACATGGTTAATGGGTCCTCACTTAAACCTAGGACCCCTCCTTGGGATATGTTTTTGGTAGAATTTTAATGATTTCAAATCCTAGATCTGATGTCAGCTTGTGATATTTGAATTTTAGGATTTAATGATAAGTTATGTATAAATACAAGGCTATTTCACTTAGTTTCACCTAGAATATTTTCATGAGATCAAGCAATTTTTCACAAGAGCATTGATAGAGCACTCAAGAGCATTTCTAAGGAATTCAAGGGCAGATTATTAAAGGATTATTACAACAATAAAGGGTCATTTCATCATGTCAAAGATTTAGTGCATCATGCATGTTGTTGAGCTAATGTGTTGATGTAGCATTCAAGATCCACTTCAAGCATTGTTTTTAATCAAGGTTCATGATCAAGATCCACATTCATTGAGGCCATTTCATGCAAGATTGCATATTTTTTTATCCAAGGTTCAATTAAGGTGTGGTGAGTTGTGACATTGCTTTGTTCATTCATCATTCCTTTATGCATTGTTTCATTTCAAGGTTTAATTACCAAAATGGGGTTTGACCAAGGAAAACCCCTATTCCCTAACAATTTTTTTTTTCTCTCCTTTGATGTGTGATTGTAGGTTTTAGGTTGAAGATCATTTGGAGAGAAAAATTGTAGAAGTTGTCAAAGTTGCTAAGAAAGTTGTCAAATCATGGAAACTAAGCTACAATATTTATTTCCAGCTTTTTGATAGTGCCTAACTAGGATCTGGGAGTGTAGACATTGAAGAACAGAACCCAAAAACCATTTTTCTAGAGCCCTAGTCAAGATCCATTTTCCATAAGGTGAATGAGTTCTTAGTGAGGCCCTTAAAAGCACTTCTTACAACAGGTACACAACATTTAACCCTCTTTAATCTTGCCTTTTGATTGATATATCAATTAGGTTTAATTTTTGTTACTCATTTATGCATCATAACCCTCATATTGAATGAAACTAGGAAGATAGGTACATTATTCATCAATTCATTTTGATCAACAATTGCCCCCCCTATTTTTCTATGTTTCACATTTAAGTGCTCTTTTTTCATCATAATAACCACTCACAATAGTCTTGTGACCATTATCATTGTTTTTAACAAGCTACCATAATATTGCCCTACTTTTCTCTTCCACAATATTCTCTTGTGGGAGATTAGCAATATCCATATACTCCCTATAATGTCCCTCTTATTCATGCCTTATTATTAACAATAACTAGGAATTGCACCCATAGGAGGCTCAAGGGATACACTGATAGAAAATTAAAGGTAAAATCTAAATTTATTTTAATATTTCATTAAATGGAATATTACAAAAGTTGAATGTATTAAAACTAGAAACAATAATTTAAAATTGGTGTGGTAAGTGTTAGAACTTAGTTTGAAAGGAGAAGTGTGAATATTGGATTAAGATTTCACTATTTGGCTCACACATGGAAGATGGATTTTAGTTGAATTCAAACTGCTATGATCCATAACTTAAATAACATGTTGGATATGATTGCATAAAGATTCAAATGTTGGAAATGTCAAAGTAAATAATTGGTTTACTTTGATCCATGAGGTATGAGTATGGGATGGATCACATGACTTGAGAAGAACTAGAAATAACATTTCATGAACCAATACCTCTTTGGGATGATCCATTAGGGACTATGTTGGAATAATCAATCATCCACAGTTGAAAGTGTAAAGTAAGAAATATAAAGGGTCATTAGGTGAAGAGCATTAGAAGAAAAAATGCTATTATGGTTGTGCTCAAAATGTTAGTGATGAAATCTCATTGAATCCCAAGCTCGTGATTTATCCTTTGAAAGTATAAATCTTGCTAATTTGTGAACAAATCAATTCAATTAGCTTTAAAGTGTCATACGTTTATGTGGGAAAGTTATCTTTTATCAATTTGAGGTAAATTTGATTGAAGATTTAGACATATTTTGCATGTTTTTATTGAAAAATTAATGACATGTTTTATTTGAGTTGATGTATTGATAAATTTGAAATCCATGATGGTTTTTTGGGAGATGTTTTTATTGCCTAGACTATGCAAAGATGTGTATTTTACTAAGCGTATTACACATTGAAATGTATAATGAGTTGCACTCTTTGTAGATTTTTTAAATTATTCATTGCATGAAAAAAAACGGTCTTATGTCAAAAAAATAAAAACATTGAGAAGGCCATGTTCCATTTTCATTGGTATAATATGTCTCTAATAACAATACTATCATTTTGAATGGAGAAACTTGAAAAAATAATTTTATAATAATTACATCTAACATAGATAACACAAATTTTCTATTGATACAAATATTATTATAATTGGTAGAGACTATTAGAAATAATATCAATAACTCTGTCAAACCTTGAAGATGGCAGTGGAGACTGTTAGAAACATTTTGAAAACTAATTTACATTACAAAATTTCTTACACTTCTATTGATGCACTTGCATGTGGATGAGTTCTACAATGGCTAATAGGTGGACATAGTAGTAGGCAAGACATAAAATGTGGAAATTGAAGAATATAGCTACAACCAAAGGTAATTAATTGGCTATATTTTTTGTGCTTGTTCACACAACTATCTATTCTATGCTTGATCACCACATCATCTAGAAAATCCCGTGTTGCTCTTCTTCTCTCTCTTGCATTACACGCTAGAAATTTGAAATTCTACATCTCATCTTTTAATGCTTAAAATGGCCATGAATTTTATTTGGTATGGTATTCAATGGTGTTTTTAGATTGGAGGAAAGTGAATGTAATTTTTCTTTTTTGTGTACCAAGGGAGAGGGGCCTATAGTGGGCCACCCTAACTTTTCATTTCTCAAAGTCCTATGTGAAAATTTCAAATCACTCCCAAATTTATTCAACAACTTATTTGGCAAGTCCCCTACTTATAAAAATTGGTTTCAAGGCCACATCATCAAATATGATGCCACATCAACATGCTTTTTGTCAAGGTATCCAAAAAGGCCCAAAAAAAAGGTGAGATCGATAGTGAGTCACTAAGTCATGTATTATTGGTGCGCTGATGTGGCATCACATGATTTGTCAATTTGTGTAGTTTATGGATGAAAGTGTTTTGAAATTGGATATTAAGTGTAACTTTATTAGATATTAAGCTTATCTATTATGGGGCCCACTCAGGCCTACTTCTATACCCACCATTGGACCCCTTCCCACTATGGGCCCCTTTCCCTTAGAGGCAACTAGAAATCATGACTATCTGTTTGCACTATTTTTCTTTGGTTACTACAAATTTATCTTACTTTATTTTTTTTAGGAGCCTTTAAAGACCAGATTGACAATAGTCCTTCTAATTTATGTAAATTTTGCTTCTTATTTAGAAAGCTATAGAAAGAAAGACTTGAACGGTATTACAATGGGTAGTTTGTACTAGTGATTTATGCAGGAGCATATGGTGAGTAGTATTTTTCCTATATTTTATGTGCATTGATTATAAATTCTAATGAGTCGTGCATTATGGTCTAGTGACAAAAAATGGAGGGTTCAATATACAACAAAATAGAATATCCACTTACTTAGTCTAATGTTTGATAATTTAGAATCTTTCCTATTTTGGTGGAGCAACTATTGTTTAGGAATTGAAAATAAGCTTTGAAAAAATGGGGGCCTCAAAATAAGTAGTGGCTGCATATTGAAAAAGCTGCTAGATGGCTCCATAAATTTATTTTCCTCCTTTTCATTTGCCTACAATTTTTAAATTAAAATTCATGGGACCACCAGTCCCACAAATTACTCCTAAAAAATTTAAGTAGTGAATGCTAGTGAAAATAAGCTAAGCATCTGCATAGGGACATGCACTAAGATAGAAGTAAAATCAATGAAAAAAAAGGAAGTATGCAAATACCAACTAAAAAATTAGGCACACTAATGAAAATTTCTATTTCCTTAGTAACATACAAACAAAGGTGCATGCTCAAATTTAATTTGCAACCAGGAACTAATAATGGGTTAAAAAAGCCAAGGGCTTGAAGAGAGATGACTAAAGCTCCATGCTCTTTTTTGTTGATATGTTGATTGCCATGAGATGCAGTGTCCTCACTCCAAAGTTTCTATGTCTGCCTCCTCCCACCTCATATCTGCAATGCTCTTCAATATACACTCTTGCAATTCTTTGTATTACACATAGATACTTGGTAGGACTTTATCTCTCAGATGTTCATTCAATTTCCCTTGCTCAATTTTCCATGATAGGATTTATAGAATTTAAAAACAATATGATCTGACACAAATATGATTTGAAATGAAATCCGATTTGATCTCGAGGCAAACAAAATCCGATTTGATTTGATTTGACTTGACGTAGTTTCTATCTTGTATGGATATTTGTTTAGATTTGTTTCCAGACATGAAGCAAGAAATATTTAATTGATCAAAGACTGTTGCCGATGATTTGACAATAGTTTTTTAGCATGCGAAAATAGTTTAAGGGTGTGAGACAAGTTTGTAGACAAATTGTGGACTGGCAAATCCATTGAAAAAAGCCTATCGGTCAATTATAATTATTAATTATTTAATGTTTTTTAAGGATGATAATATGTAATTTATATTTTTGAAATGATATATTTGTTCAAAGTTCAAAAATTTGAAATTGGAATTGGGTAGGAAGGTTTGAATGAATCTCAAATCTAGCTGGAATTGAGTGTTTTTGTTAATTTTAATTTTTAATTTGACAATAGTTTTTTAGCATGCGGAAATAGTTTAAGGGCATGAGACAAGTTTGTAGATAAATTGTGGACTAACAAGTCCATTGAAAAAAGCCTATCGGTTAATTATAATTATTAATTATTTAATGTTTTTTAAGGATGATAATATGCAATTTATATTTTTGAAATGATATATTTGTTCAAAGATCAAAAATTTGAAATTGGAATTGGGTAGGAAGGTTTGAATGAATCTCAAAACTAGCTGGAATTGAGTGTTTTTGTTAATTTTAATTTTTAAGACATGGATTCTGGTGGTCCTACTAAAAAAATGATGATTTTGTATCATACAATACAATTATTATGGCACAAGATGAGAATGGGTATGACATCAAGAATCTAAAATAGACATTTCAATTGTGAAGATTAGATAAAAAGACCAATAAATTCAGTTTCATCAATGTTACTACAAACAAAATGTTTGAACAATTTGAGGTTTGAGAAAAATATGTAATCCATTTCTTTTGGATTTCCATAACTTGTTCAAAATATCATCTAAAAATGTTAGAAGAAATTGTTGACTTTAACTTTACATTCGCCAATTACATTTCTTTAAAAATTTGTAGAAACTTTTCCAATACATCTCATTTCATGAATGATCGACAATAATTACAACCAATAAAATCATATATTAATGATGCATTTTGTAAAAGAACTCACTTGCTTTTTGTTTGTCTCCTTATTGTACATATAAATTGTGCTAATTTCTACCATGAAGATTCTAAGATCTAGATAATAATGCTTTTGGATTTGAATTTTTATGAATGTGTGTAAATTTTTTTTACAAGTAATATATATATGTTTATTCATTAAATTTTTTTTTAAGAGTTTGGAAATAACTTTAATAACAAGTTCTAATAATTTATTTATAATAATATTTATTAACTAAAATGGGTAAGACTACATAGTTTATTTATTTTTATTATTTTATTTTTCCTCATAATAAAAAGATATAAATTATTTAAATCAAAGTCATTTTAATTAAGATAATGTTTGTGTTAGCGAATGGGTTATGTTTTTAATAAATTCATTGAGATAATTTAAATATTTAATTATATAATATATATTTACATCTTGACATTAAACTAAAATAAAGGTAATGTTTGTTCAAAAGCATAAGTATACAAATCATATCTTGGTACTATTAAATTAAAGTAAAAGTGATATTCATCCAAAACTATCTTTTAATTGACAACATCAAATAAATGGAAGAGAAAGATGTGAAAACTTGAAGTACTTGAACATCACAACTTCAATTATTAAACCATCAATAAAAAAATATACACCTCATATTTTCACTAATTTTTTTTTTTTTATAAACACCATCTAATATATATTTTTTAACAACAAAATTTATTTCCTTAATTTAAAATAATTCCATTAAATATAAGGATATGTTTTCCTACTTATTTTTTAATTTTCTGATATTATTTCAACCCGAGAATTCTACAATCTGACAAGTTGTTGCCACTGCAATAAATGTTTGGCGCCGGGAAAGAAAAAAGTATAGTGTATGAATGGGATTCCCTGAAATTTCCACTTTTTTTTTGTTTCACCTAGGTGGGCAATTGGGCTCATCCAACAACCTGCATAAATCTTCATTGGAATTTCATTTTTTCTGTATTTAGATTGAATTTGGTTTACATTTAAGTTCTCTTTTTCAGCATAATAACCACTCACAATAATCTTGCGACCATTATCAATGTCTTTAACCACCCACCATAGGATTGCCCTACTTTTCTCTTCCACAATATTCTCTTGTGGGAGATTAGTATATCCATATACTCCCTATAATGCTCCTCTTATTCATGGCATATAATTAATGATATTATAATTATTAATTATTTAATGTTTTTAATCATGATAGTATTTAATTTATATTTTTGAAATGATAGATATGTTTAAAGAATAACATGTTGAAGCTAGAATTGGGTAGGAAGGTCTAAATGGATCTCAAATCTAGTTGGAATTGAGTGTTTTTATTACTTTTGATTTTTAGGACATGGATTATGGTGGTCCTACTAAAAAAAATGATGGTCATAATTTAATCTTGGGGTCCACTATTTCATAGAAGTAAGGTGATGGCAAAATTGTTGACTTGGGGTCCCTCGATCCACAAAAGGTTCTTGGTGGGCCCCAATTATAGATGACAAATCTTGGGCAGATAAAATAAAAGATAAACACCAAACTTCTCTAGGTCATGCAATCCACACACTCTCCCCATCCTTTAAGGGTGACTCATTTAGCTTAAACATCCTCTATGTGTTTGTTAACTCCATTAACTCCAAATAACACCTTTATTGGAAAGTTCATGGCAAGTAGATATTGATGTCTTCTATGATTGGGATCTTAAATGATTGAAGCCTTTAAAGATCTCTCAAAATTATCACAATGGAAAAAGGATTCTTTATCATTTCCTTCTCTCTAAAGGAGGATTGCATAAAGGAACTTTTGGGTGGCCCCTAGTTTCTCAATAATACCTTTCTTGTAAAAAAATAGTGATTGGTCGTCAACCATTAGTTGAAGTGATTTAATGAGGGACCAATCTAGGTTTTCCTTATTGGGCCCCCTCCCAAATTTTGGTATGATGATATTTTGGTAGGCATAGCTCAAGCCCTTGGCTAGCTTATCATTATTGATCATGTCACTACATCAAGGAAAATAACAGTCTTCACTAGGTTTTGTGTCTATGCCCCTCTTGACATAGCATTGACATATTTTATCAACTTGGAATATAAAAATGGGGTTTGGTCTCAAGAAATTAGATATGAAAATGATAAAATTCTAGCCTCAATGCAAGAAACTAGGCCACAACACTAATGGCTACCCAACAACCAAGAAAGAAAAGCCTAGCTAGAAAAGGAAGCAAGGCTACCTTGACAACAAGGTGTTCTACCCTACCCAGGTGCAACTTTATCCACCATTATTATCCAAAAATATAATTTTCCAACTTAAGGCCATCCTAAGAAGCATCTTTCCTTTGACCTACTATCCAAGTGGTTGGTTATCCTTCTTAGCTTGGTGAGCCTTCTCTAAAGAAGTCTAAACCTTAGTCCTTCCAAAGTATTTATTTTTGATGTAAAATAAATTTCAATTCAAATCCTTGAGTTCCCCCAACCTCTAACTTTTTGAAGGCTAAAAGTGGCTTGGTTTGATAGCCTAAAAGTTAGGGAAATAAAGCCTTGCTTACTCTCTTAAAATTACACCCGAGTGAAAATTGGATCAAGTGAGAAATTTAGCTCTGTGTACTCAAAGTTCAAAGAAGTGTATTAAATTGGGTGGATATTTGAAGCCTAGTCTCCCCTTGGAAGCTCCATTCATAATAGAAAAGCATCAAAGGAAGTTGCAAAGAGAATCCAAAGAACCTTGGAGATTAGTAGGTCTTCTTTCTCTTCCAAACCCCAAAGAAAAACCTTTCTTGAAATATTCAAGGGTTGAATAACCCTAATAAGCATAGATTGATTAGGAATCTTATAAAAACTCACAATCCTAAAATTTCTCTACTCAAAGTTTTGGTGAAAATACGGATATTAACTAATTGGTTTACCTCTTAAGTCCTATTCACACTAGTCTAGCAAAGTTTACTTAGGGTACACATAGGATATTTATCACCTCATGTCTTATATCATAAGATTAAGATACTTGTCATAATATTATGTTATCCTATGTCTCACCTTGGTCTATATAACCAAGGGATTCTCATACATTATGTACATATGCTCATTCTATTTGCATTATTTCATAGGAATTTATAATTTATTCTTGTCATATTAATCTTCTCATTTCATTGTGATTTTTATTAAGCATTTAGATCTTGGGTGGCTATCTCCACAGCCAAATCTTGCATGGTGTCAGAGCATGTTGAGTGTCTTTGGTTAGTCTTTTTAGGAGACTTGAGTGCAAATATTGTATTTTATTAAAAATGTGAGTATGCTCTTTTCTTGCATCAAATGATGACCTAGATAATAAAAAACAATATAAATACCATGTTTTGGGGTTTCCTCTTTGTGAATTTGTATTGTACGTTCATATTGGAGCATGCTGGTATAATTTTAAACTCACCATTGAGTTTAGGGTGTCTAAGAAAGTCACTTTATCTTTTTGATTTGTTCAAATTGGACACTTGATCCATAAGGTAGTTGCAATTTTGGAATATTTTGGGTCAAATATAACTTTGTCATCACATCCAAAAGGCACAAGAACCTAATGGTCAACCGTCGATCATTAAAATCAAGCACTTTTACTTGGAGACATCAAAGAAAAATTATCCTACCTTTCTATATGAATTTTTGTATGGAATATTCTGCAAAATTTTGTTATTTTAATCACTACACAAGTGCCTACGGAGGATCGGTACATTTAAAAAAATATATTTTTAATTAAATTTTTAGAATTTTAGATTTTTTTTTTTGAAAACTTCAATAGGGCAGTACCTTGCATAGTCTATAGAATGACAGGGTATGTTGTTGCATTTGCTTTCCACGTGACAACCTTGTTGATGGTGTTTTCTGCACAACAACAACTCAGACAGAATGTAACATCCTATCTCTCTTGAAAGGTAAATCTCTATCAGCAAGCCTCAAGAGATAACCCCAAGGTCTCTAATGTTAGGTCTTGATAATGCATAAACAACTCAGTGATAAAATGTGAGAATGTTGTTAATCACAATGGGACCTTACTAAAAACACTGAATCAATTTTATCAGATCTAACAATCTAATGATATTTTAATCCAAGATCGAACCCAATAATAAAAGAAATAGAAAAGGATAAGGGTTTCAAAGAGATTTCTAAATCTAATACTACTCCTAAGATTAAAAATGAAAGTAACCAACACTCGAATGGACCAATCCCTCAAAACTGATCTCCATTCGACCTAGATAAATCTGCAATCTTACAGAAAACAGTGCAATCTTCTGAGGTGTTAAGATTTTCAAATCATGAACATTTATTAAACAACCTTATTGCAGCTGAAATGAACAAATCCTCACAATCAAACTTGTTATCACAAAATCTAGCAGCGCTCGTTCCACAGATAACCCCCCTACGAAACTTGTCCATTTCCTAGGATTCGTGAAGTTCAAGTACACATAACGAAGTGATTTTCAAGCCACATCAAAATGCGTTCCTAAGCCTTGAATAGTCAATTCGAGCATTCCCCCATGTTTGCCTTGCAAAGACCTTTGAAACAAGCCCCTTCACGAAGTCTCACTGTTCATACTTAGCAAACTGTGAAAAATGCAGTTGCACTGAAAAAGTGCGCTCTTGCTCTCAAGCCAAATTTGGCTAAGTATGAAAAGTGTAGGGGCGCTAAAATTTAGCACCCCTGCATGAAAGTGAACTTTCCAAAAAATGTAATAGCCCTGAATTTTAGCGCTATTACACTTTTTCCTGGCACTTAAACTTTTTTTTGGCCCTGGCACGTTTCTTCGTAATTTTCGTAATTTTCGTCAATCGTGCCACTTTTCGTGCCTAAATTTACTGCTCGACTTGAGTTAGGTTTTCGATTTTCTCTTTCACTTAAAAGTGTTTTAGTTCACCATTTTCATTGTTTATGATCTTTTGTCTTCTTTTCTTCTTACTAGGCGAGTTCTCTTCATATTGCAAATACGTTTTTTGAGATTTTTGACTTTCCTCTCCAGCAATCTTTGCATTTCATCTTGGTAGGTTGTTATCCCTGTTTTCTCTTTATTTTTCATTCGTTTTTGTTTATGTTCTAAGTTTTACATATGCATTTTTCTCCCCACGCATTTTCTTCTTCCCCATTCATGTTTTTCTTTCTCTTCCTTTGCGTTTTGGTCTTACGTATTCATTGCTTGAATCCTTTCCATGGCGTTTCTGCGTGGAATTTTTCCACTTGTTCTCACGCAAAGGAATTCTTGCATTTTGTTTTCAACGCATTCCTCTTGCTTCTCACTCCAACATTTTTTTTTGCTAACGTCTCTCCTTGTCGCCCTTTCTATCTTACTTTGGTGCGAACTTTGAGAAATCTCTTGTTTTGAAAGAGGGTTTCTTTGGCTCTTGAATATTTTTACAATAGTGATGAAACAAATTGCAGCTCTATCCAAAGGAAAACAAATTTTGTCTTCAAAGCATTCCATGTTACAAGAAAATGACAAAGCGTCATTTTCATGCACCCCTACATCTGTTTTACCCAAAAATGCCAAAGATGCAGAAGCGCTAAAATTTAGTGCCCTGACATGTTGAACATGTCAAAATATTTTCTAACTCTGAAAAGTGCAGGAGCGCTAAAATTTAGCGCCTCTGCATCAAAACTGAAATCTCCAAAATGTAAGGGTGCTGAATTTTAGCGTCCTTACACTTTTTACAATCTTTCCCAGATGAACTTCATTTCTGTCCATTTCACTCCTGAACCTTGTTCCTTCCATTTTGTGCATCGTTTTGTGTGCCTTGTCATCTGCTCCACGCTTTCCCATCATCGTTGCTCATTTCACACATCCCCATGCTACCTAACGACTAATGTTTGTTCTGGCTCAACACCTTGCAGACTCATTTCAAAGATTTTCAAAGTCTGAGTTATCAAAGTTCCAGTTGTTTCTGATGACTGCCAGTAAACCTCTGTCTTCTTCGAGAGCAAAAAGAAAAATGAAGTACAAATATCAAGGTGTCTATCCGCCGACCGTAGTGGTCTCCAAGGTGGAAGAGATAAAAGATATAGAGGTTGGCCATCAAGACTTGGTTGACTTTGCGAAGCAAATAGAGATGAAGCCTCTTCCTGACCCAATGAGAGCAATTGTACACAGTAACTTGCATTTGGTAGCCATGTTCCCTACAGCTGCACATAATACATAATTTATCCTTCAGGTGGCCTCTCACTACATCAAAGAAAGTAGAAGTGTGATCGATTCTTCCGGGCACGAGATTCTGAGACTCGACCTGATTTCTTTGACATTGTTTCCAAGGTTCCTCATATGGAGAAATACATTGATATTTCTATACAAAAAGATCAAGAGGTTTTTGATGCTGATCCCAATAAAGCTAAACACCTAATAAATACTCAATGGTTAAAGAAGCCTAGATCATCTATTTCCAGATGGCCAAAAGGACTCCTACGAAGTGATTTCAAGGATGACGTCAAAGATATGATCACATTTTTAAGCAGAGTGAAAGGCTTGCCAGAATCATCCACTTTTCATGATTAGATGTATGAATACATCAGGATCATAAGGAGGCAGAAGGTGCATATTGACTGGGGCAAACAGATCAGTGATGAAATACATGAGCAGTTGATCAATGCTCCTTCGACATTGAAATTCTACATGACTTCTTACCTGGTGTACGCGGTGGCTGTAATGAGGCAATTCCTAGGTCTATCTACAAAAGGGAATCAGATGATGGTACCTGTGTACAAATTTTTCTATCAATTGGAGTTGAAGGAAAGCTTTCATCACTTCAGGCGGGTCACAGATGCTTTCTTCGTGCCTTTGCTTTTCAATTTTGATCCAGCTCTTGAAAGAAGGAGAGTATCTGATGAGGCTTATAAGGTGGTAATAAAGTTGGATGCCTATTTCTTCAATTCCCAACGTTTACTTACTTGAGAGTAGGGTGTTACATTGGTTGTCCCTACATGCTACCACATTATACTTCGGATAAGTGGGTTCTCATGGAAACATGCAGATAGTTGATGTCAGTACAAAAGGAATGAAGAAGCAACCACAAGCATGGATTCAAGTTCCCACTGACCATTGGTCGATATACTATCCAAACTGCACAAAAGGCTAAGTCTGTTTATGTTGAGATGCAGATCATGACAATCAAGACCTACAGGTAAAGGTTTGATTTTGATTACTGAGATGCCAGAAAAATATTACAAAAGGGTCAGCATCACAAGTACCGTTTTGAAGACATCTGGGTTGATTGCAGAGATGAAGAAGCCATTCACAAAATGGACTATTGCAGGTTGACTGGTCAGCAGATCAGAGATCTTGATATTGCTGACCTACCAGAGGATTTTGCAGATCCTGGTGATATCATGAATGCTGTCTATGATGAGTAAGGAATTGCTAAAAGGCCGTTGCCTGCAATTCAATGGTCTAGGAAAGAAATTACTAACATGAGAGAGAGGTTGAGGCCAATCCTAGCCAACACTGTAGAATGGTTACATAAACATTGTTATGAAATGAAAAGTTTTAGAACAGACTCGAAAGGAGAAGAATCTGAGGCAGAAGCTCGCCAACAACAAGAACTCTGTGACAAAAATAAATCAGCGGCTGTTCCCACTTCTTCACGAAGAGGTCCTAAGATCAAGTTCATTATTGGCAAGAAAGATACCCAGTCTGTCCCAGAGATAGAAATCACGGAACCTAATTCATCTTGCTCTAAAGGTAAAAAGTCTATTCCAGAGGAGGTAGATTCTGATGAAGAAGATATTTCAATTGATCAATCCGCTGAAGATGAAGATTCAATAGAAGCAGACTCTGATGCAGAAGAGGTTTCTAAAAGCGGGCAAGAGTCTGAAGAAGATTCTGAAGAAGGATCTGAAGGTGATTTTGAAGGTGAACCAGAATCAGAGAGACAAGAGGGTGATCAACAGGAACCTAGGAATGATCAAGAGAGAACTACTTCTCCTCCTGAGAATGTAGTTGAGGAAATTCCAAGAATGTCATCGCTTGTGACTTCCAATGTTCCTCATACCCCTCCAAATTCAAGAACTCCACCTCCTGTTCCCTCGTCACCTATTCCTACCACATGCATTCCTATAGTCGAGATATCCACTATCCCCATAGCATCAACCCCGCTTGATACTCCCTCAGTGACAAGCATTCATACGGTTGATATACTGTCAAGCCCTCCATCGTCCATTCCTAGCCTGTCTTCACCAACGTATGATATCACTTCTGAAAATGAATTCAATCGTTTCATGAATGAGACAATGCGTGATCAGCTCAATGTGCAAACTTCAGGAGCGATGATGACAGATACTTCTCCTATTGTCACGATACCCATGGTAACTTTAGACGTGACAATAACTTCAGAAGTAGCAATGGCAACTGAATTGACAGTGAATCCAGAGGCTTACACTTCCTTCCTTCCCCCTTGGCTAATATCTCAAGTGTCGAAGCGGAAGAAGCAAATGATTTCTCCGGAAGAGCTCGACCTCGAAGAGATAGTCCTTCCAAATGATAAAGGGAAGAAAAAGGCCAAAGTATACTCAAGGTTGAATGTTGATAAGTCTGGCCACAAGTATGTGGAAATTGGCATACCACCACATGAAGAAGGTGATGTCAATATAGAAGACTACACGGTGACAAAGTTCCAGCTTGGCAAGGTTACCAATGAAAGTGCGAAGGCCGATGTACAAGTCACTTTGGATATCTTGGCTGGAAGACTGGATAAAGTAGAGCAAGCTCGCAATATGTACAAATAGAGGGCAAAGCATTATTCCACTGTTGTAAAGAGACTTGCGGGTTCTCCAAGTAATGCACAACCGATGACAGTGGTAAGTATTGAAGACCCAGCTATCAAGAAAGCTAAGAAGTTCACCTCCAAAGGTAGAGTGTTGTATTATTTTGTTGAAAAGATCATTGAACATGGATCTCAGATTATAATTGCTGCAAATGAGAAAACTACCTTGTTGGCCAAGCTCACCACAGAGCTTGATAAAGAGAAAAGTGTACTTTCCCAGGAGTGCAGAGACATGGAAAAATGCCTGTTGTCATGGTCAGAAATGAAACAGGTAAAGCTCAGTAAATTGGTGGAAGTTGGGGTAATTCCTGACAAAGAAAAGTTGTTGAGGTAAGAGAATCCTTGAAACATCGAATTCAAGTAATTCAATCTCTTACGGAAGATCTCCACCAAGTACAGGAAGATGTCGAAGGACATTGTGTTATTCTTGAGAAAGGTATCAAAGAGTTGCCTCGTCAACTTCTTGAGGAAAATCGTATCTTCCTATCAGCCATAGAAATATCTTAGATCTACAAAGAAGCCATCATGAATTTGATTGACAGTTCAAACTTTTCAAAAGCCTCACTAAACGTCATTTGTGATACAAGGCTCACATTGGATAACCTAAAAATGCATCTTGATAGGTGTAAGAAGGTTCACTCATCTGCTATGAGATCGATCACGAGAATTCACACCATTGTGGATTACACCGTTGGTCCAGATGAGAAGTTCATGTAGTAGACCAAGAGGAAATATGAAGACTTCCACGCCCAAGGAAAAGAAACATGAAGTAGCCTCCTATTCTCCAGTGTTAGACATTTCCGGTGCATCCCTTTATGCATCTTGTAAATATTTCTTGACATTTCAAATGTCTTTTTGTAAATTGTATTTACACCAAGTTCAAAGATGTAATATTTTGAAAACAAATTACACTTTGACTTTGGTCAAAGTTAGGTGAGATTTCCTAAAATCGCTCACCTAACTTAATTTCCTCAATCAGTTTCATATTTTTTCTCATCCCTCTTTCTATATAATGTGAGGGATTTCTATTGTAAATTTATCCTTTAGTATTTTGCAACGAAGTGCTGCCCTTTTTTAAGCAGAATTTTGAAACTTTGCGTTCATACTTTGTGAATGAAATTTGATCAATAAAGAAGAGGATTGCAAGCCAAACTTTGCATTGGATTCAATACTTTTATGAATTGATCTTATTTGGTGGTGATTAATTGATGGAATCTTAAGGACTCTAAGTGATTTATGTAAACTTTGTGTTGCATCTATTATTTAGATTTGCATTTGTTTTTTTGTTTATTTATCTGTTGAATAATCTACAAGAATTTGTGCTTGTAATTGTTCATGCTCTTGGATACTTTGGTTGGATGATCTACAAGACTTTGCGCTTGTAATTGTTCATGCTGTTCAAGGAATTGCTGCGTCTAAGAAGACTTTGTGCTTCTAACATGACAAACTACACACTTTTCACAGATCCACCATTGATAAAGCTACGAAACGACTTTGTGCCTTCATGAGCTTTCCCTTTTACTTTATTTGTTTATTGTTAATTACTTCTGGTATCTCTACGCTTTGCTTTGACAAGATAGAGGTATTGGTATTACTGCTAGTTGTTCATTTCGAGTTGTTAAGAATTGTGAACTTCCAACAATGAAGCATTGTAAACATCTTCTCTGAAAAAAGAGAGAAGGATGAATGTGACACACCCCCCCCACTTCGTAAGTTTTGTGTACATTTTGTAATTATTTGTTTGTTTTACTATCGCTTCTGTTAGTAGTTAGAAGGGTGCCTCCCCTTTCTGAGAGGAGAGATTTACATCTCACATAGCTGTGGCTGAAGTCCAAGTTGTGTAATCTATCGAAAAGTTGATTACATAACTTTCACCGAACAGTTTTTTGGCAACTCCACTGGGGAAATGACATACGCAATCTAAGCCTCATGCTTCTGATTGAAGTAGATAAGTTTCCTTTTTCTTGCTATTCTTTTGTATATTGTTAACTCTATAACATCCATCGTGTTAAGATCTACATTCTAGCGGACTAGATATATACACGAGGATTGAGGGCTCAAGGAGTAATAGATCCACTTTTTGAAGAGTTGTTGCAATGTGATTTTCCATTTACTCTCACAAGAGTGAGGTCACCACTGCAACGTGCTATAAGCTACCCTCCACGTAGCCAAAGATCTCCTCTCCCAAGTGTTTGGTCTATTTACCACATACGTCCTGTTCAAGAACCTGTTGTGCAACCAGTCATGGCCGCACCACCTATAGGACCATGGGGAAATGCTTTTGGTCCCCTCCATTTGGCTGCACCTTTGCATGAACTGCCACACCTATCCAGGAAGCATCTCCCAAAGTTTCAAGGTGATGGCAAACAACCCCCTGATGAGCACATATCCACATTCTACATCGTTTGTGGCATTCTCGGCATTGAACATGAAGATGTCTTTGTAAGGTTGTTCATTGAATCCCTCCAAGAGGTAGCAGCCGAACGGTTCTTTACTCTTCCTAATGCCTCCATCACCGATTGGGCCTCTCTTCGCACTAAATTTGAAGAAAGATTTAAGCCTTCTGAAGATTCACATGCTCTATTAGCGCAGCTCACCACCATGCGTAAAGAGGCTCATGAGCCTATGCGCAAGTTTGTGGCAAAATTTAATAAATTTGTGACGCGGATCCCAAATGATGGAAGACCAATGGATCATAACCTAAAGTGCTTCTTCATCAACACACAATTACTCAAGGTGAGTTTCTACTTACGTAGGGAAAATCTGGTTAATGTTGAAGCGGCCCAACAATTGGCTACCAGTTTGGAGGATGACATGATCCTTGCTGGAGAAATTAGGACGGGGACCAATGGAAATAAAAGGATGCAAGCCTCAGGGTCTTCGGTGTCCAATGTTAGTACTCCCACTGCCAGCTCAAATTTTATAGATCCCATGGTCTAAAGGTTGGCAAATGAAGTTTTGTCTCTTAAGAAACAAGTTTCAAACAACAACAACAGTAACAACTACAAGGAGTCCCTAGGAGGACTTTCCCTAATTATGCTGGCAACAAAAATCAGAATCGTCTCCCAACACCTCCAGGAAGGCTTGCTCTGGAAGCCCCGCCCATTAACAATGCTGCGGGGTACTATGAGGCTGAACAAGATGATTATTCGTAGCCCGAATACCCTGAAGAAGAAAATGCCGACCTCTTCTAAGAAGAAGAAACTGAACCGGCTGGAGACTCCAAGATTAGCTATTTGCAAATGATGGAAGAAGAAGAAGAAGATGACTTGGTGACTGACACTTACGCTATTTTTACACGGCATCAACAAAATCAGCTTGACAAAGCTCAAGCTGCTGCTGTTCTAGAAAAAGAGAAGCCGCCAGTAACGATCACCAAAAGAGGATCTCCCCTCCGTTGGCAACCTAAGAAAGCAGCAAATCCATAAGTAAGTGCACCTCCCTCTCCTTCATCAACTCCTGTTATTCCTAAAGCTAATCCTCTCGTTCCAAAGACCAGTGTACCTTTTGTGAAACCAATTAGTGAAGTTACGACTTCCAACCTACAAAGTTCTTTCCAAGGTTTCGACATTATTGACCATGCCAAGAAAACCAAGGTTCAAATGTCTGAGGCTGAATACCTCAAAGCCAACCCTGACCAATTTGACAGGCTTGTCAAGTTCGTCAATGATAAAAGAATTTCCCCAAGTCAGGATACTCCTCCTGACATCCCAATTACTCCTAAACCCAAGATATCATAGAGTAACCTTGTATCAAATCCTCCCACTGCTTCCGGACGCATTGATTCATTTTTTCATCTCCCTACTCGTAAATGGTTTCAAGCTGAGTAACTGTGTCATAGACTCTGGTGCATCCAACAATGTGATGTCGACCAAGGTAGCTACTGCTTTAGGCCTTGAAATGACTAAAACTTTCAACCGTTGTTTTTCCATGGAGAATAAACAGGTGCCATTGATTAGTCAGATCAAAGATGCACAATATGCATTCGCCGCGTACCCGGAGAAGAAAATAAAAATGACGATCCTCATAGCCGATGTACCAGCTTCCTACAAAATCCTCCTCGGATGCAATTTCTGCAAAGATGTTGGAGGAGAACTAAGTATGGATATGTCTGAAGCAAGAATACCAGTAAAAGGTGTGATGCAAAAGTTGATTCCTGAAAAAGAATCAAAGTTTTCAGTTACCAAGTCAGATGATCCCAGACTCAGATTTTATTTGAATCCTCAGGCGTGGGACCTTACTACCTACAGATGAATGAGGTAGGGGAATCCTCGACTCAAAGTGTGTTAGAGAATGATGATATTTCTTCCACTTCAAATGAGATGTCACCAGGTGATTTGTCTATCTCTGACCATGAATCTTCATCAGATGATGAAGCTTTGGACTTCGACACTGTTAGCATTGGTGATCCCAATGGTGTCTGGTTGCTTGAGTTTGATGGTAGCTGCTCTTCGACCAGCTCTAGAGTAGGAATGGTTTTCATTTCACCAACAGGAAAGTTTTTCCCTTTCTCCTTCAAGTTGTAGTTTGATAACACCAATAACACCGCCGAGTATGAAGTCCTGTTGTTAGGAATGCAAGTTGCGCTGAAGAAAGGTATAAAAAATCTTCATGCACAAGGTGATGCCAAGCTGATAGTATGTCAAGTAAGAAATCTCTATCAAACAAAGAATGATAGACTCAGGCATTATCGTAATCTAGTATAGGATTCTGTTGAGGAATTCAAAGCTTTTGATATCTTTGTTGTTCCGAGAGAATACAATACTAGAGCTAATTCCTTATCAATCTCTGCTACACTCTTGGTGCCGCACAAAGACTTTCAAGGTTCTACCTACACCATAGAGTTGGTTTTCTGCCCAAGTGTCCCTGACAATTTAGGGAACTGGTAGATTTTCAATGACGATCATCAAATAATCGCCTTTCTTGAGAAAGCAGAGAATTTTGATGAGTTGTATTTTGAGGGCAACGATTCTCTACCTCGGGAATCTGTGTCTAATATAGATCTTGTCACGGGTGAAGAATATTTGCAACTAAAAGGGAATAAAATTCCCAAAGGATTGGTATCGTTTGAAAAGATTTTTGACAAGCATGATCGCCACGTAAAGAAGCAATTCTCAGATTTTGACTCATCTAATGAAGTGAAACAGATTAATTTAGGAACTAAAGCCAACCCTAAGATGGAGAACATTGGAAAATGTTGCACTGCCGAAGAAAGAAGACAGTTTGCTCAGCTACTGCAGGAGTATATTGATGTCTTGGCATATTCATATGAGGATCTAAAATCATTTCGGCCTAAAGAAGTGCAACATGATATTCCTCTCAAGGTTGGAGCTTTGCCTTACAAACAAAAGTAGAGGCAGTACAATCCCAAGATCTCTGGAACAATTTTGGTGGAAGTTCAAAAGATGCTGAATGCACAGATAATATTCCCTATCCATCATTCAACGTGGATAGCCAATATCATCCCCGTTCGTAAGAAGAATGGTGAAATCCACATTTGTGTAGATTTAAAAAGTCTAAATCAATTGTCTCTCAAAGACAATTACCCACTTCCAGTGATGGATCAAGTTCTACAAAATGTGACTGGATCTGAGATGCTCTCCATGCTAGATGGATTTTTCGGTTATAATCAAATTGAAGTTAATTCAAGTGATCAACACAAAACTGCTTTCACAATGCCATGGGGAACCTTTGCATATCGTAGGATGCCGTTTGGTTTGATCAACGCTGGCGCTACATTCCAACGTGCCATGGATCTCGCTTTCTGTGACATGATGGGCAAGTTCATTGTGGTGTATCTTGATGATCTCATAGTTTTCTCTAAGCAACGTCATGAGCATTTCTACCATTTGAGGAAAACTATTGAGAGATGCCGTCAGCACGGTATTTCCCTAAATCCCAAAAAGTCAACTTTTGGGTTGACAGAAGGTAAACTTCTTGGTCACGTCGTATCTATAGAGGGAATCAAGATTGACTTGGAAAGAGTCAACGGGATTAAATCTCTCACTTTTCCATCAAGCAAGAAAGTTGTTCATTCTTTTTTCGGAAAAGTAAACTTCTTAAGGAGGTTTCTTCCAAACTTTGCTGAAAAGACCTATCATATTGTAAATATGATGAAGGGTAATGCCACATTCCATTGGACAGCAGAAGGAAAAGCAGTGTTTGATGACATCAAGGAGGCCATTTCTCATGCGCCTGTGTTGGTTTGCCCTAACTACACCAAAGATTTTGTTATGTACAGTTATGTTTCTGAGCATACGCTATCAGCAATTTTGGTGCAGGAAAATGATGAAGGCTTTGAATCCCCCATTGCATTCATGAGCTGCCCCTTGAAGAATTAGGAATTGAAATATTCTCAGATGGAGAAGCACGCTTTTGAAGTTGTAAAAGCCGTCAAACATTTCTGGTTCTACATTCTAAGCAGTCATGTGAAAGTTCTCGTCCCAGATTTGACTATTAAGTCTATCCTAACACAACAGGAATTTGGAATGAAAAGAGGCAATTGGATTGCCAAGATTTAGGAATATGATCTGGAGATTAAACCCACTAAGTTGATACGTGGATGCGGCCTTTGTCAGCTTATTGCAAAAAATAGTCCAGATGAAGAAATTTCAGAGGATGAAGAAGTTTCAGATGAAGAGGAGGTTGATCCCAGTACACTTCCAATGGTACTATTGGTTAGCACCACTGACAAATGGTATTCCAACATCACTCACTTCTTGACATACAGAGAATGTCCCAATCACTTGACTCCAAAGGAAAAGAGAACCATTAAGCTGAAATCAGCTAATTTTGTCTTATGGGACAATGGCTTGTATAAGCGTGCAATGGACGGGACATTTCTTAGATGTGTTGATAAAGAACAACAACAAAAGTTGCTGAAATATTATCATGATTTGGCATGTGGTGGGCATTTCTTAGTGCCAGTAACCGCTCACAAAATCTTGAGAGCGAAGTATTATTGGCCCACACTTTTTTAGGACACGTACTCTTGGGTGCTTAAGTGTGAATTGTGCCAACAGTTTGTTGGCCGTCCCAGGTTGGCATCTTTGCCATTAAAACCTGTTGTGATTGATGAACCTTTCAGACAATGGGGCATTGATTTCATAGGTGTAGTTAATCCATCATCAAGTGCTAGAAATATCTATGTTTTAACTGCTACTGGCTATTTCACCAAATGGGTGGAAGCAATACCTACCAAGCGTGCTACTTCAGAAGTAGTGTACAATTTCTTAAAAGAAAGCATTATTTCCAGGTTCGGTGTGTCGAACAAGATTATTGCTGACAATGCTTCTGCCTTCTCATCAAATGAGATTACTGAGTTTTGTTTTGAACACGATATAACCTTGTCACATTCTTCTGACTATTATCTGTAGGGTAATGGTCAGGCAGAATCTAGTAACAAGAATCTGGCGACTATAATCCGCAAGCTGGTGGATGAGAATCATCGTTTGTGGCACAAGGCTTTGTTTGACACTCTGTGGGAAAATAGAATAACTCCGAAGCGAGCAATCGACATGTCTCCTTTTCAACTCTTGTATGGGTTGTATAACCTTGGAATTACCAGCCCTCAAGTTGGCTAAGGCCATTGAAGATGAGACTTTTGACAACTCTGTTGATAAGCGCATCATGTATCTCTCCAAATTAGAAGAGAATCGGGTTCAAGTGGCTGACTGCATCGCAGAACACCAGGACCAAGTGAAGAAGCTGTTTGAAAAAAAAGCTAAGTCTCGAGAATTTCAAATTGGTGACCTCGTTCTCCTATGGGACAAACGAAGAGAACCAAAAGGTATGCACGGGAAATTTGACTCACTGTGGATAGGACCTTTCCAAATACATTAGTTGCATGGTGAAAACAGTTTCTTGTTAGCATACAGAGATGGGATGCCATTTGCTCTTCCTCATAGTGGGTAACATCTCAAGCACTTTACACAGTAAAGAAGTTGGCGTTGGTATGTAAATACTTTTTATTTTTTTAAGTCCTTTTGAGTCTTTATGTTTTAGTTTTTGTCGTCATCGTTGCCTAACCCTTAGCCCAATGGATGGATAAAGGCACTTGAATTCTAGATTTCTTCTTCCTTCATTCTTTTCAAATAACAACTGAAGGAAGATCCCCAGAAAGAGCCAGTTGTTATCAAGGAATCTAGCAGCGCTTGTTCCACGGATAACTCCCCTACGAAACTTGTCCGTTTCCTAGGATTCGTGAAGTTCAAGTACGCATAACGAAGTGATTTTAAAGCCACCTTGAAATTCATTCCTAAGCCTCGAATAGGAAATTCAAGCATTCCCCCATGTTCACCTCATGAAGACCTTTGAAACGAGCCCCTTCGCGAAGTCTCACTGTTCGTACTTAGTGAACTGCGAAAAATGCAGTTGCACTGAAAAAGTGCGCTCCTACTCTCAAGCCAAATTTGGCTAAGTATGAAAAGTGCAGGGGCACTAAAATTTAGCGCCCATGCATGAAAGTGAACTTTCCAAAAAATGTAATAGCCCTGACTTTTAGCGCTATTACACTTTTTCCTGGCACTTAAACTTTTTTTTGGCCCTGCCACGTTTCTTTGTAATTTTCACGTTTTTTCGTCAATCATGCCACTTTTCGTGCCTAAATTTATTGCTCGACTTGAGTTAGGTTTTTGATTTTCTCTTTCACTTAAAAGTATTTTAGTTCACCATTTTCATTGTTTATGATCTTTTGTCTTTTCTTCTTGTTGGGCGAGTTCTCTTCATACTGCAAATACGTTTTTTGAGATTTTCGACTTTCCTCTCCAACAATCTTTGCGTTTCATCTTGGTAGGTTGTTATCTCTGTTTTCTCTTTATTTTTCATTCATTTTTGTTTATGTTCTAAGTTTTACATATGCGTTTTTCTCCCCACGCATTTTCTTCTTCCCCATTCGCGTTTTTCTTTCTCTTCCTTCGCGTTTTGGTCTTGCATATTCATTGCTTGAATCCTTTCCATGGCATTTCTGCGTGGTGTTTTTCCACTTGTTCTCGCACAAAGGAATTCTTGTCTTTTGTTTTCAACGCATTCCTCTTGCTTCTCACTCCAATGTTTTTTTTTGCTAACGTCTCTCCTTGTCGTCCTTTCTATTTTACTTTGGTGCGAACTTTGAGAAATCTCTTGTTTTGAAAGAGGGTTTCTTTGGCTCTTGAATGTTTTTACAATAGTGATGAAACGAATTGCAGCTCTATCCAAAGGAAAACAAATTTTGTCTTCAAAGCATTCCATGTTACAAGAAAATGACAAAGCACCATTTTCACGTACCCCTACATCTGTTTTACCCAAAAATGCCAAAGATGTAGAAGCGCTAAAATTTAGCGCCCTGACATGTTGAACATGTCAAAATATTTTCTAACTCTGAAAAGTGCAGGAGCACTAAAATTTAGCGCCCCTGCATCAAAACTGAAATCTCCAAAATGTAAGGGCGCTGAATTTTAGCGCCCTTACACTTTTTACAATCTTTCCCAGATGAGCTTCATTTATATCCATTTCACTCTTGAACCTTGTTCCTTTCACTTTGTACATCGTTTTGTGTGCCTTGTCATTCACTCCACGCTTTCCCATCATCGTTGCTTGTTTCACGCATCCCCATGCTACCTAACGACTAATGTTTGTTCTGGATCAACACCTTACAGACTCATTTCAAAGATTTTCAAAGTCTGAGTTATCAAAGTTCCAGTTGTTTCTGATGACTACCAGTAAACCTCCGTATTCTTTGAGAGAAAAAAGAAAAATGAAGTACAAATATCAAGGTGTCTATCTGCCGACCGTAGTGGTCTCCAAGGTGGAAGAGATAAAAGATATAGAGGTTGGCCATCAAGACTTGGTTGACTTTGTGAAGCAAATAGAGACGAAGCCTCTTCCTGACCCAATGAGAGCAATTGTACATAGTAACTTGCATTTGGTAGCCATGTTCCCTACAACTGCACATAATACATAACTTATCCTTTAGGTGGCCTCTCACTACATCAGAGAAAGTAGAAGTGTGATTGATTCTTCTGGGCACGAGATTTTGAGACTCGACCCTGATTTCTTTGACATTGTTTTCAAGGTTCCTCATATGGAGAAATACATTGATATTTCTATACAAAAAGCACAAGAGGTTTTTGACGCTGATCCCAATAAAGCTAAACACCTAATAAATCCTCAATGGTTAAAGAAGCCTAGATCATCTTTTTCCAGATGGCCAAAAGGACTCCTGCGAAGTGATTTCAAGGATGACATCAAAGATATGATCACATTTTTAAGCAGAGTGAAAGGCTTGCCGGAATCATCCACTTTTCATGATTGGATATATGAATACATCAGGATCATAAGGAGACAGAAGGTGCATATTGATTGGGGCAAACAGATCAATGATGAAATACATGAGCAGTTGATCAATGCTCCTTCTACATTGAAATTCTACATGACTTCTTACCTGGTGTACGCGACAGCTGTAATGAGGAAATTCCCGGGTCTATCTACAAAAGGGAATCGGATGATGGTACCTGTGTACAGATTTTTCTATCAATTGGAGTTGAAGGAAAGCTTTCATCACTTCAGGTGGGTCACAGATGCTTTCTTCGTGCCTTTTCTTTTCAATTTTGATACAACTCTTGAATGAAGGAGAGTATCTGATGAGGCTTATAAGGTGGTAAGTAAAGTTGGATGCCTATTTCTTCAATTCCCAATGTTTACTTACTTGAGAGTAGGGTGCTACACTGGTTGTCCCTACATGCTACCACGTTATCCTTTAGATAAGTGGGTTCTCATGGAAACATGCAGACAGTTGATGTCAGTACAAAAGGAACGAAGAAGAAACCACAAGCGTGGATTCAAGTTCCCACTGACCATTGGTCGATATACTATCCAAACTGCACAAAAGGCTAAGTCTGTTTATGCTAAGATGCAGATCATGAAAATCAAGACCTACAGGTATAGGTTTGATTTCGATTACCGAGATGTTAGAAAAATATTACAAAAGGGTCATCATCACAAGTACCATTTTGAAGACATCTGGGCTGATTGCAGAGATGAAGAATCCATTCACAAAATGTACTATTATAGGTTGACTGTTAAGTAGATCAGAGATCTTGATATTGCTGACCTACCGGAGGATTTTGCAGATCCTGGTGATATCATGAATGCTGTCTATGATGAGTAAGGAATTGCTAAAAGGCCGTTGTCTGCAATTCAATGGTCTAGGAAAGAAATTACTAACATGAGAGAGAGGTTGAGGCCAATCCTAGCCAACACTGCAGAATGGTTACATAAACATGCTTATGAAATGAAAAGTTTTAGAACAGACTCAGAAGGAGAAGAATCTAAGGCAGAAGCTCACCAACAACAAGAACTCCGTGACAAAAATAAATTAGCGGCTGTTCCCACTTCTTCACGAAGAGGTCCTAAGATCAAGTTCATTGTTGGCAAGAAAGATACTCTGTCCATCCCAGAGATGGAAATCAGGAACCTAATTCATCTCTCTCTAAAGGTAAAAAGTCTATTTCAGAGGAGGTAGATTCTGATGAAGAAGATATCTCAAGTGATTAATCCACTGAAGATGAAGATTCAGCAGAAGAAGAATCCGATGCAGAAGAGGTTTCTGAAAGTCGGCAAGCGTCTTAAGAAGATTCTGAAGAAGGATCTGAAGGTGATTTTGAAGGTGAACCAGAATTAGAGAGACAAGGGGGTGATCAACAGGAACCCAGGCATGATCAAGAAAGAACTACTCCTCTTGAGAATGTAGTTTAGGAAATTCCCAGAACGTCATCGCCTGTGACTTCCAATGTTCCTCATACCCCTCCAAATTCAAGAACTCCTCCACCTCATGTTCCCTCGTCACCTATTCCAATGACATGTATTCCTGCAGTCGAGATATCCACTATCCCCACAGCATCAACCCCGCTTGATACTCCCTCAGTGACAAGCATTCATAGGGTTGATATACTGTCAAGCCCTCCATCGTCCATTCCTAGCCTGTCTTCGCCAACATATGATATCACTTCTGAAAATGAATTCAATCATTTCATGAATGAGTCAATGTGTGATTAGCTCAATGTGCAAACTTCAGGAGCGATGATGACATACACTTCTCCTATTGTCACGATACCCATGGTAACTTCAGATGTGACAATAACTTCAGAAGTAGCAATGGCAACTGAATGCCTGTTGTCATGGTTGGAAATGAAATAGGTAAAGCTCAGTAAATTGATGGAAGTTGGGGTAATTCTTGACAAAGAAAAGTTCGTTGAGGTAAGAGAATCCTTGAAACATTGAATTCAAGTAATTCAATCTCTTATGAAAGATCTCCACCAAGTACAGGAAGACGTCGAAGGACATTGTGTTATTCTTGAGAAAGGTATCAAAGAGTTGTCTGGTCAACTTCTTGAGGAAAATCGTATCTTCCTGCCGGCCATAGAAATATCTCAGATCTACAAAGAAGCCATCATGAATTTGATTGATAGTTCAGACTTTTCAGAAGCCTCACTGAATGTCATTTGTGATACAAGGCTCACATTGGATAACCTAAAAATGCATCTTGACAGGTGTAAGAAGGTTCACTCATCTACTATGAGATCGATCACGAGAATTCACACCATTGTGGATTACACCGTTGGTCCAGATGAGAAGTTCATGTAGGAGACCAGGAGGAAATATGAAGACTTTCACGCCCCAGGCAAAGAAACATGAAGTAGCTTCCTATTCTCCAGTGTTAGACATTTCCGGTGCATCCCTTTATGCATCTTGTAAATATTTCTTGACATTTCAAATGTCTTTTTGTAAATTGTATTTACACCAAGTTCAAAGATGTAATATTTTGAAAACAAATTACACTTTGACTTTGGTCAAAGTTAGGTGAGATTTCCTAAAATCGCTCACCTAACTTTTCTTAATTTCCTCAATCAGTTTCCTATTTTTGGTCATCCCTCTTTCTATATAATGTGAGGGATTTCTATTGTAAATTTATCCTTTAGTAGTTTGCAACGAAGTGCTGCCCTTTTTGAAGCAGAATTGTGAAACTTTGCGTTCATACTTTGTGAATGAAATTTGATCAAGAAAGAAGAGGATTGAAAGCCAAACTTTGCATTGGATTCAATACTTTTATGAATTGATCTTATTTGGTGGTGATTAATTGATGGAATCTTAAGAACTCTAAGTGATTTATGTAAACTTTGTGTTGCATCTATTATTTAGATTTGTATTTGTGGTTTTTTTTATTTTTCAGTTGAATAATCTACAAGACTTTGTGCTTGTAATTGTTCATGCTCTTGGATACTTTGGTTGGATGATCTACAAGACTTTGTGCTTGTAATTGTTAATGTTGTTCGAGGAATTGCTGTGTCTAAGAAGACTTTGTGCTTCTAACATGAAAAACTACACACTTTTCATAGATCCACCATTGATAAAGCTATGGAATGACTTTGTGCCTTCACGAGCTTTCCCTTTTACTTTATTTGTTTATTGTTAATTACTTCTGGTATCTCTATGCTTTGCTTTGACAAGATAGAGGTATTGGTATTACTGCTAGTTGTTCGTTTCAAGTTGTTAAAAATTGTGAACTTCCAACAGTGAAGCATTGTAAACATCTTTTCTGAAAAAAGAGAGAAGGATGAATGTGACACACCCCCCCACTTCGTAAGTTTTGTGTACATTTTGTAATTATTTGTTTGTTTTACTATCACTTCTGTTAGCAGTAAGAAGGGCCCCTCCCCTTTCCAAGAGGAGAGATTTGCATCTCACATAGCTGTGGCTGAAGTCCAAGTTGTGTAATCTATCGAAAAGTTGATTACATAATTTTCACCCAACAATTTTTTGGTGACTCCACTGGGGAAACGACATACTCAATCTAAGCCTCATGCTTCTGATTGAAGTAGATAAGTTTCCTTTTTCTTGCTGTTCTTTTGTATATTGTTAACTCTATAACATCCATCATTTTCATATCTACATTCTGGCGGACCAAATATATACACGAGGATTCAGGGCTCAAGGAGTAACAGATCCACTTTTTGAAGAGTTGTTGCAACACAATTTTCCATTTACCCTCCCATGAGTAAGGTCACCATTGCAACGTGCTATAAGCTACCCTCCACGTAGCCAAAGATCTCCTCTCCCAAGTGTTTGGTCTATTTACCGCATATGTCCTGTTCAAGTACTTGTTGTGCAACCAGTCATGGCCGCACCACCTACAGGACCATGGGGAAATGCTTTTGGTCCCCTCCGTTTGGCTGCACCTTTGCACGAACTGCTGCGTGTATCCAGGAAGCATCTCTCAAAGTTTCAAGGTGATGGAAAACAACACCCCGATGAGCACATATCTTCATTCTACATCGTTTGTGGCATTCTCGACATTGAACATGAAGATGTCTTTGTAAGGTTGTTCATTGAATCCCTCCAAGGGGTAGCAGTCGAATGATTCTTTACTCTTCCTAACGCCTCTGTCACCGATTGGGCCTCTCTTCGCACTAAATTTGAAGAAAGATTTAAGTCTGCTGAAGATTCACATGCTCTATTGGCGCAACTCACCACCATGCGTAAAGAGGCTCATGAGCCTATGCGTGAGTTTATGGAAAAATTCAATAAATTTGTGACACGGATCCCAAATGATGCAAGACCAATGGGTCATAACCTAAAGTGCTTCTTCATCAACACACAATTACCCAAGGTGAGTTTCTACTTACGTAGGGAAAATTTGGTTAATGTTGAAGCGGCCCAACAATTGGCTATCAGTCTGGAGGACGACATGATCCTTGCTGGAGAAATCAGGATGGGGACCAACGGAAATAAAAGGATGCAAGCCTCAGGGTCTTCGGCGTCCAATGTTAGTACTCCCACTGCCAGCTCAAATTTTACAGATCCCATGGTCCAAAGGTTGGAAAATGAAGTTTTGTCTCTTAAGAAACAAGTTTCAAACAACAACAGTAGTAACAACTACAAGGACGTCCCTAGGAAGACTTTCCCTAATTATGCTGGCAACAAAAATCAGAATCGTCTCCCAGCACCTCCAGGAAGGCTTGCTCTGGAAGCCCCGCCCGTTAACAATGTTGCGGGGTACTATGAGACTGAACAAGATGATTATGCGTAGCCCGAATACCTTGAAGAAGAAAATTCTGACCTCTTCCAAGAAGAAGAAAATGAACTGGCTGGCGACTCCAAGATTAGCTATTTGCAAATGATGGAAGAAGAAGAAGAAGAAGATGACTTGGTGACTGACACTTACGTTGTTTTTACACGACATCAACAAAATTAGCTTGACAAAGCTCAAGCTGCTGCTGTTCCAGAAAAAGAGAATCCGCCAGTAACGATCGCCAAAAGAGGATCTCCCCTCGACAACCTAAGAAAGCAACAAATCCACAAGTAAGTGCACCTCGCTCTCCTTCATCAACTCCCGTTATTCCTAAAGCTAATCCTCTCGTTCCAAAGACCAGTGTACCTTTTGTGAAACCAATCAGTGAAGTTACGACTTCTAACCTACAAAGTTCTTTCCAGGGTTTCGACATTATTGACCATGCCAAGAAAACCAAGGTTCAAATGTCCGAGGCTGAATACCTCAAAGCCAACCCCTACCAATTTGATAGGCTTGTCAAGTTCGTCAATGATAAAAGAATTTCCCCAAGTCAAGATACTCCTCTTGACATCCCCGTTACTCCTAAACCCAAGATATCATAGAGTAACCTTGTATCAAATCCTCCCACCACTTCCGGATGCATTGATCCATTTTTTCATCTCCCTACTTGTAAATGGTTTCAAGCTGAGTAACTGTGTCATAGACTCTGGTGCATCTGACAATGTGATGCCGACCAAGGTAGCTACTACTTTAGGCCTTGAATGACCAAAAATTTTAGCCGTTGTTTTTCCATGGAGAATAAACAGGTGCCATTGATTGGTCAGATCAAAGATGCACAATACGCATTCGCCGCATACCTGAAGAAGAAAATATAAATGACGATCCTCGTGGCCGATGTACCAGCTTCCTACAAAATCCTCCCCAGACGCAATTTTTGCAAAGATGTTGGAGGAGATCTAAGTATGGATATGTTTGAAGCAAGAATACTAGTAAAAGGTGTGATGCAAAAGCTGATTCCTGAAAAAGAATCAAAGTTTTCAGTTGCCAAGTCAGATGATCCCAAAGCTCAGATTTTATTTGAATTCTCAGGCGTGGGAACTTACTACCTACAGAAAAATGAGGTAGGGGAATCCTTGACTCAAAGTGAGTTAGAGAATGATGATATTTCTTCCACTTCAAATGAGACATCACCAAGTGATTTGTCTATCTCCGACCATGAATCTTCATCAGATGATGAAGCTTTGGACTTTGACACTATTAGCATTGGTGATCCCAATGATGTCTGGTTGCTCAAGTTTGATGGTAGTTGCTCTTCGACCGGCTCTGGAGCAGGAATGGTTTTCATTTCACCAACAAGAATTTTTTTCCCTTTCTCCTTCAAGTTGTAGTTTGATAACACCAATAACACCACCGAGTATGAAGCCCTGTTGTTAGGAATGCAAGTTGCGCTGAAGAAAGGTATAAAAAATCTTCATGCACAAGGTGATGCCGAGCTGATAGTATGTGAAGTAAGAAATCTCTATCAAACAAAGAATGATAGACTCAGGCATTATCGTAATCTAAAATGGGATTCTGTTGAGGAATTCAAAGCTTTTGATATCTCTGTTTGATTCCCTCGCAATCTCTGCTACACTCTTGGTGCCACACAAAGACTTTCAAGGTTCTACCTACACCATAGAGTTGGTTTTCTGCCCAAGTGTCCCTGACAATTCAGGGAACTGGCAGATTTTCAACGACGATCATCAAATCATCGCCTTTCTTGAGAAAGCAATTTTAAAGATGGAATAACAAGAACCATGCCAGACAAAAGAACACAAGTATGGCACCAAATCACAATATCATTACTTGTACTCGAATTATCCATTGTAGCAACAATTCTAGTTTTCTGTTATAATATTTGCTTGAGCACAACTACTTGCTAACTTACTCTACTCACGTCTAACTATTTTGCTCTATTCTACTTCTATCTGATTATTTTTTCAACCCTTACAAATGAGGCAAAATGCCCAATATATAGAATCCCCCCAGAAAACCCATCGGCCAAGCAAGAGCCTGTGACATTAATGGACAACTCAGTCAAGAGAAACCCATGGTCGGTCAAATAAGCATTAAATGCATGTTCCATCCAAGTCATCCTAGGATCTGCAATGCAGTTCGGATCAACGCACGGTAAGATAATAGGGAAGCAAAAATTGCGCCATAGCCTATCATTAGCTCCCTTCCCTATTATCCCTATTCTGATTTGGCTCTTCATTTACTTTCAAGAACACCCCATCTAAGTCAGCTACTAGTGGCAGGGGCAGAACCCTAAGTTGATTCTCAATGGACGCAATCTCTTCTCTTGACCGCTTGACCGACCTATCCCAATCTACCTTATATGTTAGGTATTTGTCAGTAACTGCAAGGTAGGTGGCCACATCATCCAACTGGTCCTCAGAAACATACCCATGATCAAGTGGTGCATAAACATCATGCCACCATTTCCTCAATTGTTCCAGATTCAAATATTTGGGCGCGATCTTCCTTCTTCTCGTCATAATTTCAAAGAAAGTGATGGAGCCATTATAAACATTGGTTAGGGCATCATCAATCTGCTTTCTTCACTTGCAAATCTTCTTCAACACTTTTTGCCTAATCTGCAACATCTCATACCACTCCCATGGTTCGACAGGTCTAGAAGAAGGAAAGATCCCATCACTCACCAACCAGTCCTGGGTGTACTCCATAATAGTTCTGGTTTTTTGCAGAAGAAGATCTGTATCTTCTTTAACCTATGCCAACACAACTTTCAACCACTTAGTTGTCATGACAACATCCTTTCCTATTGACAGGATTTCCTTAATAGCCTCATCACCCTTTACTTGCACCCCCTTCAACCAATTCGCAGTGGCAAGGGTGGAAGCTTTCATTTTTTCTAGCTCGGTGATGGCCTCCTGAGGTAGAGGATTTGCAGCAGAGGAAGAAGGGTTAATGGATTGCAGGGGCTTCATTAATTCTTCCAAACATTTCCTGAGATTTTCATTTTCTTTCCTTAGCTCTTGCTTGGTCTTCATTTCCTTCCTCAATCTTCCCACAATAATTGCACTAGATCCCTCATAATCCTCAATGTCCTGCTCAACTGAGGTGGGTCCTAGATTGAAGGTCTGAATATTGTAATCCTTTCCAGCCAAATCATCTCTGTTTTTATCTAGAGCAGGGGTAGCAATGTGGACAACTTTATCATGAGCTTCGTCCCTTTCAATCCTCGAAATCACCCTAGCCTTCTTACCTTTATTTTTTCCAATTTTGGCTAGTAGTGCATCCCAATTTGGTGGACTGTCTTCCACAATAACTTGCTTTCTCTTTATCTCTTTGTCCAGCCAACTAGGGACAATGGATTCCAATTGCACCTCATCCTGCTTCTCCTCTTGCTGATCTTTATGTGCCTCCTTACTCAAATTTTGTTCATCAGGAGTTTCATCTGTTTTACTTTCTTCCTCTTCAACATGTTCCTCCTCTCGTTTAGGCGTTGGATCTTTCAATGTATCTACTTCCCTTGGAGGAGATTCAACTACCTCAGTTCTAACAAGAGAATCTACATGTGCAACCATAGATGACTCCATTATCTTTTCAATTTCTGCCTCTGCATCGTAGAGGTCACCTTCATGAAACTCCTCCCCTTCAGTATCGAGATGATTCTCAACATCCTCTGACTCACCAGGTTTGCCTTGAGCTCCATGAGTGGAAGGCACATCATCATGTTGTTCCTCATGAGAAACCACCAGAGGGAGATCTGCTTCAGGCACACTATCCCTGGGAGGAGTCCTAGACCTCCTTGTATACACCTTGGCCTTCTCCTCTGAACTTTCAACATTTATCACTGGAGGGGTAGCTTCTTCCTCCCCTACCTTGGAGCTTTCCTTCTCTAAAATTTTTATGATTCTTCTCCTCTTGGGCACAAGATTATCAGCCTCAGGATTCTGCCCTTTGATCCCTTTCTGCTCAGACTACTTAGTCCTTGTCCTCTTCTCAGCTTTTGGCTTTCGTTGCTTTTCTGCTTCTTGGACCTCTGTTTCTTGAACTCCTTTAATCTTGATTTTGAAGGGAGAATCCAACTTACCCTTTCCCTTGGGATCCTATTTGGTAGATTCCTCAAAGGTGGAGTGGGGATCCAAATCTCCCATTAGAGCATAGGTGTATTGCACACCATTATTCTCCAGCTCCCATAGCTTATGCTTTAGCCACATCCTAGTGAATTTGAGAACTGGATCCACTAGTTGTTTCAATTTTGTCCTTTCCTCTTCTGACCAATCCACATCACTAATTGGTCTATCCTTTATGGCCTCATAAGCATGATCTTGGGTCAAGTTCCCATCATCCTCTAATTGATCAGGGATTTCCTTTATGTTGTATAATCAGACTAGCTCAACTGGAAGCCTGGAGAATTTCTTCTTTCTGACCTCAAACTCATCACTGCAGTTGGCCCAGTAGTCTTCCAAATTCACCTTATGGCAATACTCTTTGCTGGCCTTCTTATGAGCTTCTCCTGTAATATCAAACCTTGATCTCGTAGAATGAAAAGACAGACCAAGGGCACTCAATTCTTCCTCTGAAGCTTGGGTGGAACCAATGGACGGACAAACCTCTCCAGTGCCAATCCTCAGGGGAAAATCTCCACCAAATCTTGTCTTGTGTTTTTCCTTCTTGACGACAACATCAAAGTCACAAATTTTCCTAGTTACTTCCAGCAATACAATGTGATCAGTGGGATACCTTAGAAGTCTGTATGGGGCCCTCTAGCAGCCATCAATCCGAATGTAGGAGAAAGTTGGGAATTGAATGAACCATGCCCCATATTTCTTGATGAGTTCCTTAGCCAGGTCTGAAATCCTAACATGCTCTGCTTCCTAAAGCATTCTGGTGATATGCATGGTAAATGCATCATTTTCCCTCCTATAGTTCACACCTCCTAAGTGCAACTGAGGGAAAACTTCATAAATAATATCCTGTCCGAAAATTCCCTTTGTATCCAATCCTCTGTAGGGATGGAATCTATCCACTGCATAGACCAAATAAGAGGTCATTGTGAAGGTCTTCATTTGCAACACATTAGACAATTGCTTGTGAATTACTTGGCTAATGACCCTTGCCCAATGGTAGTTAATTTTCTCTTGCTCCATCCTCACAATTGCATGGCACATCCAATTCTCAAATGTACCAGCACTCTTCAATCCAACCACCCTACTAAGAAATGTGATGGCATCATAGTACTCCTTGAATTTGGCTCGGAACAGCTACTTGGGCAACTTGGAATAGTGGGATTTGGGCTTCTCTAGCCAAGAATTGATAAGCTACCGTGACTTCACAGTCTGATCATTGTAGAACTCCTGACCTACCTCAATGGTGAATACCACCACATGAGACCTATCTGGCATATCAAAGGTTTGGGAAATGGAGACTGGGTTGAGATTTGCAATAATTCTCCCTTGAGGACCAATTATCCTCTGTGTATCACTATCATAGTGCCTCGCACACTCCAGGACCAGCTCATAACATTGCACCGTAGAAGGGAAACCAGCAACATGGGACAAGCTTGATTCCATCATCCTTCTAGTCACCAAAAGAGGATCTTCAGTAGCCATTCTTTCTTTAAACTCTTCATAGTCCCAGAGGCCAATGTTTGTATCAGTGACTTCTGACCAGACATAAGTGATTTTACTCTCAGGGACCTTGCTCTTAATGTCCAGCTTTATCCTCTCTGCATCAGACAATGAAGATCTAGCTGCTGCCTTGCTTGATTCAGCTTGCACTCAAGATGAAAACATAATAAAAACCATAGGGACGCAATGTTAATTCATCAATACATCGTTAGAATGCATCTCACATAGCCAGAGTGCCATTAAATCTCATATGAGATGACCACAACAAATTTCAGGTTTCATGACCATCCGTAGAATCTGAGCCAGAGAGGAATTTCGAGAAATTTTGGACTGATCGAATTCCAACGGAATAACCATGAAACACCTACTTAATCATTAGACCCGATCATTTTTCATCAATAAACCACATGGGAGATCATAAGATAGCATGGAAAAATCATAAAATGCATTGAAAATCACTAACACATCATGCTATTCCATATTCCTTTACCTTTCATCAACTTTCGGGAAAATTTGGCAGAGACGGATTCCCGTAAAGAACGAGACAAGGAGGAAATTCGGGAAATTAGGGAGACGACGGATTTCAGAGAAATCCAAACTTGACGAAAATCTGGGGTTAAGGAAAAATTCAGAACCAATGGAGATATTCGGGAACGAAGGCTTCGACAAGAGTCAGTCATTTCGCCGAGAGGTCTTGGCGACTTTCGCGAAGTCACGCCGAAGGATGTCATCAGAAAAGTTTTCAGCAAGACCGGGTGGTTTTGGTGTAACGTCTCGCTGAACGACGATATAGCAAACAAATCAATATGACCAAAGGATAGTCGGGGTAAGGTCTTGAAGAAATGCTTGATGTCTCACTGACTTTCGGGGTCCCAGTAAATACTTCGGCTAGACTAAAGTTTTTCAATATGAGGTCTTAGCGAAGCTGCAGTGTCTTGCCAACTAGCGATAGGTTTTTGAATTCGGCCAGAGGTCTCGCCAATCGCGAAGTGTTTCGGCGATATGAAGTTCCATTGGCATAACCTCTTGCCGAGAACATGTGGTCTCAGCGAAAGAAGATCTGAGCTCGCCAAGAAAGGAAGGGGTCGCCATAAGGTCCTGGCGACCGCCGGTAGTCACGCCTAAAGCGCAGGTCTCGGCAAGAGTTAAGATCTTGCCGAAAGGTCTCAGTGAAGCACGAATGTCGTAGTGAAGCAAATGAATATCAGTATAACTAATAAATCCCACTATGACCTCTTGCTGACTATGGCTTTTCTTGTCGAAGGCGTATGAAAATGTGTGTCAATGAGAGATTTTCCTACGGGGTGAGGTCTCGGCGAATCCTCCTTGTCTCGCTGACTTACATAAAATACTTTATCGGTGTGAAAAATGATACCATCATATCAATCAAATATGAACTTAGAAAGATTTATCAGTGAAAAACAGGGTGATCGGTATGACATCTCCCCGACTTTGAAGGGTCACAATGAAGAAAATTCGGAAGGGACGGAGAGTCATGATTTCACCCAAACACCGAACCAATGCAAAACTTCGACATGTTTAACTCATAACTAGTTAGGGATGGACCTTTAATGGATTTTCTTTATGTTTCAGGCCTGTTTTAAGATGAAATAACATGGAATGACATTGCCCTAGGTTTGAAACCCCATTCATCCGCCATTAGCACACCGGAAAGCTTAAAACTCAGCTATTTCAACTGCTAAGTCACTAGGGTTTACTAATTACTCTTAGGCTAGATTCATTAAAATGTGAATAGACAAGTGAGTTCAAAACTTACCCAAGAGATGACAAATAATGCAATATTGAACAACCCTAGTATGAAACGACCAAATAAGTAGTAATTCAAATCCCACAGGCTCTCATAACATCAACGTGCCATTCATAATTCTCAATCAAAGGCAGGGAAATAAAAACATACCATTGTGATGCAGGGAGTTGATCTCAGAAACAACAAACGCGAAGCCCAATGGCGTCCATAAAGAACAAAGGTGAGAATGCACAAGGAATCACCACTAATCGATCAGTTCAAACCCAAAATGCCCAAATCCAACCAAAATCTCAAAGAAAAAACTCTAAGGATGCGGTTCTCAACTTGGACAATGGCAAATAGTAAGCATGATGGCACAAAGATCTCAGAAATCAAGTTAAATACACCCTTCAGAGCGCACACAGAGCCATTAATGCAATCGATAGGACAATCAGAAAACCTGGGAAGTCGATGATAGGGTGGAATCTGGGAAAATCAAGCCCACGCGAAAATCTGTGAATACTGAAAATCCTCGAAAAACAAGGGTCCAACCGAAATCCAAGCGGGATCCGAGAAAATCTGACCAAGGCAAAAAATCCCAAATCGGAGCAAAAGCCCGAAATTTTTGCAGAACTTAGGATTTTCAATAAATAACCCAGTGAGACACTTAGGCAATCAAAATAAACCTTTTAAGCACATGTCTAAATAAAACAAAACCTTAAAAGAAAGAGCCAAGAAACCAAAACCGAAGCGAAAGAGGGTCCCTGCTTTCAGCGGGGTGTGTGTGCGAAAACTGGACAACAAACCTCCCATTAGCTATCAAGGCATTAGTGATCCATAAACAATGATTATTGAGGTCTTATAATTTGGTGGCAATGATTGGTGGATTATTGGTGCCAAACCATTTATCTTTTTTTTTTGTAAAACCTCTCTTCCATCGCTAAGTGATTTTCTACATCTAAAAGATTATTTCTGTTCTTAAATAGGTGGTTTTTGTACCAAGTGGCCATTTTTAAGAATTATATGAGTGGTTCGGGCATATATTGGTGGAGTAGAGAATATTCTAATAAATTTAAATTTTTAACTATTGATATCATGACATCAATAGGTCCTTCCTCCAAATTGGCCCTTCCTACTCCTTACACTTTTGGTTTTGGAACATCAAGTTTAGAGGCTTCATTCTTAGCCATCTATGCTCCTTTTTGCAAGATTTTTTTAATTTAGGGAAAAAATTCATACAAGAATTAAAAATTGTTTTAATAACCCCAAGTTAAAATAATGAAGCCAACAATTAAAGTTATTCTAGCCTATATAATGGGAATTACAATACGAACTCAAACTACATTCAAAAGACATCAAATTTTGCGAGGCACACTTAATGTTGCTGATAGGTCTAGATAATAGCTTATTTTCTATTGTTTTATGCATGTCTTGAGATAATTTTAGATAAAAAATTTAGACAAAAATCCTACATTATATTATCCTTTCATATCTATTATGCAGACTTAAACCTTAAATATGATGATGGAATTATTGTTATAATATATTAGTATTATATGGTTTATATGAACATATGTATGGAATGTTGATGGAATCCTGATGGAATGCTATGAGTTAATTGTGATAGTTATCCTTGTGTACATGTTTAAATGTAGAATTAAGTTATTTGCAGCTAAAGAGGAACCATGGCAAAATAGTTGTTGGATGAACCTGTAGCAAAAGGAATGACTGGACATCAAAATAAGGGAGCTCCAGGTTAAGCTGAACATGATGATCGTTGATTAAAGACACTTAAAGAAGGTTGGAGATGTGTTATTATAACCAGTTAAATAAACGCTGAAGAAGAGGTCTCCTTCACTTATGGAATTTTGACAAATGATTGTATAATTACATGCAATTCTGTTTTGACATAGTTCTAGTCTTGATAGGATTCTCTTTCCTTTTCAGTTATAGGTTGAATAATTAAAGTCTTAATTCTACCCTTTATTATCTAGGAGTGGAGTTAATGATTCCGGTTAAGTTGTTGCTTTCAATAAAGATTCCCTCAAGCTTGTATATAGTTGTTGGTTGAATGTGTATGATAGTTAGTTGGTTTTTCAGTTTTATGTTATAAGTTACCTTTCAATTTTCAAGACATGAAATATTCAGAATGATTGAATACAACATGTGTAAGATCTTGTGTAAATCTTCATGAATATACAATGAATGGAGTTAATGTTATGGGATACATAGAATCTATCAGTTAGATTTGGGTTCAGTTAAAATGAGAATAGTTACTTGAGCATGCCACTCAAGGTATTGTTCTTCACTTCATTTTCTAGTTATTTATTTCTATTTAATTAGCTGTTATTAGTTTATCATTGTTTCATGAATCATATGCAAGCTAATTAGAATTTTATCTCTTTCTTATTGTTAATGAATGCTTGTGAATATGCATGTAATGGTTAACTAGTAGCACTCTAGAGGATAGTTCAGCTGAGTCATTAGTTTTTATTAAGTTTTTAGTTGATACAACATTATTTCATTAGTAACAGTTCAATTATAGTCTAAGCTATAGGTACCCACAACAACTAGTTCTGGTTTATACTTTTACTGTTTTGTAGTTTTGTGAATTTCCAGCAATTAGGATAACTTAAGTAGGGTAGTTTAGGTAGCTTTGAGTCCATGAAGGCATATGTAATGCTACACCATCATAATATTACAAGCCTTGGGTTGATAATTTAATGTGGTCTTAAGTAATGTAAAGTGGATTGTTCATCCAGTTAAACCTCTAAATTGAGTAGTTTCTACCAAGTTTACAATAGATTAGCTTAGAATCTACATTTTTGGCATCATTGTAGGAGATGGTGCTATCTTCATAGACACATTTTCATAGTTAACTTTTCTTTTCAACATTAGGATTGCTAGATATAATCTTTTTCAACACTAGAGCTATACTAACATTGTGCAGGACCATTGAATCTAAAGCCATATTTCATGCATGTAGAGGCAAAGAGATTCCTTGGTTAGGTTCCTTCCTCCACATGCTAGGAAGCTATAGCAAAGATTGGTGACCATAGTACGTAGAGTGAAGGTACCACTGAAGAAGAAATTTCCTTCTCACTAACATCTAGCACACATATTGAAGGAATATACCACACCATGGGTGATGCAATAGATGATGATCTTGAACGACCAACATTTGAGTTCCCTATCACTAAACAACAAAGGGCTATAGTGCTGAAGAACATTCCTCCTTTAGCATTACCAATCTTTTATGGGTTAATGCTTGAGGACCCAAATACGTTCTTCTTTGAATTTGATGTCCTATGCAAAAGTTATGACTATAATTCTGATGCACATAGGCTAAAGCTTTTCCCTACCACCCTAAAAGATGCAACTTTGAGATGGTTCATGGGGTTAGGTAAGGATGTTGTTCCTGATTGGGACACCATGAAGACACTATTTTTAGAGAAGTATCATGACTATTGTAGAGGATTTGACAGGAGCAAAGATGGTATTTTTAGAATGACACAAAAGGATAATGATCCCTTAGTGGATTATGTGGAGAGATTTCAGTTTGCTCGAAAGAAAAACCCACAAAATAAGTTGTCAAAAGAGTCTCTCAAGTTAGTCTTTTTGAGAGGAGTCAATGATGACTGCATAGATGCCTTGAACCTCATTGGAAAAGGAGATATTTTACATATTCCATTTCAAGATATCTGTAAGGTCTGTAGGAATTATTCTAGGACCTTTACTAAAAGGAAAATAGGAGATAAAACATCAATTATTAGTAAATAATCTATAAGGGCTTCAAAAATAGAGCTAAGCAATCTATTATCCAACATGAGGGAGGATATCATCAGTCATTTGGAAAATCAATTGGATACTCTCCATATTAAGAAAAATTAGGAGGAACCTGAGGCTATGCTCACTGAATATTGTCCAAGTTGCAGGCAAATAAAAGAAAATTGTAAATACAAAAGAGTGGCCAGTATCCAACAAGATAAAGTTGAGAAGCCTGATTTTTATCCATTTGAAGGAGATGATGGACAACTCTTTTATATAGCACAAAGGAGGCCATGGAAACAAAGACAAGGTATGCCACAAGACCCCCTTAACTTTATCTCATCCTTTCCTATTAGGAATAAAAAAATTTCTACTTGGAAGTCTCAGCCTTGGCAAGCAAACCAAAACTAGTGACAAAACCCTCAACAATGGCCACAAGCTTAGCCAAATTGGAACCACCAACCAAACCCTTAGCCATAGTAAAATTTCCAGGGTTCCAATTATAATCCACAATGGCCAACCCAATAGAACCAGTGGCAACCTCAATGGTAGAAAGGTCAACAATGACAACAAAAAAATATGAACTATGAGTAGCCAATGCTCCCTCCTCCACCACAAAAACAAGATTTAATGCCTCCAAATCCTACATCCCAACCACCCAAGCAACAAAAAATACCCACCCAACTTGCACTTAACCCTAACACTAAGCCTGTCTAGCAGACTTATACTAACGAAGCTATGCAATACCCCAATTATGGGGTAGAGGTGAGTGATGTCCACCTCAGATCAAGGAAACAACTTGCTAGGCCTTCACCCCCAAAATTATAGAAATGGAGGATGAGGAACCTACAACTGAGGCTTTAGACAAATCATCTTTGGAACTTGAGTCAAATCAGGTACACCAAACTACCTCAAGTCCCAAGCCACCTTTTCTTGAACAAATAGCTATACAAAAGCATCACACACATGCTGAGATAGATCTTTGAAGACAATTCAAAGATGTAAGCATCTAGATTCCACTTATCCAAGCTATCAAAGATATCCCTATCTACACCAAAATATTAAGGGATCTATGTCTTAAGAAACTGGGAAGGAAAATGAAAGATCCTTAGATAGTCCATGTTTTGGGAAATCTTACAGATATCATATTAGGGAACATTACAGTCCCTAAGTATATAGATCCTAGTAGTCCAGTTGTGGATGTTAAGATTAATAGAACCATCATTAAGAATAATTTGATAGACTTGGGGGCAACAACCAATTTCATGACAAAAGAAACAATGCAATTGCTTTAGTTGGTAAACCTCAAGCCCACACAAACTATATTGCAGCTAGCTGATAGGTCCACAATCAAGCCTGAGGGGATTATTGAAGACCTAATCATTGCATTGGATTCTTGGGAATACCTTGTGGAATTCATAGTGCTACAACCCAAAGTCAATTTAGTAGGTTACCCACTCATCCTAGGCAGGCATTGGTTAGCTACAACCAATGCATTTATAGGCTGTAGGTCTGGTAAAATGATAATATCCAATGGGACAGTTACAAAGAACTTGGTTCTTTATCCACCAACCCAACCATATGAAGGCCTCAAGCAAACCATTTGGCCCAATTTAGATGAGGAGGAGGATAACTATTCTCTATAGAGAATGATGACTATAGAGTGTAGCCCCTTATTGGATGACCAGGATGAAGATGAACTCATTGCTCACATAGTCCAAAATGATTGTGGCAGAATCCCAAAGTAATAGGACTGCCTCATATTCCTACAAGAACCCATGCAAAGTATCATACCCACCAATTCTATAGAAGAGATATCACAACTATTTCATTCATTACTACCTCAACAATGTCTACCCATCATACCAAGCCTTGATCTATCATCAATTCAAGAGTCATCAAAGAAATTAGAAATCATCCTAGGAAGGAAGTTAAATATCAATAATGCCTTGACAAAGGAACAAAAAAATTCTCTGCAATCATTGCTACAGACACACTCAGCCACATATGCATGGGATTACCATGATATGATAGGCATAGATCCTAATTTATGTATGCACATGATTTATATTAATGATGGCTATAGACCCATTCACCAACCACAGACCTATGAATCTTGCCCTCAGAGAGATAGTGAAAGCTAAGCTACAAAAGCTCCTTGATGCAGGTTTTATCTATCCAATATCAGATAGTGAATGGGTCTCACCTTTGGTAATTTTTTCCAAGAAAGGTGGGAAATGGAGAGTTTGTGTAGACTATAGGGAATTGAATACAACCACTAGGAAAGACCACTTTCCTCCACCCTTCATAAATCAAGTACTTGATTCTCTAGTTGGGAAGAAAAAAAATTCTTTTCTTGATGGCTTTAGTGGTTATAACCAAATCAAAATTGCTCCAGAGGATCAGGACAAGACTATATTCACATGTCCTTGGGGGACTTATGCTTATACTGTTCTACCCTTTGGCTTATGCAATGCTCCAGCTACCTTTCAAAGAGCGATAGTCAACATATTTTCTGATAATGCACATGACTGCATGGAGATATACATGGATGAATTCACTACTTATGGTGAAAGTTATAAGGAAGCTCTCAATAATCTGGAAAAAGTGTTAAAAAGGTGTAACACAACCTGTCACTCAAATATGAAAAGTATTTCATGATGATGATACAAGGAATTGTATTGGGACACTTTATATCTAGTGAAGGAATCCAGGTTGATCCACACAAAATAGAGATAATATCTACTTTACCTGTTCCTTAGAAACAAAGAGACATCAGGAGCTTCCTTGGTCATGTAGGCTACTACAGGCAGTTTATCAAATATTTTAGTAAGATTTCTGCACCATTATTTATTTTGATGAGTAAGGACATTGAATTTGAATGGACCTCCAAGTGTTGACACTCATTTGAAGAAATGAAGAAAGCTCTGACTCAAGTACCAGTGTTGAGAGGTCATAATTGGAATTTTCCATTTCACATACATACAAATGCTTCAGATTTTTCCATTAGAGTAGTTTTGGATTAGAAGGATGGCAATAAAGAGTATGCAATTTTATTATATCAGCAAGAATCTTCAAGGGGCAGAGTTAAACTATACTGTAACGGAGAAAGAGATGCATGTTGTAGTCTATGCTATTAATAAATTTAGGTACTATATTAATAGCTATTCAATATTTTTCCATACAGGTCACACAACAATCAAGTATTTGATGAACATGCCAGTAGTTGGAGGTAGATTGGTAAGATGGCTACTTCTCTTACAAGAATTTGACATTACCATAGTAAACAAACTTGGTAAAGAAAATGTGGTGGCAAATTTCTTGCCAATTTTCCAACACAATCAATTGAGGGAGTGGTGGATGATTCATTCCTAGATGAACACTTGTTTTCTTTACAAGTACAAGTACCTTGGTATGCAAATATTGCTAATTATTTGGTTACAGGGAAGATTCCACTACATTTTTTACCAAGGGAGAAAAGATAGTTGGTTCACAAATGTTTTCCATACTCTTGGGTATCTGGTTATATGTTTTATATTGGGCCTGATAACATCATGAGAAGATGTATCTAGGAAGATGGGATCTTTGAAATCATGAAGGCATGCCATGATGAGCCATGTGGAGGTCATTTTCCAACAAAGATAACATCCTTTAAGATCCTCACAGTTGGCTATTATTGGCCTACTTTGCATAAAGATGTTAAATACACAAGAAGCTATGATAGGTGTCAAAGGATGGGAAGACCAACCAAGAGTGATGAGATTCCCTTACAACCTCAGTTGACATTGACACCTTTGACAAATGGGGTTTAGAATTCATTAGGCCAATCTCCCCTACATCTAACAAGGAATATATCCTTGTTTGCACTAACTACTTGACAAAATGGGTGGAAGTCAAAGCCTTACAATTTTCCAAAGATGGTAATGTGGCTAAGTTCTTATATGAAGATATTTTTACTAGGTATGGAGTATCTAGAGAAATGGTCACTAATCAAGGGCCCCAATTTACTTTTGATCTAATTGCCAAGTTAGTTGAGGAATACAAAATTAGACACAAGAAATCAACACCCTATCACCCCTAGGCTAACGGTCAGGTGGAAGTCACTAATAGGGAGATTGAAAGTATTCTCACCAAGGTAGTGCAACTGCGTAGGAAAGATTGGGTTTCAAGGTTACCTGAAGAAGTTTGGGCATACAAAACTACATGGAAAACCACCATTGGATTCACCCCCTATGAGCTTGTCTATGGGAAGAAAACATTCCTTCCTATTGAATTTGAATATAAAACATTTAGGACAATAGTAGAACTGGGAATGGATTTAATAGACGCACAAAAGGAAAGGCTGCATTCTTTAAATGGTTTGGATGAGATCAAAATGGAAGCAATACATCATAGAGAGGTAGAACAAAAATAGAGGATGAAGTGGCATGATCAATACATTAAAACAAAGGAGTTCATTATGGGGGAATGGGCAATGTTGTATGATTCATGGTATAAATACTTCAAGGGAAAATTTCAGTCTAGATGGTTGGTCCCCTATGAGATTAGCAAAGTTTACCCTAATGGGGAAGTATAATTACACACCATTGATGCAGTTAGATTTTCGCTTCTTGTAAATGGTCATAGGTTGAAACTCTACAAGAAGCCATTACAAAAGGATGATTGCATATTTTCACTGTTTCAACAATATGGTGTGTTTGCAATGAACCAAGCACAAAATCAGACACATAGAGTGATGATTCAGTAATACATGACATACCTGGCACTTCTGGTGGCCCAATGATTGAGTTACATAACTTAGTCCTTGATCTCCCTTAGCATTAACTTTTCATGTTTTTTTCTCACAGGCACACATTGCACGTTATAATAATGTTTGCACTATTTTTAGAGGGACCTTTTATCAATATTTACAAAGGGTCCTAATGCTGTAGGGACATGTAGCTTCATATTGTCAACATTCAAAATGGGTCCTAGCATTGTAGGTGCCCATAGTAACGTCTAGCAACTAAAAAGAATATTCAACTCACTTGGTGCCATATTTACTACAAGTTCATGCAAATTCATTTCAAATATATTCACGTATCCTATCCATCATTTCATGAAAAGTAACACAGAATAATTATTTTATTGCCCACTCTCATTTCAAATTCTTTAGCTGTCAAATTGCCAGTGCATACTCATCATCCTTGTCCCATCATATCCACTCACCACCACTATTCATTACCTTGCAGTTAATACCCATCAAATCAAATCAACGAACAAATATACTCTTTTCAGTTTCCACGCGCAATGGATGGTTATTTCTTCAAGGTAGTACTTTAGGTATACTGAAATGATTATTCTAGATTTCTTTAAACTTTCATGCACTTTTTCATATTACTCCATGCATGCAAAATATTATATCACTAATTACCATCATTTCAAATTTAAGCCACCTCCAAATAATAAATGTGAAGTGAGGTCACTTCACCAATTATGTTAGGGGGAGGGTACACCTTACTCGATCTTTTCACCGATCCTTTTAAATTTGCCACCCAAATCATATTTAATAAATACCATGACATGGAAAACCCTTAGTTGTGTCTTATCTATGCTTCTCTTTTTGTTGTCATTTTTAAATTGCTAAACTTGAAACCCTGAGAACCTATGAGAGTTTTAGCTTAGTTTTAACTAGAGTTGAACTTAGAAGGGAACTTGCAATTACAGTATGGTATAGTGGTAAGGATATGGATATATGAGGAAATAGAGGTTTTGAAGTGATAGAGAAGTCCAAAGGTGGTGGGAAAGATTGAATTGAATTTCCAGAGCTGAATTTAGTACATTGAGCATAGAAGTAAGCAAGGATGGGAGGAGATGTTATAAGAAGAGAGCTAGTAGCTCACCAACAAATTTTGGAGGATGCAATAGTCCTACCCATCTTTACGAGGGTTGGTTGGATCGACTGCTTGAAATTAATAGAGTCCAGTGATGACTTAGCAAGAAGGTTTACAGAAACTCTTCAATATGATGAGGCGATGGTAAAAGGATTGTTAGTTGACGCATTTGAAACTGCCATTACACAAGTCACAAGACTATTGAGAATAGGGACAAAATTTCCAGCTCGGACCGACGCAGTTACAACTCAAGAAGAATTCTGTATAGGAGGTGAAGAGTTAGATTCCTCATCACAAGGTATGAAGAGACTTTCTCTCCATTGATTGTGGGAAAGATGTGCCTCTTACATTATTAGATACATCACCTCTGATGGTAGGAAAAACCTTTTGTACAGAGTCCCTTTCAAATTATTGAGTCATCTCAGGCATAATAGGGTAGTGAATGTACCAAATTTTCTTTGCAACTTTTTGAAATGAATGGCCTCAAAATACCAGAGAAAACAAAGTGATACTTCCCTCTCTCACCACTGCTTAGTTACTTTACTGATAAAAAGGAGTTTAAGGATCTAATATCCACAAGTGAAGTGGGAAGATTTTAGGGAACACATAGACATTAATAGTTTGTTGGATGTACCCATACTACCTGAGGATACTGAAATCTAGAATGAGCCCCAAAATGAGCCTGAAGAGGAAAACCCTCATGTTTCACCTGTGGTTTCTCTTTCCCGCAGCCAAGGCGAGCATGATGAACCTGAATAACAAGAGTCTAGGCCACCCATAATTGAGGAATTACCTTCTTCTTCTAAGTCACAAAAATCTAAGAGCTGGAGAGGTAGTGTATCTACCTCCTATATACCCTCTAAACCAGAAGAAGATATTTCAAAGAAAAAGAGGGATACTCAAAAGTAGAAAATAGAGGATGTTCCTAAAAAGAAAAAGAGTGTTAAAAAGGAAAAGAGGAAAATTGAGGAAGAACTCACACCTAAATGCTCTGGTAGGCTTAGGAAACAAAGTCCCACAAAGGAAAATATAGGGGAACCTAAAGGAAAAGAGATGGGTAAAGAAAAACCTTAGGAAAATGTTATGATTGTAAAAATTGACTCTGAATTAGAAGGGAATGTTCCTGGTAATGTGAATATACTAGTGAAAAATAGAAGGTATGTAGTGACAACTTCTGATTCTAAATCAAAAGATATAGTTAATGCCAAGAAATTCCAAACAAAACCCATTCTTGGAGATTATGAAGAAAGTAATGGGAAATTTGAAAATGCAGAGGAAGTTTACATTGAAAACAAATATGTAAGAAAAAAACTCCAAGAGGCACTAGAAAAAATTAAGCACCTGGAGGAATTGGTGCATAATTATGAGTAGAAGGATAAAGAAAGAGAAGAAAAAATGTAGATGGAGGAGAAACTGCAGCTATATGGTCATGGCACTAAACTAGATGTGCTAGAACAGTTGGCTATTACTAAGAGAGGGGAAAAAGAATTAGCAGTGCCATATGAGAAACCCCCTCCTCTCAAAACTTCTGATTATCATACAACCTGATCACTTGGCTACCAATTGTGGAAGGTAACTAATAAGTTTGCATAGGAAAAGGAGAAGTGGAAAAAGGAAAAGGAAAAATATGAACAGGAATTGGAGAAGAAAGATATGGAATTGAATAAATCAGCAGTCCGATTGGACGAGATAACAGATAAATTTGTGCAAATTGTTAGATGTAGACCTCCACCAAGAACTTATTCACTATTTTTATAGGAAAGGTTTTTGTGATTTCAATTCAGTAGGCTAGTTAGCAAACATCCAGTTGGCATGAGTCAAAATTTCAAGTTTCTTGAAATTTTTGTTGTTTCCACACCTGAAGAACATGATCAATTGTGTGAGTTCTATTTGCACAACTACGTAATACCCGATTTGAGATAGAATGAAACCCTTTAATCTTTGTGGGGGACCTTCAGATTAGGGAACTAACCTATTACTATAGGAATGAATAGCTTAGAGGTGAGATTATGGAAGAGTATGAAGAGAAATAAAAATCCATTGCACTCACAATCAAAAGAGAGGCTAAAGATCCAGATGCAATCATTAATGAATGGCTGAAACTTCTTACACATAAGGGAGTAGGTAAGATAATCATGAAGCTTAGGAAGGAAGACTATGATAGAATGAAAATGTTAGTTGTGGGTGTAGGACAACATTGTTATAATTATGTGCAAAATAGATGGAACAATCTAACACCTGAACTACAGAAGAAAGAGTCACATTCCATGCATAACTTCACTGTTACGCTTCAGAGGGCATGCAATTACATGGAAGTTGGTTTCAACAAGGGATTTCATTGGATGCCACTCACTTTTCATCCACCTATTCTCCTTTATCCGATCCCACATTGGAATGGGGAGAAGGGTGATGATTGTGAGAGAGCAGGAACTATCAGGATGAGGCAACTTTCAAAATATCAAGGTTTTTATTTGAGACAGATTCAGGGTGTTAACATAGTTATGGACCTAAGAAAAATTGCTCTGCAGTACAATCAAGATCCCTAGTGTTTTTCTTGGGGACAAGCAAAAGGCTAGGTGGGGGGAGATGATAGGTCTAGATAATAGCTTATTTTCTGTTGTTTTATGCATGTCTTGAGATACTTTTAGATTAAAAAATTCAGAAAAAACTCCTACATTATATTATCCTTTCATATCCATTATGAAAAGTTAAACCTTAAATATGATGATGGAATTGTGGTTATATATATTAGTATTATATGGTTTATATGAATATATGTATGGAATGTAATTGATGGAATGCTATGAGTTAATTGTGATAGTTATCCTTGCGAACATGTTTTGTGGAATTAACTTGTTTGCAGCTAAAGAGGAACCATGGTGCAATAGTTGTGGGATGAACTCGTAGCAAAAGGAATGATTGGACACTAAAATAGGGGAGCTCTAGGTTAAGCTAAACAAGATGATCATTGATTAAAGGCACTTAATGGAGGTTGGACGTGCGCTATTATAACTAGCTAAATAAATGCTAAAGAGGTCTCCACTTATGGAATTTTGACAAATGATTGTATGATTACATGCAATTCTGTTTGGACAGAGTTCTAGTCTTGATAGGATTCTCTTTCCTTTTAGGTTATAGGTTGAATAATTCAAGTCTTAATTCTACCCTCTATTATTTGGGAGTGGAGTGAATGATTCTGGTTAAGTTGTTGCTTTCAATAAATATTCCCTCAAGCTTGTATACATCTGTTGGTTGAATCCATAGGATAGTTAGTTGGTTTTTCAGTTTTATGTTATCAGTTACCTTTAATTTTTCAAGACATGAAATATTCAAAATGATTGAATACATTATGTGAAAGATCTTATGTAAATATTCATGAATATACAATGAATGGAGTTAATATTATGGGATGCATAGAATCTATTAGTTAGATTTGGGTTCGATTAAAGTGGGAATAGTTACTTGAGTAGGCCACTCAAGGTATTGTTCTTCACTTCATTTTCTAGTTATTTATTTCCATTTAATTAGCTGTTATTGGTTTATCATTGTTTCATGAATCATATGCAAGCTAATTATAATTTTATCTCTTGCTTATTGTTAATGCATGCTTGTGAATATGCATGTAATGGTTAACCAATAGCACTCTAGAGGATAGTTCAATTGAGCCATCAATTTTTATTTAGTTTTCAGTTGATACAACATTATTTCATTAGTAACAATTCAATTATAGTCTAAGCTGTAGGTACCCGTAGCAACTAGTTCTGGTTTAGACTTTTATTGTTTTGCAGTTTTGTGAATTTCCAACAAGTAGGATAACTTAAGTAGGGTAGTTTAGGTAGCTTTGAGTCCATGAAGGCATATGTAATCCTACACCATCATAAGCTTACAAGCCTTGGGTTGACAATTTAATGTGGTCTTAAGCAATGTAAAGTGGACTGTTCAACTAGTTAAACCTCTGAATTAAGTAGGTTCTACCAAGTTTACAATACATTAGCTTAGACTCTACAGTTGCTAAGGATAGTTGTTCTATTACCATAATTTGAGCACTCCACCATTTTTTAGGCATTAATTTGTAACAAAGACAAGGCTATAATAGTTAAAAAAAATTCACCATGACCACAAAATACATAATGGTTCAGAAATTGAAATTAGAGACTACGCATGAATTATTGACACCTATTCCATTTATGATACTAAGGAAGTTTTATACTTTGATGCTATTCTTTAGATCTACTCCTAATTGTTAGCATGCTAATCGTATACCTAAAACTCATCCGATCAAATTGAAACTAGAGGTGGAGACTGAATTTGAATTATCAAAACTTTGTGCAATGTCAAAATTTAAAAATCAAACTAGTAATTGGAGATTTTAATGTATAAATGTTATAGTCAACTTTCCATTCTAGGGCATGTGAAAAAGGTTCCTCACCAAATTGAATGTCAACTCACATGGAAAATAAGGCACAAAATAAAATGCTAACACATAACTCTCCCAATTTAGTCAAACTCAAGTAATGAGCAAGATTAAAGAGCCTCCATGTTGTTACTCAAAGGTAAGCAATGATGTAGAATAATAACAAATGACCACAAACATTGTGATCATAATGGTTCCACAAAAACCTTAATTCCAATATCACGAACATGAGAATCTTGGAAGAAAAACAAGACCATATAGAGAGAACCTATAAATCAAAACCATGCATAACATGTCTTTCAACCATCACCTCTAAGTGCTCAAGCTATGACAAGTAAGATCTCCTTCACAAAACCCAAATAGAAAATCCTTTAGAAGATCCAACCATTCAACACCAAGATCAAACACATAATATAAATCAATAAAACAACAAGGATGTAAGCCTCTCAAATTGAAGTAAAATAAAACTAAAATATCCTTTCCAAAAATCAAAGGAATTAGCCCAAACCATCCTCTACACTCCTCAAAATAATCCCTCCAAAACTAACATCCATAGATCAATAATCATTCCCATGATAAAAGAAATCATGAAACTAAATGAACTTGAAAGTAAGGTGGACAATACCTATTAGATGATTCACCATCAAGAGGACCAAGAGCAGGAATGAGATTGCTCTTGTCAGATGCACCAAGCCACAATGACTCTCTGTGAGAACAATCTCCTCAATAGGTCCATGCTGAACTCACATCCAACCCAACTGTAGGATCCTTGGTTTTTGTGCTAAATCTCGTCAAACAATAAGCATCTCAATGCATGATCTCCAAGAGCAAGATATTTCTAGCCTCTTAGACAATACATAAATATGCGTATTTTACAAGTGTGATTAAATCTTGTATAATATGAAATAGAATAGTATTCTCCATTAGTCACTCCTCATTTCCAAACATAAAAGTAAAAGCAACTTCATATATTAAAGGCATATGAAAGTGATAATTTACTAGCTTATCCTTATTTCCCTCTTATAAGTGGAAGTCAATTACATCACCTTCACTTGTATCTTTGGAGCATGTGAAAAAATAGAAGCCTTAAAAAGGGATTGTGTGCATGCATGCATCATGCTCTATCCACTAAAAGATATTGTTAGGTGGGTCTAGATTTTGTATGGTGTAGCCCCTCCTTTTACAGTCAACACTTTATTTGGTCTTGCCAAATTATAGAGTAGAGTGTGAGTTCTTACTATCTATAGGGCCTTCAAAAGAATTCAAGTGTCTCTGACTAGTTATGAACTATTCTAAACTATTAGTCTCCATCACCTACACCTCGATACTCATAACTATAAAATTTTCCATGCCACTATAAAAAAAAATTTAGTGTCTTAAATATCTTGTAGAATAGTGTTATTGTTACTTGTAACAATGCATCAAAGTATACAAACTTTGAACAAGAAAATGTTTCAAAATTTGGCTTGTTGAGATTTTGTATCATCCACTACAATTATTATGGTGTATGATGAGAGTGGGTACATCATCAAAAATATACAATGCATGTTTCAATGTGGAGATTGGATGTGAAGGGCATAAAATTTAGTTTCATAAATGTTACTAGAAATAAAAAGTTTGAAGAATTTGATTATTGAATGATTTGTAATCCATTTCCTTTGTATTTTCATCATTTGTTCAAAATATCATCTAAAAATCTTAGACACGATTATTGACCTTGACTTTACATTTGTTAATAATAACATTTCTTAAAAATGTGTACATTTTTTTTAACAAATCCCATTTGATGCATGACCAACAATAGTTAGAGCCAATAAAACTGCACATTGATAAAGTATTTTATAAAAGAATTCACTTGTTTTTTGTTTGTTTCCTTATTTTACATATAAATTGTGCTAATTTCCCTTATAAAGGTTCTATGAAATATAATAATGTCTAAAAGTTTGAAAGAACCTTGATAATATTTATTGAGTAAAGCTAACACACAGTAAAGGTCTTTTTTCTTTCTTAAATATTATACAATTCATACCTACCACCACATTAAATTAAATTAAAGATGATGTTTATCCAAAAGAATGTTCTAATTGACTAGGTCAAATAAATATAAAAGAAACATCTAGAACACTTATACATCATATATTTCAATGATTTACAACTCATTTCCATCAAAAAGTGTGAAAATATTTTTCTACACCGATTAATAAATAGTATTTTAATCATTAAAAAGAAACTATTTTAAACTAGATATTTTTTAAACAAATTATATTTTCTTAATTTTAAAATCTGATTCCAAACCCACTCTATAACTTAAAGAGAATATCAGGGTCTAAATTTAATAGTCATATGACAGTATTTAACTTTTTTTATCATAAAATATAAACAAAATTAAAAAATTATATTATATAAAAGAAGAAATTGGCCGGTGCAAAAAGGTCCGACGCCTGGAAAAAATTCTTCCGAATTTAATTTTGTCTGCATTTGGATTGAATTTCGTTTACATTTCAAGTGATCTTGACTAGATTTGCCCGTATGATTTCATTGGATCTTCTTTTATATTATATATATATATATTTAATAATCTCATGTCCATGTACAAAGGAATTGGTTTCCTAAAACAAGGATTGGCATTTAGAATCAGTTTTCATTATTTTTAACATTATTCTTATTTTACTTGTTATTTTTTATTTTTTATTTTTTTAATATATATATATTTTATTATTTTAATATTTGTTTAAAATAATAGAATTCATTGTTTTGTGTAGTAGAATGGAAGTTAGATATATTATTTTTCTTACTAATGGTTCTAAAAAGTATCATTCTTTAAGTTATAAGCATATGTCTTTATAATGATGGGAATGCTTTTAAATGTTTCTAGTATTAGTAATGTATATTCTTTTGATCTTGGATATGTTTAAGTAATATTTTTTTCTATTAATTTAATTAGTCAAAATAAAAAATCTTGGGACATAGATTCTCTTTGACCAAGATGTTTATCATGAATTCATTATAAAATGATTGTACTTTTTAATGGTGTAAGAATTAATTTAATAGAATGCCTTTAATTCAGAATCTTTCTTCAAAATACTTGTTCTTTTTGTAAATTTATGCATGCGATCAAAATTGTGATCAATTTGAAAACAAACAAGAATATAAAGATTATAGAGTTATGGATTTTACTTATTTGGTAATATTTAGAAATTATTATTCAAATTCGTATACCATAATAGTTGTTCATATCACTTAATTTAGTCAATGACATTTATATATGAACAACATATACCAAAATTCATAGTATCTTTGTAAAAGTGAAGAATTTGATAGCCACATGTGATGAAAACAAAGTTATGTTGCTTAGCTTAAATTAAAGAAATGAAACACTCCAAAATAAAGATAAGAACATGAATAGATGTGGTAATTTCCTTAAGTCAAAACTTTAGTATGTATATAAAAGAATATGAAGAGATTGGAAAGAAACCCTTAGTATCTCTAGGGACTAGGAGGTGCCCTTAGGCTCTATAAAATTGATAAAATTGGTGAGATGAATGCCCTCTATTTACACATGAAAAAGTGGTGACAATAGAGTTAAGGCACACATAGCCACATGGGATGAAAACAAAGTTATTTTGCTTAGCTTAAATTAAAGAAATGAAATACTCCAAAATAAAGATAAGAACATGAATAGATGTGGCGATTTCCTTAAGTCAAAACTTTGGTATGTATATAAAAAAATAGGAAGAGATTGGAGAGAAACCTTAATATCTCTAGGGACTAGGAGGTGCCCTTAGGCTCTATAAAACTGATAAAATTGGTGAGATGAATGCCCTCTATTTACACATGAAAAAGTGATGACAATAGAGTTAAGGCACACATAAAATTAATACAATTTTAACCTCAAACATCTAAGATAATTAATGAGAGTAATTTTACTTACACTTGCAAATAATATAAAAGGTTCATGGAAACAAAATAAGAGGACAATTAGTTTGATGATGTATCACATGTTGGTAACACAATGAGACCCATAGAAAAGAGGTACAAATCAAGATTTAACCCCCAAAATTATCCTTTAATATAACTAGGGGATTTGAGAAACAAGATGATTTGGGCATCCTTGTGTAAGGGGAGTTCTTGATACTCAAATTGATCTTGAAGAAGGAAATGGAGATGCATTCAAATACATCACTCCTTGCAAATAGAGAATTTGGACCTTGATTCTTCTTATAGATAATAGAAATTCTCAAATGAGTACAAAGTTTCATCTCACATATTAGAGAACTTAAGTAAAATAAATGTGTTGGTGTTTGAATTTCATCTCTTTAGTCAATGTTGCACAAATGGTTGTTGTTGCACCAAAAGATTGACTTGTTAATGCTTGATACAACCACCAAAGTTAATCAATCCATGGGAGGCAGTTAAGCCATGTCACAAACCCAAGCGCTATGTTGCACAACAGAAAGAAACCATGGGAACACACCTTGCTACAATAATCCCCCCAACACAAGCAAGGGGTTCGAACCTGTGACCTAGGATCTGATACCAATTTTTGCACAGACGGTTGTCATTGTATGAAAAGATCAACCTACTAATACCCGATACAACCGCCAGAGTTAATGAATCCATGGGAGGCCGTTAAGCCATGTCACGAACCCAAGCGTTGCGCTACACAACACAAGGAGACCAAGGGCACACACCTTGCAACAGTAAAATCCTTAGAGATGTAGAATTTATAAATTGACACTCAAAATATAATTACTTAAGGTTTAGTTATTATGATGATGCTTTTCAAATAAGTAAGATTGAATCTGTAATTCCATCTTCTACATGTTATGTAATTTCATCTCCTTCATGCTATGTAATTCCATATCCTACATGTTATGCAAGCCTATCCATAACATGCTATACAATTACATTTCTTGTGTGCTAATGCAAATCTATCTCCTACAAGCTATGTAATTGATCAAACATTCCAATGCTACTCATTCATTAAAATCATACATGTCTCACCAATATAACTAAATTATCCTTTAAAGAGTATGAAATGACCCACTTAATCATGAAGATGGGCCTCATCAAGAAAATAATCATTAATGTTATATACCATAACAACATAACCCTTCCAATTGATAGATGGAGGATGCTTACCAAGCTTGTACATATTATCTTGTTCATCACAATAACCACTCACAATACTCTTATAACCATTTTCAATGTCTTTAACATCCCATTAATTAGGATTTCCCTACTTTTCTCTTCCACAATATTCTCTAGTGGTAGTCTATTAACAATATCTATTTTCTTCCTATAATGCCCTTCCTATTTATGCCTTGTTTTTTTTTATTAAGAGGGGTAAACACTTTTGATCTAGAGCTATGAACCGGTGAGATCACAAATGGGGGACCTCATCCCCAATATAAATTCTCAACAATTACACCTCAATGGGGTTTTTTTATGCCTTATTAATAAGGATAATGATTACTAATTAAGTATGTAAATCCCTCATAATTATGATAATAATTAATTATATATTGAACAAAAGATGAAATAATACACTTGATAAAAGGTATAAATTTTGAAACTAGAATTAGGCAAGAAGGTTTGAATGAATCTCATATCTATGTGGAATTAGTTTATTTTTTCACTTCGAATTCTCATAACATGAATTGTGGTGGTCCTACCCAAAAAGGAAATGTTAGTAATGTAGTATATAGGTCCCCCATTTCACAGAAGGGGGTGATGGTGAAATTGTTGACCTAGGGTCCCTAATCCACAAAAGGTTCCAAGGTCCATGACTATAGATGGAAAATCTTGGGTAGACAAACTAAAAGGTAATTGTAAAATTCTCTTGGTTGTGTAACCTACATGCTCTTCCCATCCTTTGATAATAAATCATTAAGATTAAGAATTATTGATGTGCTTGATGACTCTATTAACTCAATAATGGAGAACACTCTTATCAACAAGTTCATAGGAAACATACCTATAGATGACCAAATTGACACATGCAACATAGGTAAAGTACCTCTCATGATAAGGTAACACAATTGTTTTTCACCTCCAAGGTCCTATGATTTGGTTCACAAGTATGGTTGATGAACTTAATTGGTCAAAGTGGTATGTTTGTTCAAGAGTCCTTTATTGGTTCTATTGTTTTGATAAATTTGGATAACAATTTTTTACTTCTATTATTTTTTTTTGTTAACCCTTTTTCTTGATAAATCCTTAATCAATTCTCACTCTAATAGTGTACAAGAAAATGACAAAGGGGATAATTTTACAAGAATTAAATAAAAAAAGGAGTAGGTTCAGTATTCCAATTCCACCCCTTTATCATGAAAAATTTAAAAATTCAATTACCCACAATACTCTAATATGTTTTAACTCAATCATTCATATTGTTAATGCAAGATACTAAGGATATTTATATGAGAAACACAAATGAATGCATGAAACTATTACATTTCACATGCAAGTATAATGCATTATTTTTATAACTCATTCAAACATATTTTATCATTAAAAGTTCATAAGATTTCCTCAAATAATCATTAGGAAATAATGAAATGAGGTATTTCATCACTCAAGAGCAAAAAAATCAAAGAAGCAAAGATCTTTTCATTGATTATGAGGTTTATTACAATCCCAACAAGATTTCCACACTAGAATTTGATCTTCTTCTTATAAATTTCTCTCTAATTAATGATTGTTGTAGTTAAAACTAACTGCTAAGACAATAAAAAAAGGTAACTAAGGAAGTAATCCTTCTTCAATGCTGGGTTCCTCCTTTTATAGAGTAAGGAAAAGAAAATGACCCTAGTTGCCTCCTTTTATAGAGTAAGGAAAAGAAAAAGGCCCTAGTTACAACTAGTAGTTAATTGTTTTAAACCATCCAATGAAATTGCTCTATTTTAGTCCATCATAAAAAATGAAATTTTATTTTCAATAAATAATTCATACAAAGAATTAAGTTGACTTCATACAAGTTCCTAATTGACTTGGATCCCCTATTTTTATTCTATAATTTAGGAACCACTCATAATCAAGTTGACTTCATAATTTAGGAAATCAATCATGTAATTCACATCCATATGACTTAAATGCATTCAAAAACTAATATCACATCCTTATGAGCACAAGTCATACCATAAGCATCATCAAAAAATCTAATATGAAGATAACCATGTAATTTCAGGAAATCCAGGTAGATGAGGATTCAATGAGAACCCACCACTTGGGGAATCTGGTTAGGCACAGGATCAATGAAGACACATCTTTCAGAAAATCCTAAGGTAGGAAGATTCCACAAAACACAGTCATTGGGTTTTCCTAAGGCTTACAAAATTCACAAAATAGGAGAATCCAGGTACTGAAGGATTTGACGAAGAACTCGCAATCCGAAGAATCCAACGGATGAGGGATTCTACGAAAATTGACACTTCAATGATTACTTAAACATGCGGATTCAATGACAAGAAAATATCGAATTTTCCAACTTTGAAGGATTTCAATGATAAATCTAAGCTTGGACAATCCTACTCCAAAACTCACCAATCAACCCAAAATTTTTCCTTTGAAGGCAATCATAAACCTAAGCAAAATATACTTCAATGAACACATAAAACTAACTAGGGTTTCAAAAGTAATGCACCCAATGATCTCAAATTGATGGGAGGGTAACCAAATTGATTAGTGATGAAATTTCATACACAATCCTTCGATATCCAACTTATAAATGAAATCCAAAATCCAAAGGATGCATTGAACTGATAATTAGAACATAAACCCTAGTTCGTTACCCTATACTCGATTTCTCATTTTGAATGCAAATGATAACACAATAAAAGTAGATTCAAAATACAAATGAGTTAAAATGAAGACACCCATGACAAACCATTTAGAATCCAAGCACAAATCATCAATGAAATGATTTCAAACAATTCACCTTAATAATAAACAAGAAATGCAACTTTGAATCATGACTTAGGGCATAATAACTACTCAAATATTTATTAAATTCATTTACAAAGCCAAATAGAGGAAGTGCAGACCCTACCTTGTAGTTTGAAACACAAAATTGAAGCTCACACACTGCACTCAGGAAACCCTAGGTTGTGATTGGTGAAATCCACATGCAATATGCACAAAATCCTAATCTTCAATCCGCACCAACACTCAAAAGCTCTTCAAAAACAAGGCTTCTCAAGAAATCAAAGCAAAATGAAGCTCAAAAAACTCAAATTATGTTATAAATCAATCTACAACATGAGAATTAATGACCACTTGCTCATTCTCAGAGCAAAATAAATGATCGGCAAGACACTTTTACAAAGCTCGGGGAATCCGTGGGGTCCAGGATTCCCTGAAAACAAAGATATTTGTTGTGCCATTTTTGCACACATGCCCCATTGGAGGCGGGGAGCCTCTTTGATTTTATTATCTTTCTTTTGCATTTTTAGGTTCTGCCTTTTCCCCTTAAGGGATAGGTCCTTGGAATTTTGGTTCACTTCACCTTTTGAGCTTTAATGACCATATTAGTACTTTGGGTGAGTATGTTTTGCAAAAATTGACCTCATATTTGACACTTGAAATCCTTAAGTCCCTTGAAGTTTTATCTAAGCATCAAAATTGGCTAAGTCCAGATAAGTTTCAGGAATTCTGTGAGGTCCCGAAATCCTTGAGATCTATTTTGTAGAATTTAGGGGAGTCTAAATTACCCGCGATTTTATTTTCACTAAATCCAGTACCACTTGGATTTCCTGAAATCTCCTTTTTACTAAATTGAGCTCGATCAAAATCCCTGAATGTGTCTTTTTGCAAAATCTGGTGTAAGGAGGACACTCCAAAATCTTTGTTTTTGGAGAATCTGGACCCCACAGATTCCTCCAGCTTTGTAAAAGTGTCTTATTGATCATTTATTTCGCTTTGTGAATGAGCAAGTGGCCTTTAATGCTTGTGTTGGGGATCGATTTATAACATAATTTGAGTCTTTTGAGCTTCATTCTACTTTTTATTTCTTGAGAGGCTTTGTTTTTGAAGATTTTGAGTGTTGGTACAAATTGAAGATTAGGGTTTTATGCATATTGTGTGTAGATTTCACCGATCACAACCTAGGGTTTCTTGAGTGCAGTGTGTTAGTTTCAAATTCGTGTTTCAATCTACAAGGTAGGTTCTACAATTCCTCTGTTTGGATTTGTAAATGAATTTAATAAATATTTGAATAGTTATTATGCCCTAAGTCATGATTCAAAGTTGCATTTCCTATTGATTATTAAGGTGAATTGTTTGAAATCATTTCATTGATGATTTGTGCTTACATTTTGAATGGTTCATCATGGGCATCTTCATTTTAACTCATTTGTATTTTGAATCTACTTTTATTGTGTTATCATTTGCATTCAAACTGAGAAATCAATTTGAGGGAAATGAACCGGGGTTTATGTTTTGATTATCGGTTCAATGCATCCTTTAGATTTTGGATTTCACTTATAAGTTAGATATTGAAGGATTGTGTTTGAAATTTCATCACTGATCAATTTGGTTTCCCTCCCATCAATTTGAGATCATTGGATGCATTAATTTTGAAACCCTAGTTATTTTTATGTGTTCATTGAAGTGTATTTCACTTAGGTTTGTGTTTCCTTCAAAGGAAAAATTTTGGGTTGATTGGTGAGTTTGGGAGTAGGATTGTCCAAGCTTAGATTTATCATTGAAATGATTCAAATTTGGAAAATCTGATATTTTATTGTCGTTGAATCCTCTTGTTTGAGTAATCATCGAAGAGTCAGTTTTTGTGGAATCCCTCATTTGTTGGATTCTTTGGATTGTGAGTTATTCAATAAATCCTTCAGTAACTCGATTCTCTTGTTTTGTGAATTCTGTAAGCCTTAGGAAAACCTAATGACTGTGTTTCACAGAATTCGCCTACCTTCAAATTTCCTGAAAGATGTGCCTTTGTTGATCCCATTCCTAATTGGATTCCTCGAGTAGTGGGTTGTTGCTGGATCCTTGTCTACCTGGATTTCCTGAAATTACACGGTTATCTTCATATTAGATGTTTTGACATTGCTTAGGGCATGACTTGTGCTCATAAGGATGTAATCTTAGTTTTTGAATGCATTTAAGTCATATGGATGGGAATTGCATGATTGATTATCTTTATTTTGTCTAAGTGTTATTACGTTTTGTGGAATTTGTCTACTTGAGGAAAACTCGAGTTCTTTTTTGCGAAATCCTTGAAGGTTCAAATTCCATGAAATATACCAAGGATCAAAATTCCTGAAGTTTGTAAAAACCCAAGATATGCTAAAGCTTGGTTTGAAGGATTTATAATTTAATTTCTTGGGTTATAATGATGGATTGTGACTTGTTACCTGTTGCATATGAAATGTCATGATTAATCTAATAATGTAGGAATTTAATGTTTAGTCTTTGCTTTTCATTTTGAGTAATTATGGTGATTATCTAACCAGATGTAGGTAGAGTCTAGCAAGGCTAAAACTGTTAAACAGGCGCATGACAACTGAGAGGGGGGGTGAATTAGTTGTCACACAAATTCAAACTTAAAAATTTATCACTTATCAATCTTCAACCACAATATTTTGTTATTATGTATGAGCATGAAACACATATAACAAAAAGTAAATCAACACAATGAACACTAGATTTTTACATGGAAAATCCAATGAGGGAAAAACCACAGTGAGGGTTAACTAACAATATAAAGATTATAAACTGAATACAAAGGCTCACTACCCAAAAGAGGACTCACTGTCCAAGTACAAAGGCTCACTGCCTACAAATGCAAAAGAGAACAAAAGATCCACCACAAAAATTGAAGCACATTCAGAGGATTACAAAAATATTCAATTCACTACCTTCAACACATTGAAAAACTACTATCACAACTCACTCACACACACTTCTGCTCTTATGATTTGTGGCACACTTTCGTCACTTTGCATCACACTATCATACAATTCTTCACAACTCACCTTGATTTTATACAGTTCTCAACCTTAGAAACATTTACCAAGGTTGGACACAATACATCTTTTAATAAATTCAAATTAGGTCAGAAACTTTAAATTCCTGCGGTGGAAAGGAATAAGAGTGGACCAATAAAAACATAAAAAATAATATTCTTGAATCTTCTACACGCTTCCTCAGTTTAAATTTTATTCTTTGAATGAAGTGTAAACACTAGGTCAACCAAACCTAATGAAAACAAAAATTATCAATGATGCACACACTTCCCAACACAAAGATGACACACAAACGACTCAAAATTCTTTATTATGCATGAGAATACATCTTAGAATCTTCCATATACATCCGCAACAACAACAGGCTTCAAACATTGAACTCCTTTCACTTGTCAATCCAGGCTATGCAGACACACACAAAACTACTAAAACATGATTTCTGGATCACCAAACTCCAAACCTCTTGTCTAGATCATAGGGAAGACCTTCACAAGACATCAACCAGATCCACATGATCTAAAACAAAATAGTGGAGAACTACGGAGCAAACATATTTCTCCTAGTCCACAGAACACTGACTCTGCTGGTAAAACACATTTACCGTTGGACACAACTTTCACGTACCATCTCATCAAAAGTTGAAACTCAGACTATATCACCATCAGATCACCATCAACACTCCTTCAGATCTGTATAGGCATATGATCAACATAGGAGAAAAATAGAGCACGTATTGGAGCACAAACTGAACACACTGAACACTTCGACTTCTCTTCTTTATTAATTTTCTCAAAATCACTTGGAAACTCATCAAACCAACATATCTACAATACCATAAAGATAGCTCCACATCTCGGCAACATCTCAACCATACATGTACAATCTACAACATATTGAGTAGTGTTGACATCAATAACAACATTAATGACAACACCAAATTGGATCATACTTGTAACAAAAACTTCTAAAGGAAAGTCTACTAAACCACTCAAGGAGGAGCCAACCACTAGAGCTAAGAAGATGAATTATGCTTTCAAAGGGAAACTCCCAAAATATAAGATTTCCTCTAATTGGGCTCGAGTTGGAGACACAAACATGGGGAATGTTGACTATGAATATTTTAAGTAGAGGATGCATTGCAATGCTCCCACCCCATTGGCTAGGAGATTGGTAAAGATAGGATTAACTCAAGCAGCTGGATTTCCTTCCTCAGTGCAATGCCTAGAGTTGATTGCAGAGTATTCCAGACACTATGATTCAGATAAAAGGGTGATAGTGGGCCCTCAAGTTAGAGTAATGGCTAACTTAACAGAGGAGTCCATAGCAGAGACATTCAACATTACTCCACATCAGAAGTTAGTGAAGGTTAGCATGGACTTGGAAAATAAGTTTTATGTAGATGATCCAAATGAAGCATTGAAAATAATGGATACCTCTTGAATTGACAAGTCTAAATTTCATTATTCCAAGCTACCAAAGCAACTGCACAAAAGTGATTTCAAAATAAAGTACAATGATATACTTACTCTTCTTAGCAGAGTGACGGGTTTAGAGAAAGCCTCAGTATTTGAAGATTGCATGTTTTATGTCATGGCACAAATAGAGAGAGGAGTCAACTATCACTGGGCATGAATGGTTAGTGATAATTTGAACAAATAATTAAGGGAAGTACAAGATACAAGAACTTTCACTATGAATTCCTATGTGGTATATATGCTTGCAGAGCATTACGAGTATAAAGGTTTGAGTTGTAAAGGTACAATTGGCCAAGAAAAAGTGTATGATATCTACCCTCAACTTTATTTAAATACATCCAACTATAGGAGGGTTAATTAAGCTTTTACAATGTATATTACAAGGACTTTGCAAGAAGCATTACATGTGAGAATTTTAACTAATGCAATGGAGTTAATCAAGAAGTATGGCTACTAGTTTATACAATTTCCAAAGTTTACATATATCAAATTTTATGGTAGCCCCAAGGTACCTTACAAGCTTCCAAGGTATCCAATTGATAAAGCTATATTGCTAGAAGTGACAAGACATTTGGTAGCCTTTGATGCAATTTTGAAAGCCATGCATAAAACTAGAGTTGGTGGGGAATTCCCCTTGAGAATTGGTGGTTTGGAGGCTTGTCCATCTATCCAAAGTACTCAACATTTAGAAACAAAAAATGGCTCATCTTCATCTAAATTGACATTCAGTAAGAGATAAATTTGATCCTTATGGAGTAGCACAATGGATGACCAATAGAGAATATAGGCATAAGGACAATATAAAGATTATTGTTCTAGTTGTAGAGATTATTTTGAGGTGATTAAGAGAGTTTTCTAGGCTTTCATTGAAGATGATAAGGCTCTATGTAGTGGTCCAAGCTCCAGATCAAATTGAAGATGAAGAAGAGGTAATCCAATATCATGATTACATGTAATATTAGAATAAGCCTCTTTCTGCTATAGATTGGGTTGAAGAAGAGGTTGTAGACTTGGATCTAATTAATGCCCTAGTAATCAAATATTCAAGGTAGTGGGTAAAGTAAAAAACACTAGAAATGGAAGTTGATGGAATCAGGCTCACTTATGAACTAATGGGAGACTTGGAGTCTCAATCTTTAGATGATGACTCTAAGAAAATAAAAGAGAATATGCCTGCTAATCAAGAGGAAGATTCTAAAGAGGATCCTCTTATTATCAAGAGAAGAACTAGAGGTTAGGCTAAGGAAATAACTAAAGGTGTTGAACTCAAGAGACAACCAATACATAAGACAAGGAATCCTACAAAGAAAATTACTGAAGAAACATCAGAGACTCAACCTTCAAAGAAAATAAAGTTGTTTAAAGGAGGAAATAAGGGTCCTTCTCCTTCCCAAGAAATCAAATAAAAATAAAGACAATGAGGAGAATGTGCAAGGAGTAGAAGGAGAAATCTAGGAAGGAGCAATTGATATAAAGAGTTCTAGGGAAAAGACCCTAGTATATGTAAGGAATAATTCTCCTAGACAAAGGGTTCCACTTTCAAATGTGGAAGATTCATAAAAGGTGAATGAAGAATTAGATAAAGCTACAAGTGAGCCACCATCTGATAAATGTGAAACTATAGAAGAGGCTGTCATAGAAAATACTACTTCCTAATTGCCTCATCAACATGTTCTCTCTAGAAAAGAAGAGGGAGAGATACCAAAAAACGTTGTAGAGGCTTCCAAGGGACAAGTGCAAGAAGAAGAGTTAGAAACTCCAAAATATGGAGGCCTCAGTGACCTCGGGGAATAGTTGGAACATAAGATTTCTGAAGTAGAGGATCAAGAAGAGAAAGAGCCTAAAAAGAAAGAGGAGGTGCCCTCTGAATCACCAAGGAAAAAAGAAGTACAACAATCTGATAAAGAAGATAAAAATGAAGAACAATAAAGGTTAGAAAATATTGAGGTAGATAAACCAAAAGACCTCAAAGGATAAAATAGTCCTTAGATGGATACAAGTCTAGAAGAATCCACTGCTCTTGATTGGTTGAAGGAGAGTTTGAAACCTAAGCCAGTGGTAATTGAGGAGATAGTTCCAAATTGGGACAAATTTCTGGCAGGTTTAGGAAAGACACAAGAGAAAAAGAAGGCCAAAACAATCTCTAGGATCACAAGAGATGAGGCTAATAATAGGATACTACATGTTGCCACTCTAGTTGTGGAAAAGAAAAAAGATGAAGCTACTCTTGGAGACTACAAAGTGTAGACCATCAACTTGGGTCCGTCTACAAAGAAAAAAGAGAAAGAATATTTGAAAGACTCCGTGGATGCAATTCTAAAAAGATTGGACAATGAAACAAAGGCAAAGGAAAGGCTATAGAAACAAGTTGAAGAATTGCAAAAATATATTAAGCATTTGGTTAAACATTTACAGACTCAGAATCAAATAGGTACATCCACCCCAATTGATATAATGTCTAAGGATGCCATCATTGAAGTGGAGAAGATGAAGAATTCTATTCAGACTACCCAATAATGGATAAATGGTCTATATAAGAAGGGAATTGTTTTGATTGAGGAAATTTTACATATATATATGAAAATACTTCTTTTTTGGAAGATGTGCAACAGTTAGCAGCATAATGTAAAGAAAAATATGATAAATCCATGATAAGGTTAGTGAAAGTAATTGAAATTCCTAGGGAAATTTTGATGAAATAAGAGGTTCTAGCTTCTTAAGATATATATAAACCTAGATAATGTATCGAAGCCTTTAAATTCAAAAGGGAAGTCATGGATAAAACATTAGAAAGGATTCTAAAGATGCAAACTAAGTTGGAAGACATTCTGGGTTGCTACATTTTATTTCTAGACATCATGACTGGAAGGAAGAAAATTAGTAAGGAGGATCTAAAGATTGATCAATTAAAAAAATGTTGGAAGGAAGTCTATTCACAAGTTGAGGATGGATCAATAAAAAATAATTATTTGGAAGATGCAGCCATGTATATCACAATTTTGCATAAATATCAGAAGTATAAGATAGATTGGGATAAAACCTTGGATAAATATGAAGATGAATTTAAATCAATTAAGTTGCGATTGAAATTTATCCCAATTCTTGACTAGACCAACCTCAACAAGGTATTCCATAGGTTCCAAGAGTTTTCTAGAAAGCAACAAATGGATAAGGAGGCTGACTAGGAGTAGTTATCTTGAGCTTTGTGCATACTACATCAACCAGTTGGAGATTCAATTTGGCCACACCTAGAGAATTGTGTCAAGGCCTTTTATTTAAATTTGATGTATTATTTGAGGCTGACTTTAAAATATTTTATTGTAAAATTAAATGGGCAAGAAAAATTGCCAAGGCCAACCTGTTTTGGCCGACCTATATTGTATGCCCTAATTTAATTTTCTTCTAGGCCAACATGTTTTGATGAAATATATATATGAGGTCTCTCATCATTGTAAGGACTGATTTTGGAATTGTTGGAAAATTTTGGTGAAGTGAACACAAGAGAAGACATTGATTTCGTGCTCTTTTCTGTGTTGTTTCATTTATGCGCATGGTTCCTATGTTTCAAAAGTTGTTTTAAGTGATTAGTTTTTAGATTTAGTATAGTTATTTCATGTTGATGATAAAGTGTTTGAGGTGTTCAAGGAATCTTTGGTGCATACTCTTGGTGGCTTGCTAATTGTAAGTTACTATGTAAAGTTAGCTTGGGCCTACTCTTATTGCAATAGTTCAATTGTGAGTGTTTGTGCATTTTCATGTTGTTTGGGTGAATGTTTAAATGCTTCATAGTCTAAATATCTTCCATACCATTGGAGATTGCACTATTTCTGTTATACTGTAGATTTTATCTTGGTTAAGTAGGAATTGGTTATTGAAGATTGGTTCACCTTGAATGCTATATTGTTTTCATGATTGCACTCAGGTTTTAGATTAGAAATCTCTCTAAACCCTTGTATTTTGGTATTTCTTTGAGAATGTTGTTAGAATAGGATTGAAAAGCATCACTAAATTTCTATATTTGATGAGAATATAATTTTTCAGATCATAGGTCTGGGAAAATTGTTGACTTAAGAGTTTTAGCTTTGTTTTACCATAAATGCCCTTTGTGATTACAAACAAATCAAATTTTCACTGAGTTGTTTATGCATTGTCAAGACCTGACATTAGAGACTTTGGGGTTGTTTCTTGAGGCTTGCTGATAGAAATTCACCTTTCAAGAGAAATAGGATACTTGTATTCTTTCTGTGTTGTTGCAGTGCTAAAAACACCATCAACACAACTTTGGATCAATTTTTCACACCAATCTCACACTGCATTCATTGCTGGACAATGCCATTACTTTGCGATGTGTTGCAAAGGTCAAAATTCTCCTGTCAAGGTATGTTTGTCTAGGTTTTATTGCTGATTTTTTGGGTGCTCCATACCTACATACATGAGATCATCATTCTAGAGTGTGCTCGAGGTGTTAGAGCCTTTATGCATTGTTTGTTTCTCAGTTATGGAGGCAATTCAGATATTTGAAATTTGATTAGAGATCATCTTTATGAAAACCCTAGTTGGGTTAGGGTTAGGAATTTGAATTCAAATTTTAGTTATGCTTGCATTGTAAAGGAAAATTTTGTGGTTAGTGTATAGGTTAAAATTTCTGCTCTATTTCCCAAGAGGTTTGGAGTTGTGTTTTCCCTTCTAGGTTCTTCTTTTCAGTCTTTTTAAGTCTTTGTCTTAGGTTGTATAGTGTTTTTCTTCTGCACTTAGAAAGGAAATATTGTAAATTCTACTTTGTAATAACAATAGATGATGTAAATGTCCATTGTATTGCACTTAATGGTATGTATCAATTTTATCATTCTTTCCACTATTGTACTCATTTCCTTTGAATCAATATAATCAAGGATTGTCATCTGGTTCTTAGTTCACATTGTGTCATGAATGTATGAATTGTTAGTTTCTGTTTAAGGAATGGGGTAATTTACTTTCAATTTATGTATTAGGGTTGTGTTCATATAATAAGGATATTTAAGTAGTTTGGTAGTATTGATCATTTGTTGGTTTCTTGTTGTAAGGCAGTTAGTTTATTAGAAGCCAAAAGTTGGTATGTTGTAGGAGTTTTATTTCATTTCTAGACTCTGTGTGGATAAGGCACTGGTCAATTTAGATCCTAAAGCCTAAGTATAAGGTAGAACCAAAATCTAAAATCAAAATCAAAACCTTTACTTTCTGAATTTTACTTTTATGTCCATTTCCATACTATCTAGAATCATTGAGAATATAGAAGGTTGCATAGATGATTTAGCCTATCAAATTCCTTCTATCATGTTAGTGTGATGATTTGTTATCAACGACATCATTTGCATAGAGTTGTTATATGTGCATGATGTTATAGGGATACCCACCTTGGTTCTTTAGAGCCTAAAGTGCAAAGGAGAATTTTGCAATCTGTCTCCTGTTCATTGGCCACTAACCTAGGGTCTTTGAGTATAAGAAGTAGCTAGTATTTCAGAGAATCTAGACAATCAGTTGGAAACACCAACACTCTTCAAGGTCAGATTCAATTTTTAGAGTTTGTGGAAGGTTAACTAGGTGTACATAATGATTATGTTCTTCAGGTGTATGTTGTTGTGAAGGATTTGTTGGACTTTAGGGTGTTGATGAAATATTCTACAGTGTGTTTAAGTGTTGTGTGTGGTTTGTAAGTCATTTTTGGATTTGAGGAAGTGTGTACTTAAATGTTTAATGGTGTTAAGACAAGTTCGACTAACCTTGGGTGCTTACACTAATTTAGGATATGCTTCAGTGTTTGTGGAAGTGTGGAGTGGTGTGTATATGTTGATTTAGGTTCAATTTAAGGTGTGATGTGGTCTTCCTTCATTCCTCTCCATCGCAGGAATGTTTTGGTGTCAACCTAATTTGAATTTGCATGTTTTAGGTGCATAGACGACCTTGTAGATTGTTTTCAAGGTTGAGGATGATATAAATTTGTGATGAATTGATGGAGGAAGGTGTGTAGGGTGTTTGATGCAAATTATTGGTATGTGAAGTGTGAAAGTGTGAAATGTAGCATGTGATTTAATACCTAAGACTACTAGAAATAGTGAGAAGGTGTCTACATTCTATAGAGAGAGTGTGAATGTTTTGGTGATGCAGTGGTGGATCTTTTCTATCACTCTAAGATGGATTTATCATTGTAACAATATTTTATCTTCTTCTTTCTAATTTGATAGTGAGCCTATTGTATTTGATGTTGTAATTACTTTATATCATGAGCTAATCCTTACTGTGTTTTTTCCCTTCTTAGGTTTTCCACGTAACTCTGGTGTTCTCATGTGTATGGATGTGTTTTCATTACTATTTCTCATGTTTATATTTTGTTAATGCATGATAATGGTTTAAGGAGTAATGTAGATCTGATTATTAATGAGGGTTTTTTATGTTTTAATGTACAATTAATTGACCCCCCTCTCAGTTTTCTTGTGAATTCAACAAAGAGTTGAATGCATGTAGTGCGTGAATGAGAAAATGACTGTCTTTTTAGTCATTTAGGAGGGGAGAGGATAATGAATAGTGAGGATGGAAGGATGGGGAGAGATCAAGGGTTTAGATGCCTTGAGGCATCTCAACCATCAAGGAGATGCAATTTATCATCCTATGGGGGAGTGTGAAGGTGACGTGGATGGTGAAGTGGAGGTACTTGAAAGTACCTAAGGAATGTAAAAGATCTCCTCATAAAGGAGTTGCTTGTCCATTCTTCCCAAATCATGGGATGAGAGGACAAAAGGGAATTTAAAATTCCCTTAAACCCACATTTGGATTGAGGAAAAGGAATTTAATATTCCTTGGGGGATGGGAGAGGAATTAAAAATTCTTCAAAAGGTCTTGGGGTAATAAATTGGAATTTAAAATTCCACAGGAGGTGGGGGTGAATTCTCCAAATGGAGAAAGTCATTAATGAAAGAGATGACTTGGAATGTGCCATAAATGGATTTATAATTTAATCAAGGATTTTTATTGTGCAAACATGAGATTAGATGGGTGATTTGGGGGTTAATGAGTGTTAGGCATCCACTTGCACATTATGGAGGATATGACACTAATCCAATATTAGGGGTGTGCACATTCTAATTAGAGATTAGGAAAGTTAATCAGGATTAGAGAAATGTTATGAAGGATGTGACATTTGGAGAGAGAAACAAAATGAATTTAAAATTATTTTTAATTCATGTGGGCTAATGACTAAATTAAATAAATTGGTCTATTTATTCAATTTAGGGAAGAAATAAGATAAGGGGGATAAAGTATTTAATTAAATAATTAAATACCTCAGCTAAATTTAGGAATAATTGAATATTAATTAAATAATAATATTATTTAATTAGTGAAAATAGGATGATGAAATCGATGAAATAAAGGATAAATTTGACTAAATGGAAATGGTCAAATTTCGGTGTCTACACTTTCCCCCTCTTCAAAATGTCATTAAAATAATGTTGTTTTGAAGAAAGTAAAATATAGTTGACCTAATAGAAGAAAATAGGTGTTAAGATGCTCAAGCATGTAGGAAAAGATGTTGCAAAGAAAAATATGGAATATGCAAGGATGATGCCCCCTTGAGAGGGTAGATGGGAAAAAGGGGTCTCGAGCAACATCTCGATAGAGGAAAAATGAGGGTACCAACAAGACCATGATGAAAAATGATGAAGAATGGAAAAGGAACAAAGGAAAAAGGAGTTACTGTATGTGAATGGGAGTGAAAAGAAGAAATTAGGGTTTTAGGGGTAATTAGGGGGCTATAAATAATAAATTGGGTAATTTACTATTCATTTTTATTATAATCACCCAAGAGATAATTGTGAGCCAGGAGAGAAAATGACATGCGAGGGTAGCATTCAACATCAGTTGGATGTGGTTTGAGCATGGTATTAGAGCATAGACCATCCTAAGCAGGTATGACCAAAACTGACTTTGTTGCATTGAATTTTTTTCATTTATTTTATGTCAAACTCCATGATGGCACAAATCCACCTATTGTGACATAGTGGATCCACCCATCAAGAGCTCAAGCGGATGTGTCTATGATAGGAATATCCATCGATGGGTGGTTAGGTTAGGGGAGGGTTGGTTGCACAATATGATAGGAAGACATACAAATGGAAGGGAATATCTGAGATGGACAGATACACTTTTTGAGGGGATTTTATAGAAAGGTGGATCTGGTCTAGGAGGGGTGAATGTGCAGATTCAGTAGGGGTAGATACACACAAAAATAGGCAGCTTCACTCTTGAATTTTTAGGCATAGATGCAATTTGGAATGGGTGGAAACACATTTCGTACATAGGTGGATGCATTTAGGAATAGGAAAGCCTACCAAATAGATGAATACAAGTCGCTCATAGGGGTGGCTAGGAAAAGGGATGGGAAAACTTGCCTAATAGGTAGATACGCTCATGCATAGGGGAAAATGCACCAAAAAAGGGGTGAATATGCCAAAATTTGAATCCTCTATGGGGATGGGAAGATATGCAAGAAATTCCAATCCATGATAAAAGGGGGAAAATAAAAGATAAAAAGAGAATGAGATGAAAATATTTGACATGGTGGTTTGATGGATGCAGAGCATAAATAGTCTGTGGACATGGGAGAGACAATCAACAGTCCTACAACTAGCAAGGGGATTCAAGATGGATGACTGGGTGATCTTGGATGATATTAGGTTGGCCTATATGTTGATGTTACCATCTTTGAGGGCACACAAACCCATGCTTATTGTATTGATCAATAGATGGAGTTTGGAGACGTGCACCTTCCTCCTCCCCATGGGGGAGATGACTGTGACACTAGAGGATGTATTTAGGGAGAGATAGTAGAGGGTGACTTCATGTCATAGCCGGTCCCATAGTTGCTATAGGAATTGTTTGGGAGGATAGACCTAATTAGAGGGAGGATGTTGGATGTGGATGGATGTTATGGGATGGTGCCACCATTACCATTATACCTATGTAGTGTGGTTAGGGGGATCCTACTAGCATATAGGAGTGGGAGATTTTTTATCTTGATGTTGGTAGAGATGGTACTGAGCATGGTGGGGAGAGGGGCTAGATATGCATGGGGTGCATGCTTATTGTCACAATTATACAAAGATATGCATTTCATTTTCTAGTAAGAGTTTGTTAGCCTCACCAATGTGATGCTCCTATAGGTGTGGTCTTGGGAGAATATTAGAGTGACATGAGCAGTAGTGGTGGATAGGGTTGAGAAACAACCAGATGAGCTGATCATGTTTAGATAGGGTGGTGTGTTACACTATGAAGAGATTAGGATCATAACTCCATGGAGGTGGCAGTTGGATGATTTGTAGGAGGGATAGGTAGTTTGGAGGCCATATGGAGGGGATGACTTTCATAAATGAGATTTGGAGGATAGAGTGTATATGAGGTTCATGCTCACTAGGTGCTATTTGATTAGTAGACAAAGAGATACCATAGAGAAGTTTAGGCCTGATTGAGCGATGAGAAAGTTCAAGGTCTGTCAGGATATTCCTAAGCCTGAGGAGAGGTATGTGTGGGTGACACGTGAAACAAGATTATGGGTGATATAGGTTTTTCCATAGATTATTAGAGCATCATGGGACCAACTAGAGGATGCCAAATGGGATTGGAATGGAGGTTTGGATGATGTTGGAGTGGCACAAAGATATGTAGAGTGGTGGTGAGGGAGGATGCTAGAGAGGGTGATGCCACCATGGAGGCAAGGATTGATTGGAGGAGAGGGAGATGTCCTGGGATGGAGGGTGAGGTAGAGGGTGGCCCAAAAGCAGGGAGAGTAGGTGATAGAGGAGGAGGAGGTAGAGGATGTGGATGTGGAGGCTAAGGGGGAGGGGGGGAGTGGATTGGAGAGAGAGGAGAGTGGAGGTGAGGAGGAGGTAGATGAGGAGGGGGAGAGGGTTGATATGGAGGTAGAGGAGGAGATGCCACAAAGGTAGATTGTATCACATGTGCCACAACTAGCAAGGAGAGGAGGGGATGATGATCATGGAGGGAGATTGACAGGTGCATAGGCTCAAATATCACAGTTGCAGAGGTTATTGTGATAGGTGGAGGATGACTTGCAAACAAGGACTATAGATAGGGACAATATGCAAGGATAGATAGATAAGTAGGGGCATAGATAAAGGTACATAGGTTGCAGGGGTAGTAGACACATTGATAGCTGAGTGAGACAATCTCAGAGCTCAGTTGGATAGAGTACATGAAGACCTCATGACAATGACAACCAAGAGGGATAAAATGTAATTGGTGAGGGAGGCATGGGATAGGGAAAGGGTATGGATCCAAGCTAACAAGGATAGGTATCACAGAAAATGAGACTAGGCTCAAGCCTTAGGAGGAGACATGGAGACCCTATATCAGGTGCTTAGAGAGGCAAAGTATTATAGAACATTATATCATATAGTAGCACCACCTGAGCATAGATGACCTTCATTGTCAGTGGTGGAGAGCGTGAGGTGGAGTAGATTTAGGAGATCAAGGAGCTCATATAGGAGTGAGTCCATGGGATTTCCATGAGAGGAGGGAGGTGGAGGAGGGCGTAGTGAGTCAGTGCCAACATCACCCCAACATTTAGATGTAGCGAGTAGTAGTTAGAGGGATGGAGGGATATAGGTTTCTAGTTTTGACAAGGCACAAGTTATGATGCAACAGGTATATTTGTACTCCATGTATAGATTTTGATTCATTGTCCAAGACACAAGTCTTGATAAGATTATTTAGCCATTGATTGTACTTATATTGATTCATGCCATATATGATGTATCATATGTATTATGGACTGTTATTATTGATATACCTATACATGGATTGTTATGGATGCTTATTATGGACTTTATTATGATTCAACATGATATATGATATGGATGTTGATCATACAGATGATTATGGATGCTTATGATGTGTATGCATTTGTTTTGTGATGGATTTATTGATGATGTGATGTATGGATGACTATGATTATGATATGGTACATGATTTATGTTTTGTGTTCATACACATGTGATGTATATATGTTAGATGTTGTATGGATTATGATGATTATGATACTAACTATTTTTGATGCACAATGGATGTATATATATGTTTATATGATGAAAATATGATGAAAACTAACACGTGCAATGCAGGGTGGATGTGCATGCTTATATTTGATGATTTTGACTATGCTATGGATGTTTATAACATTTATTTTGACATACAATGGATGCATAATAAGATGGAAATGGATATATATGTAATGAAATGAAATGAACCTAATACAATCTAATGAAATGGATTGTAAATGAATCTAATGCAAACCGATGCAATATAATGAGTAATGAACTAATGGCACAATGTTTAAAATCATATAATTTAAACAACTTAATGAAAATGAAATGATAGAAAGATGTTTAGAATAAAAATCTATATTATTCCAAACAACTTAAATGATAATGAAACGACAATGCAAGGATGGGACAGATGATTAGAATAACAAATCTATATGATTCTAAACAACTTAAGTGATAATGAAATGATAATACTGAGGGAAAATATGCTTAGAATAACAAACATATATTATTCTAAACAACTTAAATGATAATGAAATGCGTAGACACTTAAATTTGTCTTAATAATATCACATACTTAAACATCACTTTCTAGTCTATTTCACCTAATTCTTCCATTTAATTAAATAATGTCAATTATTTAGTTAAATTCACCTTTTCTCCTATTAATTAAATAAATCAAATTTATTTAGTTAATTCATTATTCTTCATACTAATTTCATTCTTAATTGATTAAATAATTCAAATTATTTATTTAATTGTCACCTATCTTAGTTTGATTAAATAATTCATGATTATTTAATTAAAGCTTTTCTCTCATTTATTTGCACAATTAAATAATTTTGATTAATTGTTTAATTGGCCAATTTCTTTCAAATCCTCCAACTTTTCCCACTTGCACAATGAATATTCCCATTTTCAAATTCAAATATTCCCCCCGAATGGAAATATCTCCAACATTCCTCTAACATATTTCCTAAAAAATAGGGAATTAGTTGGGTCTCTCATGGATCCTGAGCCCTTGATTTGATCTTTGACCCATGCCTCATGGATTAGTAATCATTGGATTCACCCTTGATCCATGTTCACTCCAATTCAATTTCATCCATCGATTAGCCAATTTGATCTTCACCATTGATTCCAATTTCAAAAATCTATAAGTAGTGAGCCATTTCTTCATAATAAGGATCCACAAGGTTTGAGTAAACTTATTCTCTCGAATTGAATCCTCAATTTGAGAACTTGTGTGATAATTTAATTCTTGATTTCATCCATTTTTCTTTGCATAAATCATGGATTTTGGCTGAATTACAACCCTCCACATCCATGAAGGACATAATCCCCCAATGGGATTAAGGTTTGCACTTGTTTGATTGCTTTCATTTGATCTTCATTTGATATTTCATATTTTGAAAGATAATTTTCTTGTGTAAACAATTTCATTGAGATTTATATGTATAAATTGATTGTTAGCTTTGTAGTTATTGTTTAATTTAGCTTTATTTGGTCAATTAGGTTTATACATCTACAAAATGGCATGCCCAGTGGGATCCCATGTCCCTAATTAATAAATTTTACTTTAGATTTTCATGCTTTGTAGAAACCAAAAGTAGGCCAGTACACTTGTCAGATGTAGAGCCACACACTTGTTTTATTGCAACACATTTGAATATTGGCATGCACTTGTTGCATTGTGATGTAGTTGTCTTATCAAAGGATCACGCACTTGTTTAGCAACACATTTTATAATTTCTTGTTTTTTGTTTTGAAGGTTTGACAGAGCATAGCACTTGATATTGCAATGCACTTGTGAAGAGGCAGAGCCACACATTTGAATATTGTAGTGCACTTGTCCATGACAGTCTAGTGCACTTGTCTGATAGATTAACACACTTTTTTGACAGAGCTGCGCTCTTGCAGGTATAAAAAGAGCTAAATCTTAGGTTGATCATTTGAATTTCATGATTATTTGATTTCTAACACTAACCTAGTTTGCTGTTTTTTGTTTCTATAAGTCTAACTTTTTTGCAGAATTTGAAAGATGGATCAAGTATTGAAGTCAAGTTTTATCAACACTTTATCATCATGAGTTAATCAATTTTGCAAAGCATTTTTCAACACTTATGTGAAGGATAATCTGAGAGCACTTTTAATTCAAGCTTTAACTTAGGTTCACACTTCATTTGGTGCTTAATAATTGAACCTTCACACTTCAATTTGGGCTTAACAATGAACAATATAACTTGTACTTTCAGTTTGGACTTAAAATTGAACCATGCAACCTCACCTTGGTTTGGGATTTAAAATTGAACAAAACAAATCTCACACTTATTTTGGTTCTTTAAAATTTAACTCATATTGATCTTTAGTGTACCTAAAATGAACAAGTGTTTTCTTTGTTTTCTTTGCTTGGTAGACTAGTAGTGCGTATCCTCTCCCCTTGCACTTCGTGTGATCTTGGGTGAAGAGAAACACTCCTAGTTTGCACTTTGTTCTTTAAGTCACCCAAGGATTGTTATGTATCCTCACCCCTTGTGCTTGAAGTGATCTTGGGTAAAGAGAAATAACATTCCTTATTTTTTTTAGTAGAGGGGTCCTTCCTTGAGACACATCCCAACATAGAGAACTCAAGGCAACCTCGAAGCACATGTTCAGGTGGGTTATATAAAAGGTGTGAAAGTGAAAGCAAGTAGTAGTTATCCCATGATGTATACCACACATGCCAATTTAGATGTGGGTGTATAGACCACACATGGGTTGATTAGAGGCTTTAGTGTCTCATGTATGACATTATACCATGAGTGTCCATTGAGTCATTACAAACCATTATATCTAGAAGCCTAAGACCAAGTTTTTCATTGTGTTGAGTCATAGTAGTGCATCATGATAGCATCATCACGAGAAGTGACTTACCAGGTTCGATTCATGGTTGAGGAACAAGGTGTCTTGCTAGAGTTCACACTCTTTCAAGGTCATGAGTGTCAAGGTGGTACACAACCTTGGTATACCCTATTCACACACTCCATTGGATACAAATTGACCTTTGGGTTGTAATCCTATTGTAAGGAGATGTTCCTTTACTATTAGCTAGGAATGTGCTTGAGTGGTGGTATCAAATTTTGCTTAGTAAGATTTATGGAAGAAATCTTATGAAATTTCCCATTTAATTATTGAGTCGGTAAATACATTGCTAATCATTCTAACACTCAATAAAAACATTAACATAGTTATGACTAAAAATTCAAACCCTTTGAACATAATTGAGTGCACTTGAAGGACATTATACTACTGCATGCATCTAATTCTATCTTATTTTTATCAAAACAATATCTTAGTGTTATTCCTAGTATTTTTGTTCATATCTTTACTCAATAAGTCAAATTAAACCTAGGGAACAATAATTTAGCACTTTGGTTTTCACAAATTTTGAGCTTTTGTGGAAAACAACTTGCTTTGTTATATACATCTTAGTCCTAAACAATTCATAATCAAGACTTCTATGTGGTAAAAATTATTCATGCTAAATCGGATTTTAAGAATTGAACCCACAAAGCAGGATTCCCCTTGGTTACAACATTTAAATACATTTGGTTACTTGATTCGAAAACACTTGGTTCTATAAAAATAAAGAAGGAAATTAATGCTCAAGATTGTTTTTATCAAAATAATTTTTGAGTTATCCTTAGATCAAAACATTATTCTCCATCAAACATTGAAACACTGTACAAGGATATTTATCACAAACATTTGGAAATTGTCAAACATAAACTTAGGTTGTCATTTAGGGATCAAAATCACTCAGCATCAAAAACATCAAACATCCAATCAAACATCATAAACATCTCATACCAAATCAATAAACTTAAACATTTGGGCATAAATCACCTGACCAAATCCTATGGGTAGTCCAAGTCAAAAGTTTCATATCATTCACAACATCATTGATCCAAATCAAACTAAGACATCATCATTGACAAAAAATTTGAGGTTGCAAAATACATCTCCAGCCTTGTATTGTCACTACAAGATCACAATATAGGAAAGATATGAAGACTAACCCTAAGGAATCAAGAGATACTGACTCAAGTGTTAGTGATAAACCCTATGGAATGCCTTAAACAAGTGAGGTTTCTCCAACAACAACCACAAAATCTCCAAAAAAAATCACAAACCCTCCAACAACAAACACAACAAAACCTCAAGTGGAAACTATTTATATTGAGGAGGGACCAAAACCAAAGGAAATTACTCAAGAAGATATCATACAGTTACAACAAGACCAAGATTTCCTTCATGTAATGGAAGTGTCAATTAAACAAGACCCTACACAATAAATGTTAAAACTTGCACAAATGGGTACTAAACTTCCATCAAACTTTGATGTTAATACATTGAAAGAACAACCTCTTGAACAAGGGACACAATCACAAGATCAACCTTCAACAATACATATGAATACACAAGGAGGTACTCAAACAAATTTAGGAAATATGGATTCTCAAAATGCTACAATCCCCCCTACATTTTATCTAAATATTCAAAACTATCAAGGTTATGAGGTTAATCAAATAGTTTCCACTATACCACAACAATCATTGAATCAACCTTTGAATCAACCATCAATACAACATCAAGGTCAACCCTTACGACATCAACAATACACCACTTTACAATATTTGCAACAACAAAAAAGTCCCCAAAAACAATTATTGATGTCACAACGAAGTTTATAACAATCATCATACATTAATGTTCAACAACCAAATCAAAATATGGTTCAAAATCTAAACATGGGTCAAAATCAAAATGTTTTTTAAACTCAAACCATGAGTCCAAATCAAAATATAGTTTCAAGTCAAAACAATATGTCAAATCCAAACATGGTTCCACATACAAATCAATGTTCAAATCCAAACATCGCTCAAATTCCAAACATTACTCAAAATCCAAACATTGGTCTAAATCAAAATATTGGTTCAAATACAAACATAGTTCCAAATACAAACATTGGTCAAAATCCCAAAATGAGTCCAAATTAAAACATTTCAACAAGTCACATAGTTCCAAACCAAGGCAACAATATGGATCCAAATCAAGGTCACATAGTTTCAAATCATGGAAACAATTTTTTAAACATAGTGCCCAATCAAAATATTGTTCCTAATCAAAATGTTGTTTCAAATCCAAGCATTGCTTCAAAACAATATATGGGTCCCAACCAAAACATAAATCAATATCAAGGATTTTATCATGATCAAACACAAGCTCAAATAATGTATACACAACAAATTCTTGCTCAACAAGGTCAACAATATATTGGTTCTCTAAATCAACAATATCTTAATCCCCAAGGTCAACAATACATTCAACCTCAAGGAAATGTTACACCACAATATCAACAAAGTGGAGCATATAACACACCTCCAACACCACCTTCAACTTCACAATATCATTCATACAATACACCCTCATATAAAAATCATACATATGCTCCACCATTGGTTAACAAAAACATGGATATTTCCTCACAATTAAAAAGGTTGACCCAACAAATACAAGATATTCAAATAGGAAAGGTAAAGAAATCATATGAAATTCAAGACTTATGCCTCTATCCATTTGATAGGAGCATCATGATGATACCTTTCCCTCCAAACTTTGAGATGCCAAAATTTGACAAGTACACGGGAAGAGGAAATCCAGAGGAACACATAAGGGAATTTTATGTTTCTTGTATGGAGGTCTCTTACAATGATTTGTGTCTTATGAGACTATTCCAAAGAAGCTTGGGTGGAATAGCCATGAAATGTTTTTAACATTTACCTCAAGGAATTAGGACATTCCAAGAGATCATAGACCAATTTGTTGCACATTTCTCGTATAACGTTAACACGAATGTAACCTTGGAATACCTCTATACCCTTAAACAAAACAAGGGTGAAACATTTTTGGATCATTCCTACAATGGAGACACAAAGCAAATAGATGTAAATTTCCTATTCTAGAGAGACAACAAGTTGAAATTGTTGTAGGAAATGTGGAAACTAATTTAGCCTTTCAATTAAGAATTTAATGTGTAACAATATTTGAGGAGTTCATATCAAAATATCTAAACATTAAAAGAGCCCTAATTTCTAGGGGACCCACACAAACTCAAAACCAACTGTCTAGTTTCAATGAAAAAACCTAATTTTGGGCTAAAGTAAGGCAGTTAATAATGATGGTGTGGTAGATGCAAAGGTTGTGATTAAGGAACCATCGAACACACAAACCATACAACAAAAGACTCAACAAAACACAATAGAAAAAATCAACAAAATTTCAACAATATGAACACTTCACAAGGACAACCACTAAGACAAAAAAAATACCTACCAAGGAAAAAAATACTCCTTGATGAAAATTTACTCCCTTAGGGGAGCCTATGGAAACAGTGTTGAAGAAGTTGATTTAGTCAAATATTATCATGCTCCCAAAATTCAAGAATTATTAACAACCACAAGTCAAACATCCTTTGTATAGAGAGGAAGTTCATTGTGAATTCCACCAATATAAAGGTCACAAAATGAAAAATGTTTTAGACTCAAACATCTCATCCAAGATCTTACTAAGCCATGAGAAATCGATGTTGATCAAACATTGGGGAATCAAAATTTATAGATATATAAGAATCTTATGCCTAATCATGGAAAAACAAAAGATTCAAAACATGCATCAAGTTCACAAAATGCAATATATACCTATGATGACACGGTAGGACACATTCATGTTATTGACCCATCATAACATGAGGAATCATACATGCATCAAGAAAATTTCTTAAAACAAATTCCAAATCCATCAACAGTTTCTAACAATATTTCATATCAAAATGGCATCAAGTATGTCTTAGATTGTAATATCCCTCCCTCATATGACTTCATGATTGGGCATATTGAAGAAGTTCCAAGACAACAAGAAACATCCCTTACTATTTCCATACCCACTAACGCTTGTGAAGAGTCATGTACTAATGCTATACTATCCACCGAAGAGTCATGTCAATACGGTGCTCTTGAGTATAATGAAAGTGACTCTAAATCAAGTCAAGATCAAGAGCTCATAACCTCAAAACATTATCATGATTTATAGAATATTTTCTAATCTATAAGTGATAGTTTCTCTACCATAAGTCAAGTTGAGGAGCTCACTTACCCAAATTACTATCATGATTTGATGAACATCTTCCAATCCATTCAAAATTTCAAGGATATACCAGATACTACAACTGAGATGTTCCCTTCTGATGGACATATAGATGTTCTTCATCCAAAACTAGAGTCTTTCACTCTTTACATTATCACATAAGAGCAAGTAACGGTAGAGATCCTTGATTCTTACAGTGATTGTGCATCTTCAACGTCTCTTGAATCAACATCAACAAATAACACATCCCTAGTTCTATTTGAAGACATTGAGTATGAAGATATCCAACATTATCCAAGCAAAGGAATACATTTACATAGATAGGATATCTTGGAATTAGAGCATACAGTTAAAATTCCTAAACAACAGGAAGAAATGGAAATATCATGGTATTTTGATTCAGGAGACTAAGATGGGTGTTGAGAAGGTTGAAAAAATTAAGAATAGATTTTTTAAGTACTGTGGTTGGTAGGCATTTGATTTTGATGGTGTCTCTGGAGGGGTGGCTAATTTTTGGAATCCTAAGGTGGTTTCAGGCTCTACTTTGTTTGATTTTGATAATCATGTGGCTACTTCCTTTTCATGTCCCAAGGATAAGTTCTCTTGGGTGTTGTCTAATATTTATGCTTCTAATTCAAAAAGTGCTCAAAAGTTTTTTTGGGGGAGTCTGAATACCTTTAAATCTTAATTCTCTTTCCAAAACTGGTTGGTGATGGGGGATTTTAATACCTCACTTAATGATTATGATAAGTTTGGGGGCTCCCAAGTTGCAGATGAAAGTCACTCTAATCTTATGAACTTCATCAATGATAATTTATTGTTGGATTTGGACTTGGGTGGTGCATCCTTTACCTTGTCCAATAGGCATGCTGGGGATGCTCTCATTTAGGTTAAGTTGGATCGGGCCTTAATTTCTCCTGATTGGTTGCAATTTTTTACTTGTTCTCCCTCTACTCTTACTAGGCTCAGATCAGATCATTTTCCTATATCCTTGAATGCTGAGCTAATGGGTCATAAAAAGTCCTTTTTGTTCATATTTGAAAAATGTGGACTAGCCACCTAGAGTTACGTTCCAAAATTCCTAAGTGGTGGAATATTAATGTTGACGGATCAACCATGTATAAAGTTGCTAAGAAGCTTGCTTCTATTAAGAAGAATTTTATCTAGTGGAACAAATCTTCTTTTGGAAATATCTTTAAGGAGAAATCGGAGCTCAAGGCCAAACTGAACATCTTGTAGTAGAGAATGTAGGCTTCTGGGAATGGTTTTTCACTTCTTTAGGAGGAAAGTTCCATTCTGTCTAGTCTACATAAAATTGTAGCTAAGGAGGAGGAGTTTTGGAGGCAGAGGTCTAGAGCTATCTGGCTTCAAAGTGGGGATAAAAATACCCGTTTCTTCCATCTTACAACTTTGAAGCATAGATCCTCTAATAGGATATCTAAAATTGTTGTGAATAAAACTTCTCTTGAAGAGGATGATGACATTAAATTTTCTGCTCGGTCATTCTTTGAGGACCTTCTTTCAGAGGATCACCCTCCTGATCCTATTTTCCAACAAGGCTTTCTTAATGTTCTTCCTAACTTGGTGTCAGAGGAGGAGAATAGGGGCTTGGCTAGTATTCTGTTTGATGAGGAAATTAGAAAGGTTGTGTTCTCTTTTGAAGGAAACAAATCTCCTAGGCTAGATAGGTTTCCGATGTTATTCTTCCAATCTTATTGGGATATTATTACCAAGGATGTGATCAACGCCACTAAAGAGTTCTTTGGTAGTAGGCAACTTCTTAAGGAATTGAATTCGATGTTTATTGTGTTAATTTCTAAAAAAGCCTGGGGTAGAGCATTTTGGCAATTTCAAGCCCATCAGTTTATGTAATTATATCTATAAGATATTTTCTAAAGTGCTTGCTTCAAGGTTGCAAAGGGTCCTTCCTAAGATTATCTTGCCTCAACATAATGCTTTTGTGCCGAGTAGGTAGATTTTGGATTTGGTGCTCACTGTGCATGAGAATATTCACTCTCTCAAGGTTAACAAGAAACTTGAGCTTATTTTAAAGCTGGATTTGGTGAAAGCCTATGATCGGGTGAACTGGCATTTCCTTTGCAGTATCTTGAAGGCGTTTGGATTCTTGGATTGGGTTTTGCAACTAGTTGGGAAATTAATTTCTTCGCCTTTGTTCCCAGTGCTGGTCAATGGTTTTCCTTATAGCTTTTTCAAGAAGTTCTCATGGGTTGTGGCAAGGGGATCCTATATCTGCTTTTCTTTTTATCATTATGGTGGAGTCTTTGGGTAGATTTCTTCTATAGGCAGTTTCTAATGGGGCCTTCAAAGGCCTTTATCCTTCTTCATGTCAGCTTTGTTTCTCTCATCAATAATTTTTTGATGACACTGTTATTCTTGTTGAGGCTTTGGTTGCTATGGCTAAATCTATCTATCTTATTCTTCATCATTATGAGGTGGCTTCTAATCAGAAGGTGAGTTTTCCTAAGAGCACTATTTTTTTCTTAATACTTTGGAACATCGTCAGTTGAGGATTGCCAGTATTTTGGAATGTGACATTGGGGAGCTTCCCTCAACCTATTTATGGATACCTCTTTGTTCTAATGGAGTTCCAAATTCCTTTTGGAATGGCATCATTGATAAGTTTCATTTGAAACTTGCTAGTTGGAAGGGTGCCCTCCTTAGCCAAGCTGGTAAAATTCAGTTAATCAAGTCGACTTTTTAGAATATGCTAGTTTATGCTTTAAGCTTGTTCCAAATCCCAAGAAGGTTTTGGGAGAAGATTGAGGGTATTCAATTTTTTTTTTTGTGGTTTGGGGTGGAGGAGAAGAAAATATTACATTTGCTATTTTGGGAGGAGGTTTGTAGGTCGAAAGTCCAAGGTGGCTTAGGCCTGCATAAGTTGAAAGACTTTAATTCTTCCCTTATGGCAAAACCATTGTGGAATTTTCTTGTGTGTGACAAGGAATGGACTACTATTTACTCTTCAAAGTATTTGAGGGGGGTGGATAAGTTTAGAGATTTGTTGTGGGAGAATTTTGTTCCTCTCTAGGGGTTTTCCCTTTGGAATTTCATGCTTAGAGCTCGCTCCATTATTGTTGTTGGCTTGTGATGGGTGTTTGGGAATGGTAGAAGGATCTTGTTCTGGGATGATTGGTGGATAGGTCATGGTCCCTTGAAGGATGAATCTTGGGTGGCCCCTTTCAAATCCTTCTATATCAGGGAATGGGGTGTTTTTGTGTTTGATTATATTCTTCAGGGTAAATGGATTAGACTTGATTTGGTTAATAGGGATTTGGAACCTCTTTTTATGTTCCTCTCTTTGATTCACATCCTTGTTGATTCCCCTAATGACTCTATGGTGTAGAGGTTTGCTCCTAATGGTGAGTTTTCTATTTCTTCAGCCTTCTTATTTCATACTCGGGTGGTTGGTCCCCCTCCCTTTTGGGGTCGATTGTGGAATGTGAATCTTTTTCCTAAAATTAATATATTTTTCTAGGTTTTGTGCCAAGATAAGATCTTGACTCCCAATAATCTCATGAGAAGGGGAATGTCTTTGCCAAATAGGTGTTTCTTATGTAAAGAAGCTGCTAAGGATTGTTATCATCTTTTGGTTGGTTGCAGTTTCACTTGGGATGTGTGGGCTCATATTTTTCAGTAGTGGGGTATCTCTTGGGTGTTTCCTGCTTCTATCTCAAAAATATGGTTTCAATGGGTGGCTCCTACTCATAATCTGGCTCTCTCAATGCCTTGGTCTCTCATTTTTCCACATTTGGCTTGGGGAGTGTAGAAGGAATGTAACAACCATGTTTTCCATCAGTTGGAGGTTTCTCCTTCTAGGTTGGCTTTCAAAATTTGTGAAGCCATAAAGGAAAATTTTCTCTCTAAATTCTTAGTGCTCCCATCCTTGGGTCTTAAGGCAGCTGTCTTCAATTATGATTTGTTAGTGGGGAACTGGCAGAATCTTTATTGTGATATTTCTATTTTAGTGAAGAAAATTAAAGCCTCTAGGGAGGGGGTTCATTGGAAAGCTCCCTCTTGAGGATGGTTCAAAGTTAACTTTGATGGTGTTTCTAAGAGGAATCTGGGACCTGCTGGTTGTGGAGGAGTGTTACATGATGAGAATGGTAGGTTTGTCTCTACAGTGGTGCTCCCTTTGGGAATCTCGACAAATCACTTTGCAGAGGCAACAACAACCTATCATGACCTTTTATTGGCTAAATATTTTGGGGTTTCTAAACTATGGATTGAAGGGGATTCCCTTAACATTATAAAGTTTCTTCTAAAGAGTAACCCACCATCATGGTGTATATCCCATCTAATTGATGATTCTATCTCTATCATTAATATTTTTGATGAGGTGAGAATTACTCATGCGTTCAAGGAGGCTAATTCGTTGGCTGATGGGTTAGCTAATTTAGGAGTGATGACTCAAATTAATTGGAATACTTATGATTCCTTGCCACTTAATCTTCATAACATATCCATTTATGACCAGTTGTCATGTCAAGGATGTGGTTAAGAAGGGAGAAAGGCTATTTTATTTCTTCCTTGGATGGTTCTTGCACGTTGAGTTCAATGCATGCTCTTTTAATTATTGCTTTTTAGATGTTCGCAAGATTATGGGATAGGAGTTAAGGTATGGCAGTACTTGGTTTGGTAGGCTCACACATTTTGTGGGTATTTTTTGCTTTTCCTTGTGTTTTTTTCACATAATTTTGCATGTGCAGAAGATCAAAGAGTAGGTAGAGTGTTGTTTATTGCTTGTCGCCATGGGAGGTGCTTGTTACAGAGTGGAGCTGAGATCTTGCGAAGAGTTTAGTAGCAATAAAACTATTTGGGAGCATCTGGAGAAGGGTGGAGTCTGCCCCTATTTGTTGAAGCTCCATGGCCATAACCCTAAAGTGACATAGGCTTTTTTTAGTGGGTGGAACAATAGGGTTTTGCACTACCAGGGAGTGGAATTCAACATCATTGAGGAATTCATCACTGAGGTAATTGGTCTTCCTTCCAAGGGAAGGGAATTTTGCAGAGATAGGGTTGTGGCCAAGATGACCTTAGCCAATTTCTTAAAAGGTTTGGCGATGTAGAAGCTTAAGTTTATTGGTAGCAGTGGGTATGCACACAAATCTATTAAGCCATTTTGGAGGGACATTGCTCTGGCTATTATGCAATTTTTTACTCTTGAGGGTAGGTATTTTGTTATCTATGGCTATCACTTCATGTTATTGAATCACTTCTGCCATAACTCTCAGGTTTTGTTTCCTTTTTACCTCCTTTCAATGGAAATTAGTATCGAGGATCATAGGAAGAACCATAGGAAGGCCTTATGAATCTCATTTTTTATCACATTAAGATGAAGGTGTTACCAACTACTCCTAAGACTCCAACTCGTAAAAAGGGTGGAAAAAATACTGGGTATGATATTGGTGAGTCGGCAGATGAGTGGGAAGGGGATTCTGAGGAAGATGACTCTAATTATGAGGAACCATCAGAGGAGGAGAGAGATTCTATTGATGATTCTGAGGATTCAAATTCCTAGTCTAAGGGTTATGAAACTAATAATGAAATGAAGGAAGTTGTGGTGCTTTCGGTGAAAAAGAATGTCAAGGGGAAGAAAAGATTCCCCAAGAAAGAGAAGCATGCTGTCAAGTAGATGGTGGATGATTCAAGAGATGTGGAGAAATCCATTGTTCTTGATGTTAAACATGGTCCAGGTGATGGCCTTGAGGGTAACGAGCATCCCATGGAGGATATTGAGCAGGAAAATGAGGGTGTTGTGTGTTCCAAGGGGGCTAGCCCTAACTAGGCTGAATTTGATTCTCCTATTAGTGTTAAGAATGTTAAGGGGAGTGATGTGAAGGCATATCAGCTTGAAATTATGGTTAACTTGGTGGATATGCCTGATAAGCACGAAAGTGGAGGTTATTGAAGTTGAGGATTCCCTTACTAAGGAGGATTTGAAGGGTAGAAAAGGGGTTCAAGAGGAACCTATTGAGAATGTTGGTTCCCAAGCTATGCCATTGGTTAATTGGGAAGAAATTAACATGGACCTATTCTGTAGAATGGCGGAGGATGAAACTTGCAATTTTCTCTCACTATTGAAGTGGCTTTTTTTGGAAGTGAAGGAGCTCAATGTCCAACTTAAAAAATAGCAAGATGTCTATGTTGCATTAGTACATGGTAGTCAAAAGGAATGGTCGATTAAAGGTAAGGTCAAGACTATGAATGTTATACTTGATAGATTTGTTGTTGATGCTGATAGACTTGGTAAAAGTCATAAGGATAGGATAACCTCCCTGGAAATGGCTGTACAAAAGATTATTAAGGAGAGGTTTGTGAATATGGAGGAAATAATTAGCAAGATTAGTGATGAATTGCATACTTTTGTTTGTGTTAGTAACAAGTCTTTGAAATCTACTACTAAGGGCCTCTCAATTTTAAATGAGAAAGCTATAAAATGGACTGGAAAGTCTCTGGATTTGGGAGATCATGAGAAGACCATTGATGAAGTTAACCACATGAATTTGGAGGAGAAGATTGAGGATATTGGCATGGATGTGGAGAAGAATTTGGAGGCTAGCCTGTGCTTGAGAACGAGGAGCAAGACTAAGAAAAGGATTTCCATTTTGTTCGGGGACCTGAAGGATGTGGTTGAGATGCATGAGGGGGTCATTGTTGAAAATATAGCCTCGACCAATGTTCTTGATAAAATGCTATAGTTTTTTTGTTGTTTTTGGTTGTTCAACCTTGTTGCTAATGTTTTGCTGTTGGGTTGCTGATGGGTTCTCTGGTTTTTTCTTTAGTCAGCTTTTTTTTTTGTGGACTGTAGGTCTCAATGTTTCTATCTTTTTAGTAGCTTCTCTCTATTGTAAAGGGTTTTAAGCCCCCTTCAAAACCTATTTTTCCTAATAAAAAACAAGTCATATTGAGTAGCCATTTATCAGAGGATACATTACCAAGGAAAAAGGTTAGGTCTTGTTAAAAATGACACCTTCAAATCAACAAATATAGTAGATAATCTTGAAGAGCAAGAAAATGAATCTTTAGCACCAACAGAATCAAAGCATGCCAGTAACACCTCCACAACACCAGAGGAAACTTTGTCTTATGCAAACATCAACATAGGGGGCATGAAGAATCCTTATGATGAAACCATTACCAATGCTACAACTATCCATGTCATGAATCAACATTCATGTATGATTCCATTCACAAATTGGGCCATCATCAAAAGAAAGATTTTAATCAAAGTAAGAATAAATTCATTGAAGAAAATGAAGCAGTGAAGCATAATGAAAAAAGTATATACAAATGGATACGAAAGAACACAAAGGAAAATGTCTCTATAAAACTCCATTGGTCAAAGAAACTATGGGGAAAATTAAAAAAGGGAAATGTATCCATCAAAGACATCCACAAACACAAAATCAGGCTTCTCAAGTGATGTATAAAGTATATCAAGAGGTTGGTCCTAATTTCACTCAAATTTTCATCTCCACCCATCATTGCTCATCTTCCCAAGTTTGGAAAGTCAAATATTCCAAATTGTTGGCCAATCTATCTCATATCCCCCAATGCACATCACCATTCACTCCATCATTCATGATATCCAATTCTTGCATTGTCCATGTGTTGGAAATAACTCTTCATTATAAAGATTTTGAAGTCACTCTATTGTGATGTGTGCACCTAGACAAGGTTAACTTTGGTATGAACAAGGCAAATTAGAATTCTCAAAAGTTGCATTCAAGTGCTTGTATCTTATCTAAGCAACTTCTTTAAGTAGGATATCATTGGAACATTTTGATGGTTGCATCTACACCAGTACCACTTGGTGGTTCAACACGAGCATAAATCTTGAAAAAAATAAAAAAACATAAAAAATGAAGAAAATAGTAAAGATAAAAATCATCCTCCAATGAAAACCACTTCGATGATGCTTTGGGAAAGTACTATGATGAAAACTTGGAAAGTAGGCATCATGAGTAGAATAGAGTGTGCATGTGTATCATTTGAGATGGAAGCATCTCATCCCCTTCATGGTAAATACAACATTCTCTCCATTCATCCCTTCCATCTTTATCCAGATCTTCCAAAAATCTCTTGATCTTGACAAAAGGTTTGGTGGAAACTTTAACCTTGCTCATGATGTAAATATTGACATTTTCTTTACCATTTTATCTCATGTAGTCTCATTTCCTATCTCTAGCATTTTCCTAATGGTCCTATTTCACGATAAAAACTCTATTGAAATATTTGCATGCTTATTCATTCACTACCTTGCACATGAAGTATGAAACATTGCTAGACACTGGGGGTAGGTTCTTGTACTCTTTTTTTGAATAATTCTTGATCCATGTCTAATATATCACAAAAGTGACATTGACATCATGATCTAGGTATTGTTTATATTTAGAAAATACCAAACAAACATTAAAAATATCAAAAATCTGAAAAAAATTCAAACAATTGTAAAGTTCAAGATCCCAAGAACATTCAAAAATTTGTAGAATTAAAAAATCCAAAAACATCCAAATCATCCTAAAATCCAAAAATAACATGTCAAAATATTAAAAACATCCAAATCATCTCAAAACCCTAATAGGTCTAAAAAGTAAAAAAAGTTAAAAAAACTTGTTGAACTATGTTGGCTTTGCACTTACATAAGAAAGGTCATCATAAATGAGCCCCTAAGGCATTAGGTTAGTCCTTAGGAATCTACCATAATAAACTATAATTTCAAAATGTTCATATCTCATCAATAAACTGTCAAGATTCAATCGAATTATGTTGTCTTTGCGCTTACGTAGACAAGGCCATCATCAATGAGCCCCTAAGGCACTAGGTCAATCCCTCTTAGGTCCTATTCTTACCCTTGGAAAACACAATAACATTTAAATTTTTTAAAACCCTAAATAGTTGCACCATCTTGAAAACTCAAAACAACCTCAAATAACTCTGAAACTTTAAACATTTAAATAGCAAAATACCTAAAAATCCTCAAAACATTTCAAAATATAAAAAAATTTCAAATATCCAAAAAGCTCAAAACCACCCGTTTGATCTCTCTTTCACCCATAATAATCTTCATTCATAATAAATTGATCGTCATTCCCATTCTTTGGTGAAGTAAGTAGAAACAAGTGCAATATTTTAGAAAGTAAACTTTAAGGAAAATAATTAATGAAGTCAAGGTTAATCTTCAAACACGTTAATTAAGTTTATATCAATAGCCTACTTAGTTTAACACAACATCATTATCCAATGAAAGTCCTAGGATATATCTTTCCAACAATGGGCCTCATTTTGGATATTAGCTAAGAACATAAAAATATCTTTGCAATGGATATGAATAACATTAGTTTCTTTTTCATTTTAATATTTTCCTATGATTTATCTTGTTGGTCCATTATGGTGATCTCTCGATGATGTCTAACAAAAATGATTTAGAGAGAAAGGAATGGGGCATTGAACACTTTCATTTTATTTTCTTGTTGGATAATCTTGTAGTACAACCTCAATGAATACTTATCTTGCATGTGTCAGGATAGTCTCAAGTAAAACAATGGCTAGGACATATCAAGTTCTTCATACCTTTTGTGTATTAGTATCCTTACCTTGATGGCTCATTCTTTCACATGGTAAAATAAGGTTTCCATATGTTAGGTATGAACAAGGATACTCCTATCTATTTGTAGAGTCAAAATCCATTGCATTAGATTCAACATCACCCTAGTTATTCATTCCTTGGTGCATCATGTGTATTTTCTATATCAAAATAAGGATTGCTATGATTAATTAAGACAAAGTCCTCAAAGTAAAGAAATATCATCTATCTCATCACCACATCCAATAAAATCTCATAATAATTATGGATTTGTTAGAATTATGAATCAATATCAACATAAAATAAAGGTTAATCAATGAACCATTTCAAGTTTTCTATTCTATCATCCATATTCTATCTAGTTCTTACTAACATCCAAGTATCATGACATAACAAAAATAAGTGCATCCATCTTTCATCCATAAACCATTAGCATAACATACATCCTACATATGCATAACATGACATGTCAAAAGTACAAAAATAAATGCATCCATGTCAACTGTAACATATGCATCTCATCCACGAATCATATACATTTACATACATCACATCATAGGCATAAGAAACACATCACATTTGTATACATAATCAAACATCATCCATAATACATCCATTTAAAATAATAGGACATCCATAACATATCATCATAATCATGAAATAAAATATCATATCATGATCACATCAAAAATCATCTCATATATAATAGAATCATCAAAATTTCATGATACAAGTCAAGTATATGATAAATATGTACATGAGGCTATCAAACTAGCCAATGCTTTTTCGATCCTTTTGTCGAGAGGGTTGCTAATGCCCTCCATCTGAAGGACTCCCTACTAATGGTCCAGTTGTTGAACTGCTCGTTGCAACCTCGCTCCTATGGGAAAATTCAATTGTCACCAGTGTCGTTGAACATCTTGGTGGTACAATTTCCTATAATAAGAAGCCTCTACCACGGCCCATCCATAAAGTGTATCTAACACCTGTCCTTGTCCTTGGGCCTGTTGCTATAGCTGTGTTGTAGCCTCAAGCTGCTGATGTCATGTAGTCTCTTGTGTAAGTTGGAGTGCTAACTACTAGCTCTATTGGAGCCCTTGGTCACACTCCTATCTATATCTATCTCAATCAATTTTCGTAGTGTCTCTCTCTTGTATGGTTGTATCCCTCTCCTGTATGGCCTAATGTCTCTCAGTCATCAATGCTTGTATGCATAGATATATCAATCCGATACTTGCTAGACTACTGGAGGCTATTGAGGAATAAGTGGTGGTTGTTGAGGAGGCTACTTAGAACCTATCCATCATGCTATCCCATAAACTCTCTCAAAACTTGACCATCCTGAGGAGGCTGCTATGGTATTTGACTAATTTTTCCTTTTCCTCTGCCTCTACCTTGTCCTCATCCTACACCGTAACCTCATGGAGGTTTAATTAATCTAATAGGGGCATGCTGAGCAAACCTAGCGTTGTAAGATGGTGTGGTGCTCAGATCATTAGGTCCCCCCACGTAAACCCATGGTAATGGAATAAGATGTGAAAATCCTAAATAGCAACCTGTAGATCCACCTGATTTCCCTAGGCTCTCTTTGGCGGTGTGTGCATATATGGCCTTGTAAGTTGGTTCCATGACATCCTGTTGGTCACCAAATTATCAAGCAACCCTATCGGGTAAATAGGTCTCTCAATGATATGATGTCAGTGGCCCATAATCCACCATGTCTATCGAGCATAGAATAGCTTCTCTTGATCATCCATCCATGGTCATGCCTGGAGCTAGGGTCTCCACCTAAATACTATCATATCATCTATGACCCTCCTCTTATATGTTATCCTTGTCACTCTAGTGTAGTGGAGTGTAATCATGGCTCTGTATTTGTATACAATGGGATCCTCTTCATCAATGTATCTCAGTGCAACGATAGGTCTGAGCATGACAATGTGTTCCCAAGCCTAGATGTGTAGTAAAGTCACCCCGATAGATAAGTTGCAGCCTCACATATAGACCACCTAGTGCATATCATGGTATAAAGAAGCTACTATAATTGCACCCCATGCATACATGATCATGTCATCAACCATATCCTCCAAGAATAAACACCAACTGATGCTGAATCCTTGGCTGCATCTGTTTAGAACTAGGACCCCCATAATCAATCCTGCAATAAATAAGGTTAAATTGTTGACGCATCCACGGTGTTTGCACAGGTCAATCTGGTAACTCTCCACATATAAAGCATTGACATCTAGCACTCAAAACATGTCCTCACAATCGAGGTTTATGTCGTAGATAACTCAAGCATCGTGAATAGGTACTCGAACGATGCACCAAACATCCTCAAGTGTGAAAGTCACCTCCTTGATCGAAAGATGCAAGGATGAGGTCTTAGAATGACATCTCTCCACTAGCGTGATCATCATTGCTAAGTGTGTTTGAATCTCAGGCATGTGTACAATAAAGTGTAGACCAATGGTGCCAAGGAAGAAACCTTGATCATCCCCGAATCTACTCAATCATGATAAAATGCTAGGTCTCCTCTTGCGTGACTATAGGGGATGAAAGGTGTCCTACACGAACAACGTGCACAACATCAAATTTGCTAAAAATCAGAAAAAATTCTAAAGTTTAAAATCATAAAGAATCAAGTGTTCCACTTTAAACAAGTGCACTTCACTGTCAAGTTTGCAATTACATCACACTTTTACAAGTGCGTCGCTAAAAATTAAGTGCGCCAATTTTCACAAGTGTGTCACACTGGTCTATTTTGCAATTGCATCACTAAAGTACATATGCATAGTGGTTCTACAAGTGCACTTGGGGTTTCTCAACTGTATTTCTCTACAATTTTACATATGCATCACTTTAGAAAAAAACAAGTGCACTAGTGTTTAACAAGTGCATTGCTCTTTTACAAGTGTTTCGTTGGTTGGGCAATTGTGTCACCGACCATAACAAGTGCACTGCTGAAATAGAGATGCACTTGTAGAAAAATTTCAACCTAAAATTAACCTACCTTAAAAAGTGTACAATCAAAAAAATTCAAGGTATGTACTGGTGGTCCTACTTTGGTTGGTCATTGGAACTCACATAATCAATCTGTGATGTGTAGTGGAAGCACATGGTTTGCCATTACATCGGGAGCTCTGCAGGGTCTCTCTCCAAATCTATCAAATTATCAAACTCAAAGGGTGCAAATGAGTTGGAAATTGACTCCTAGCCTTTATATATGCATGAAAATTAGGGTTTTTGAGCTAATAGGATAGTGCATGTGTATGCTGAAAACTGAAATCCGAATGATTTAATTTATAAATTGAAATCAAGAATTCTAGCATATCATCAATAGAGCTTTTCCGAAATGAAAACAAGATGCAGAAATGAAATTCTAATTCTAAGAAATCAAAGCAAATGCATTCAAAAGGAAAGATAACTCCATTGTTTTCCTATCTACAAAGTCTTGTCTTTTCTCTCAGATTTTTTTTCACAGCAGCAAATGCACAAGAGGCTATGTAGAATGAAATTGAGAATTATGAAATTGGAGTTGTGTGTGCTTTTTGGTTAGAAGAAGGGGCTTTTATAGATGAATTCATGGGGTGAATTCAAGTTACGGGAGAGATGTAGGATAAAAAAGTGGGAGAAATCCATATTTGAAATTGATTGAAATGAGAGATAAATGAGTGGGATGATTTATGACATAATATATGTTTAGAAGCTTCGAATAAAGTGCATTTTTGAATTAATGGATGAATGATTTAATGAAAATAGATTAAATGATTTTATGAATTTAAATTATTTAATGAATATGTAAATGGATAAAGATTTGTTTATGAATGCAAATGATATTTTAATGATTAATACAAATGGAAAAAAAATCAATTAATGATTGATTAATGATTATGCAAATGGATAATGGTTATGAATAAATGCTTATAATATGGATAAATGGTTATAATCTGTGTAATGGATAAAAATTAATATTTATGAAATGGATTAATGAAATATGCAAATGGATTATTTAAATGAAATGGATATATGTTTGGATGTGCAAATGATTTAGGAGGAAAATATATTAACGAATTAATTAAATAGATAATGGAACCTATTTAATTAATAGAAGAAATCAAATTATTATAAGGGTATTTTTATGTGTCTACATTTTTCCCCTATTTGATACAATGCAGTGTGTTCTCGAAATGAATGAGAGGACGAGAAGATGATAGAGGAAAAAAGATAAAGATGATGAAGGAAAAATGAAATGATGAAGAAAATGGATGATAAAAGAAATGATAGATGAAAATGAGATATGAACAAAAATGAAGGTGATGAATCCCCTTGTGCATGTCATAGTGCTTTATCATCATAGGGTGGTAAAATATGACAAATGGACAACAAACACCATGGTATGACATAGACCAAGGTGTGTGCAAGGTCATCCATTTGTAAAATAGACAGTCATAGACAAGGAATGTCCTAACTCATACTAAGGGCAAAGTTTCCCCAGTCTTTTTGTCAAGACAAACCATAGACAAAAATCAAATAAAAAATGAGTCATGAGACATCATCGCTCCTCTAAATCCTTCATGGGACATCCTTGAGGTGGCTAGTAACATGACCGAAGAAAATCCAAAAGATAAGAAAAAATAGACTAACAAGGTCAACAACTATTCATATTGTTTTCCAATAAGTGTTTGCTAGTGTGTTAAGGGACAAAGTGAACGACGAGTGGACTGTTTTGACAAGGCTTGGTTTCAGGAGAAGAAACATGTTGTATAAGACATCAAGTCTAGTTTTGATCATGCAACTACCTGTATAAGGAAAATGACGAAGTGTGATAGTGACAAGGTCTAGTTTCAGGAAGGACACATCCTATATAAGACCATTGGTTTGATTGATTTGATAAATGACTGTTTTGACTTGAAGACTTGTTGGCCTATGTGTCTTGTTGATTCAAGATTTGTGTTTGAAGTGTAGATGATTATGTTGAGTCTAAGTTGACAGTGTTCGATTTATTTTGACTGATTCGACAAACCCTAAAAGATTAACCTAGGGGGCCTCAGGGGCTCATCGATAGATGGCCTTGCCTATATAGCAATGCGCAAAGACCTTGTAGTTAGATATGACCCTTGACTTTGTTTCAATGACAAAGGACTGAATCATGATTTTATTTGAAAATACCTAAAGATTGACCTAATGCCTTAGGGGCAGATCGACAGATGACCTTGCCTATGTCTAGTCGTAGAGGCAACATAGTTTAACAATGACAAAGACTGGCATATTGAATTTGACTCTATTTTTGGGATTATTTGAAAGTTATTTGAATGTTTTTGGGTTTTGACAGGTTTTTTTTTGGATTTTGAAGTTTTATGATTTATTTTTTTCTTTTTGTGAATATTTGATTTTTTTTGTGTTTTCAAATGTTTTGATTTTTTCTTTTGAAATGTTTTGACTTTTTGTCTTTTTGAAATGTTTTGATTTTTGTCTTTTTGAACAGTTTTGATTTTTTTTGGTCTTTTTGTGGATATTTGATTTTTTTTTTTGATGTTTTAATTTTTTTGGCTTTTGAAATGTTTTGATTTTTTTGTCTTTTTAATGTTTTATGAGGTTTGCGACAAATGCATGTGAATGATGCCTACAAGCAAGCAAGCAAGCATGTACAAGAATCCAAGGACAAACATGCTCTTGCCTCTAGTCAAGTTGAATACCAATTGATAGGTGATGATGATGACATTGTTTGACGTGGGAAGGACATATCCCAAAACAACGTGAGGATGACGATAATGTGACTAAAGGATTGAGGTCTACAACAAGGCTAAGAACAAAGCCAATGAATTTTTTGGATGATGTAGAGGTTGCATAGCAAGATTGTATGGATTATGCTTATTACATTTGGAATGATTTCTTTTTAGGATTGAATGGGATGATGGAAGGATGTTGGATAAGTGGATTGGAATCCTTAAACTAATGACAAGGGAAGACCAAGTCCAACAATAGGTATGGAAGGATATAATGGATTGATTTTAGTAAAGGATAAGAGACATAAGGATTATTGGTTGGAAGAATTATCATATGATCTCCAAGGAATATCACATAGGAATAATTTATTTTCTCCAAGGTATGGGTTTAGATAATGCTAAGAAGGCTATGCCATGATGTTTCATGAATAGTGTATGACCAAAGGATAGACATGTCAAAAGTTTTCCCAAAGCATGATTTATGTTTGTACCCCCATCCTTAACAAGATCAAAGTAGGTGGGAAAATGGATAGAAATGATAGGGATTAAATGGATAGATGGAAATATAAGAAATTTCATGTGAAGGGTATGGGAGATGAGACAAATTTCCCCCAAGTGTAATGGTACACAGATAATTTATTTTACACACGACGCCTATTTTTCAGGTTTTCATCATGGTACTTATCCAAAGTTCCATTGACGTGGTTTTCACTATTGGACGGATTTTTTCTCTTTACTTTTTTCTTGATTTTTTTTTGGTGTCACCAAGACGCCTATTTTCCAAGTTTTCATCAAGGTTACAATTTTTTATTTTTCAATTTTTTTTGGTATTTTAAATATTTTTGGATGCCTTTGTTATTTTAGTTGATCACTAAATGTTCTGAATCCTTCAATGGTGCTGATGTAGAGACTGGCACCATGATATGCCATTAATGACCTTGATGGAGTAGTTTCCTTGTCAGGATCATAACACTTGCATACAACTGATTAATGTCATTGTGATTCTTTCTGATAGTAGAGTTGGACTTATCAAAATACACACATCACGATCATGATAGAGTTCCATGAGAATCCTTAGAATAAAGAGTTGCTACCAAGATGTGACATATTCATGAGGTATGATTTTTGGAATGATGGATGATGGTAGATGTGGAAGGATTGTTTGGATGTTTGGATGAATCACTTTTTATTTTCCAAAATTGGGATGTTGGATGGCGGAGTTGGGAATTTTGATTAGGATAACATTTGGAACCAACACTTTTATATGCCTTGTTTGATGACCATTTTGAAGGAGGTGGACATTTATTATATGTGTGAGTCTTCTTTTCTTGTGGCTCCACATTTTGATTGACTTTTGGATTTGGAATATTTTCTTTTCTTGATCCATTTTTCTTTAGGATCCATTTTAACTTCATTTATCCACTTGGATTTTTGATTGATTCAATGGCATTTGCTATTTGATTTCTAACTGTGGATTTGTAATAATTTTCTTTGTGTTGGTTCCAAATGGAAGGTTTACTCATGTTAAAATGACAGTTTATGGTGTGGATGGAAGGAGTGTTGGAAACAACCTTATGACAAGGAATACTCATGGCCTCCATTTTGATGTTTCTATCATATAAAGTTTCCCCCAATATCAAGGAGGTACCACTAACATCATTTGATTTTTCAATTGAAGAATAGCCAAGACCTTGATGTCTAGGATTTTCATAAATTGTATTGGTTCTCAAATTCCTTTCTCATGTATGCCTAGTCCTCTTCCTTGATGTTGCATGCTTTGACATATTCTCTTTGCAATGGGGTATTTGTCATTTTGAAAGCAAGATGCTAACTCATCATTGTATATGTGGAAACTGTTACTCGAAATCTTCTCCTCTATGAAAAATCCTGCTTTAACAAAAGTGGATGATCCTAGTTAATGGGATGTCTTAGCTTCATTGAAATGTGAGATAAATTTTTGATTAACATCTTTTGTTTTATTTTGTGACATATCAGATTCAAATGATTCCACTGGTGCTTCCAAGTCGATGTTGAAACTGTATTTATGGTCATTGTCATAGATTCCTATGAATTCAGTTATAGCTTGATCATTTGAAAATATGTCTAGTGTAGAAGACTCATGTTCTAGAGGAAGATCATCTATGTTTCCAAAGGAGGAAAGTGTCTCATTTTGGGAAACAGATGTGTTTGGAGTTTGGATAGGGTCATCTTCAAATGTGTGATCATGAATGGCATATAGGTTGAGGAGTGAATCATTTTGGATTTCTTGATCAATGGTAGTGTCTTGATCAAAATAGGTTTTTCTTCAGTGACCTGATTGTCTGAAAGGATTTCTTGTATGTACTTAAGGATGGGGTCATGGGATGGACTACTTTGATCTTGACATGAAGGTGAAGCTATGCTATCATGCCTTTTTTTTTCTTGACATATATCCTCAAGTGTAGGCAATGGAATGTGACTTTGGACAAGGATATGATTTTCATGACTAAATGTAGCTTGGGATGAAGTGAATAGGAATGGATTAGTGGACGATGGACTAGGATAGGATGTGGAGGCTTGGAATGGGTTGAGGAATGATGGACTAGGATAGGATGTAGTAACTTGGAAGGGACTAGTGGAAGGTTGGTTTACCTTGTCAAGGTTAGGATAGGGATGACTAATAGAAGTTTGTTGTGGATTAGTGGCAAGTGACTCTTGATATTGAGGGTAGGTGGATGGAGGACTAGAGTTCATGGGTTTTTGGTAAGAGGGATAGATGGGTGGTTGACTATGGGTTGAGGTTGGTTGGTATTTAGATTAGATGAATTGTCTTTTGAAGTCTATGGCTTGTTGGGCCAGACCATTGCGGATTAATTGGTATTCAACTTGGCTAGCAAGCATATCAAGGTGAAGGGAAGACATGGTGGTGGATGGTATGAAGCCTAAGAGATGCCAATGCAATAGAAGGTATGGACCTATTCTATGTTTTTTTTTGGATTTTTTTTTTGTAATAAGGTAATGCCTAAATGAAATGCAACTATTTTTTTGGATATTTGAATATATAGGGATTCCTAATAATAATGCCTAGATTAAGAGTCAAAGTGATGATATTCTATGACTAAGTTATGCAGAGTGTGGAATGAAGAGATGGAATAGTATGACCTAGTATGAAGGGTAAAACCTAAGATATGGTTTCTAATCAAAATAAGATAGGTATAACAACTAATCTGATTGTCAATGACCTTGGGTAAAGTAAATAATAATAGGATGTGTTGTCAAGGTGGTCTTAAACTGGACTGGTGAGCTAAGGAACCAACCTAAATGATGAAAGACTAGTGTTGATGGTGTTTTCTACACAGCAACAACTTAGACAGAAAATGATATTCTATCTCTCTTGAAAGATAATCTTCAACAATAAATTGCTGAAAATCACCTCAAGGTCTCTCGGGTGTCAGGTCATGACAATGCATAAAAAACTCAGATAATATGTGAAAATACTAGTAATCACAATTGGACCTTACTACAAGCAAACTGTATCTCTCTAATTTATCATATTTTGCAATATTATGATCTTAAATCCTAAATCTAACCAAATAATAAAGAAACAGCAAAAGATGAGGGTGCAAGAGATGTAATGAAATCTAAACTATTTCTAGGATGAACAATGCAAATGATAAATACCTGGAACAGACCAATCTCAAATAACCAATTCTTGCTTAACCCACAATGCAATATCACAAGAATGGTGCAATCTTCTAAGGCATATAGATTTTCAAATCATAGACATTCATCCACAATTGAACTAAGCACAAATAGATGTATGGTCCAGGTTGACTTCACCAGTCTACTACAATCAGATAGTTACTGGGAGTATAGACTAGAGATTGCTACAAACATTCCAAACATGAAATCATGAACATTATTCACCAGACTAATCTTATTTTGAATCTAACATTAATCCAATTTCTTCAAGAAATTTCAAAAGATGGAACAACATGAACCATGCAAGATAAACTAACACAAAAGAATTCACCAGAGAAACCACAATTCCTTCAATTGTATTAGATCACCAAAATGTAGCAACAATTCCACTGTTCTATGTTACAACATTTGCTTCAAGGAACTAACTACTATCTCTACTATAGAATGCTCTAGCTCCTTCTTAATCTAGCTTGTCTCTATTATTTGTCTAACTAACCCCTTACAAATGAGGCAGGAATGCCATTTATAGAGAATCCTCAAACATGTCGGCCTAGCCAAACATTTACAAAATAAAATAGCCAAAACAAGTCGGCCTCAGGAAATTAAAAATAAGGCACACATTAAATGCTGGTACATCATCAAGGTCAGCCACAACACATTCCCCAATGCAACTCAGATCAACACATGCCCTATAATAATAGGGAAGCACAAATCACGAAGTGGCATGGCATTAACCTCCACCTCCCTTATCCTTGTTCTGATCTAGCAATTCATGAACTCTCAAGAGTACCCTATCCAACTCAGCAACAGGTGGCAAGGGTAGGATTTTGAGCCGACATTCAATTGAGTCAATATCTTCCTTTGACTACTTAACGGTTTTATCCCAATCACCCTTGTATGCAAGGTATTTATCCATCACAGCCAGATAAGTCGCCGCATCATCCAGCTGGTGCCTTGTCATAGAATCCTCAATGTCTAGGGTATATATATCATGCCACCATTTCTTCAATTGTTCGAAACTCAAGTACTTAGGGGTGATCTTCCTCCTGCCAGTCATTACCTCAAAAAAGGTTATGCATCCATCATAAGCATTAGTCAAATTACCATCAATTTGCTTCTTCTGTTTATAGATCTTTCTGATGACCTCCTACTAGATTTGCAAGGCCTCAAACCACTCCCAAGGCTCATTAACCCTAGATAAAGAAAGGACTCCATCAACAACCAGCTGATCCTTACCATACTCCATTATTGCTTTAGTTTTCTGCAATAAAAGATCAATATCCTCCTTTTCCTAAGATAAAACATGCTCTAATAAATCCTTAGCCCTTATTGCATCCTTTCCAGTTGAAAGGATTTCCTTTATTGCATCATCTCCCTTAGTCTGTACTTCCTTCAACCAATCTATTGTAGCCGTAGTAGAAGCTTTCATCTTTTCTATTTTAGAGATGGTCTCCTTTGGAAAGAAACCAACAGTAGCAGAAGAAGATGGGTGAAAAGACTGCAAAGGCTTCATTAAATCTTCTAGAAATTTCCTTAGCCTTTCATTCTCCTTCTTTAGCTCATGCTTAGACTATGTTTCCTTCCTTAATCTCCCAATTATCACTGCACTGGACCCCTCATATTCTTCAATATCTTGCTCCATAGAAGCGGGCCCAAGATTGATGGTCTGTACATTATAATCCTTCCCGGTGACCTCATCTCTACCTTTATCAGCAACAGGGGTAGCAATATGAATAACTCTGTTACTATCCTCATCCCTTTCGATCTTTGAAACCACCTTGGCTGCCTTCATCTTCTTTCCCTTTCCAATCTTGGCCAACATTTCATCCTAGTTGAGAGGAGTGTCCTCAACAATGACCTGTTTCCTTCTGATTTCTTTATCCAGCCAGTCTGGAATAGCAAGATCCACCTGGACTTCATCTTTCTTAACCTCCTCATGCTGATCTAATGTCTCATCCTTTTCCTTTCCAAGAGATTGATCACCTTGATTCCCCAACTCTGGCTCCTCTTCTTGCAGGGGTGATGGAGTCTTAACAAGGAAATCTTCTTTCTCAGGGGATCTGTTATCTTTGCTACTTGCAGGAGAATCCTCATACTGTACCAGTGGAGAAGGATGCAATTCCACATCCCCAACCTCAAGCTCAGTAGCTGCACCATAAAGTTCCCCATCCTTAAAAGATTCTACTTCCTCACTGGTCTCATGCTCTTCGTGAGTTGTCTGCTCAGGTATACCCAATGGAGGAGAGGTATATTTCTGTTGTTCTACAGTGGATGCCATTGGAAGAGGATTTGTCTTTTGCATGGTCTCCTTGGGAGATGGAGTTCTTGACCTTCTTGAATAAACCTGGGTTTTCTCACCTGAACTCTCCACATCAATCACATGAGGATCCGCCTTATCCTTGGAAGTTTCTTGAACTTTCTTCTTAGAAGCCCTGGTTGTCCTTGTCCTCTTTGGCTCTGGAGGAGTGTCTTCTTTTTCTGCTTTCTCAAGTTCCTCCTCTTCTGTAGACTTACCTATTTTCACAACATGAATTCTCTTCTTTCCCCTAGGCTTTCTTTTATTTTCAGGCTCACTCTCCTTGGGACCTCTGATTTTAATTTTAAAAGGTGAGCTTACCTTAGTTTTTCCTGTAGAATCATCCTCACCGGACTCCTCTGAAGTGGAATGAGCATTCAAATTTCCCATCAGATTGAAAGTATAGGGTACCTTTTCACTTTCCAATTCCCACACTTTATGCTTCAGCCATGACTTGGTAGATTTCACAATAGGAGCCATTAATTCCTCCAGCTCAATTATTTCCTTTTCTAACCAGTTTACCTCTCCAATGGGTCTATCCCTGACTGATTCATATGCATGATTATGGACTAAATTCTCGTCATCCTCCAAATGATCAGGAATCAACTTGACATTGTGCATTCTAATCACATCAACTGGAAGCCTAGAATATCTTTTCTTTCTCACCTCAAAGTCATCCTTGTTATTCGCCCAGTAGTCCTCTAGATCATCTTTATGGTGATATTCTTTGGTAGCTTTCTTCTATGCTTCACCAGTAATATCAAAGCTTGCCCTCTTTGAATGGAAAGAGAAAACATAAGTACTCAATTCCTCTCCTGATGCATGAGCCGATTGGATCGAAGGGCACACCTCAGCTATACCAATTTTTAGAGGAAAGTCCCCACCAAACCCTATCTTGTGCTTCTCTCTTTTAACAACGACATCGAAATCATATATTTGTCGGGTAATCTCCAAAAGTATGACATGGTCAGTAGGATATCTTGGAAATCTGTATGGAGCAGTCAGACATCCATCAATTTTGATATAGGAGAAGGTGGGGAATTGTGTAAACCAAGCTCCGTATTTTTTGATCAGCTCCTTGGCTCCATCATAAATTCTCACATGCTCCGCATTCTAAAGCAACCTAGTAATATGCATAGTAAATGCATCATTTGTTCTTCTATAATTTTGATTCCCTAGGTGCAACTCAGGGTATACCTCATAGATGACATCTTGTCCAAATATTCCTTTTGGATTCAATCCCCTGTATGGGTAAAATCTGGCTAGCACATATATCACATAAGATGACATGGTGAATTTATTTGTCTCCAACACATCTCTCAGCTACCTGTCAATCATTGCACTAATAATCCCTACCTAGTGGTAATTAATACCTTGCTCAATCCTTTTAATAGCATGCACCATCCAATTCTCCAATGCCCCAGCACTCTTCAAGCTAGCCACCCTGCTCAACAGTGTGATTGCATCATATATATCTTGTCAGAACTTGATCCTGTGTAACTACTTAGGTAGCTTGGAGAAATGAGACTTTGGCTTTTCTAGCTAGGAATTGATCATCTGCTGGGCTTTGGTAGGCTCATCCTCATAGTAAGTTCTAGACAAGTCCATGTCCAAGGCACACACACATGGTAAGTCTAGCATATCAAATGCCTGGGCAATGGAAACTAGATTAAAGTTGGCCAACACTCTTCCATCAGTGCTGACAATCCTCTGTGTATCAAAATCATAGTGCTGGGCACATTCCAATATCAACTCGTAGCATTGAACTGCAGGAGGAAATCCTACCACATGAACCAGTCCAGACTTCACCATTCCCTTGGTCAAGGCTGATAAATCTTTCTGAGTTGTCCTTTCTTTGAACTCTTCATATCTCCAAGCTCCTACATTGGTGTCTGAGACCTCATACCAAACTGAAGCTATCTTACTATCAAGAAACTAACTTTTCACATCCAGCCTCAACCTTTCCGCATCTATAACCGAAGATCCCTTTGGATCTCCCTTGGCCTTTCCTGCGGCCACCTTGCTTGATTCAGCCTGCATTCATAAAAGAGCCTCATGAGCATCCAATTATCATCCATATCTCAATCAAAGGTTAGCCTTGAAACCACATGAAATCATTAAGATCAATCATTAATCATCAATCTTGAAAATCTAGGAAAATGAAGTAATCCGAGAAAATCCAGTTGGGGCGGAATTTAGAGAAATCTGACCCAGACGGACCCCTGCTACCAAGACATCATTCATCAAATAAATCATTAATACAGACAAAATAGATGCATGATTATCATGAGATTCATTCACTAAGCAACAAGAAATCATCATCCAACATTTAATTCATTACTTCAATTTCAAAAATCTAAATCAAGCGAAACCAAGCAGAAAACCAAAAGAATCCAGACAGTTCGGATTTTCGCGAGCAGCTCAAAATTCTAGGATCTACTCTGGGGAAATGGCAAAATCCGGGTGCGCAGAAATTCCACGGATACCTTAGAAACCTGACGACCGTTCGATGCGTAGACCATTAACCGAGTAATCATACAAACATCCCTATTCAGATTCCACGAAGATAAACTCGACCCCAACAAGCCAAATTTTGATTGCACATGAATTTAACTCCCAAAAAACTCTCAAGTGATTGATCTTTGCAACGAAAGGATGATGCCCTAAAATTGACAGCTAAACCTCTGCCATGAGAGCTAAAGCAAGCTTGAAATTCAGACATAATCCCTCAAAATGATGACACTAGGGCGCACTAGGGTCTCAAGTGTTGCGAACAAGGTCGAGCTACATGCAAGACATGAAAGTCATGACAACTCCGCCCAACTTAACAAATCCGGGCAAACATATCGAAACCCTAACTTCAAAAATTCTACCAGATTACGCGCCAACAAGGAAAGGCCCTAACATAAACACCTAATCACAGGGGAGTACCTGAAATTCAATAGATAAATGAAGGGATGTATAGTGCAAGCATTAAAACCCATGAAAAGGTGGGTCAAACCCTAATTCAATAAATACGTGATCATGAAACAAACAAGGGCCAACCCAAATAACCACCATTCAATAACCTGACAGATTCAATCAAAGCACAAACAAAAGGCGAAGTCAATAATGACTTACCATGGATCAACTCTAAATGAAGCTCAAGCCTGAGGAAGTCACTGCGAATCAGGATGCCCTAGCGACGAAAATATTCAACACAAGCACTCAAGCAATCCACACGCAAGCAGATCAAATCCAACGACCAAAGCTCAAAATGAACAATCCTAAGTGCTAGAGCAGATGAAAAATGAATAATGAAATCATGAAGAGCACTAAAAGCCTTTAAATCCCCTCATAATCGTGCCAGAGAAGACGTACCTCAAGCATTAATGGCTGATAAGACATATCGAGGAAATCCAGAAACCCAAGCCCAAAACGAAATTTTGGAAAAAATTGAGCCAGACGGACAATCTGAGTGAGCACGAATTCCATGGATAACGCACCCTTCGAGACTCCGATGCAGTCCGGGAAAATCCGGGTGACCCGAAAAATCCCGGATTCATTCAAAAACCTGGACTTCCATTAAAAACCAAGTCTGATCAATTCAACCCCAGGGTAAGACCGAGGCAAGCAAGACCAACATCTCAAGACCTTGAAAGGACAAATCCAATAAAAACCAAAGATCTAAGAGACATCTGAAATCAAAAAAGAGGGTCCCTACTCCAAGTGGGGCATGTGTGCAAAATTGCACAACAACTAGGATGAATTTTGTTTGAAAGATAAGGTCAAGTGAATATAGATTTGAGGCTATGGTCTAGTCTAAGTTTGATGAGCTTCCAAATCAAGAGGTTTATGCAAGCTAAAAGGATGACCTAAAGTTTAATCTATGAGGAATGTTTAATGCAAAAGATGAGGTGATGGATGAACGAATGAGAAAGTACTTGGTTTAAATAGATTGAAATGTCAAGCTTGTTTTGGATGTGTTGGCCTAGTTTGTGTCAAGGTTTGAATGTTTTAAGTTGTTTGTTTGAAATTTGTTTTCAACACACACACAAGACACAACAGAAATAGTGTTTTTGAGTTTGTTTTTAATTGTGAATTTTGTTTGATTGTTGCAATACAAGCACAAATCCTAGGCTAGCAGAGACAATATTTGCTGGGTTCCCACTTGGATTTCTCTAGCCATGCCTATTCAGAGCGGATAGCTTAGGAACTTGGTTGCACTGGCTCCCCCTTACACAAAAATGACTTCTTGGGCACACCAAGTTCTGAATTCCCTAAGACCACAAGGATCTCAAGAAATTTTCCATCTCTACAATGAACCACAAAAGTGTGGGATGACTTCAGAGGTTTGATCTCTTGCGCTAGCAAATAGAAGGATTTCGACTTCTAAAATAAGAGGTGTCTAGTAAGGGCATCTGGTTCAGGGGGTACTATTATAAACTCCCTTGAGAGGTCTCTCAACCCTTAGAACAAGGGATTTTCACATCATAAAGATATTGGGGGAGATTTATCATGTACTGCTTCCCATTGATTGCAAACTTTCCTTGCAATCATAAATTTATATAGTGGTTTAGAAGGACTTGGCTTTAGCCTATTATCGCTTGGGTCATTCCCTTGGGGTGAGTACTTTTTCTCACCAAGGCAATCCCTTTAAGAGGTAAGCACAGGAAAAGATGGGTCTGGCTTTTTTATCACCGAGTTTGCACAAGGTAAGAGCATAATACCTACCATCTTTCAAGCATTAAAAAAGTGGTTTATTAACCTCCTAGTTAAAAATACATGAAAGAAGACATTTGTTCTTTTTAAGCACCAATTGAAGTGTTTTCTAATTTAAAAGACAATCAGTTTTAAAAATCTAGTCTTCGAAAACATCCTGCACCAAATGTCATTAGTAGCTTCAAGCCTCCATTCTTTGACAATTGTGTGTTTATGTTTTTACCTTTTGAGTCTTTGGCATGTAGACTTGCAATAGAAAAACCAACGATTAGCCACAAAATCAACAATTAAGCTATGAGAGAAAGAGATTAATCTAAATTAGAAACTAATCTAAATTAAAAATTAATCTAAAATTAGAAATTAATCTAAAATTAAAAACTAATCTAAATTAAAAGTTAATCTAAAATTAAAAAATAATCTAAATTAAAAAGGAATCTAAAATTAAAAGCTAATCTAGAATAAAATTAATCTAAATTAAAGACTAATCTAAATTAGAATTAATCTAAATTAAATTAAATTAAATCTAAACTAGATCAATTTCATTTAGTTTTTACTTTTAATTTAATTTTTAGTTTTTAATTAAATTAAATTAAAAGTAAAAACTAAAACTAATTTAAAAGTTAAAAGCTAGAAAAGCTAAATCTAATTTAGAGTTAAAAACTAAATCTACATTAAAAGTTAAAAGGTAAAAAGTAAAATCTAATTTAAAAGTTAAAACTAAAAATATAATTTAAATGTTAAAACTAAAAACTTAATTTAAATGTTAAAAATAAAAATCTAATTTAAATATTAAAACTAAAAATATAATTTAAATGTTAAAACTAAAAATGTAATTTAAATGTTAAAACTAAAAATTGACACTCAAAATTAAATTATAGGATACGCTCAAAATGGATTGCTCACTGCTTTGACTGCACGATGTGATTGAGAATTAAATGAGATGATTGCAGGATAAACTCAAAATGGCATGCACTAAAAATGCCAAAAATTATAGTATACATTTAGAAGGTGATTGCAGGATGTGCTCAATATGACATAAAATATCTCTCAATTAATCATTAGATTCTTTACCAGAAGCATATTTAGAATGGCTCAAAAAAAGAGGACAGTCCCAAGACATTTGCAACAAAATAGTGGAAGAAAGTCTGAGGACTCAAATTTGATTTTATTTAATTTTGAATCAAATAGTCAAGGAGATCTGATGAGGTAAAGCGAACTTCTGCAAGTGGTTCATTTTAGACTCTCAAAGGATTTTGAAGGAGATGCCTCTAAAGATGAGCAAACAAAAAAAAATCTGTAGAGAAATTTAAGAAATCCTTATATGTGTAGCTACAAATGCAGATTGAATTGCAACCATTATGACCATTATGTGTATACAACCATTGTATTGTGAAAAAAAAGGTTTGCAGTCAAAAGTACGCCATATAAGTAAAAACTTTATCTTTATTAGCTTCAACAGAGAAATTATGAGAATTTTTTTTAGTGAAGTGCAAGAAGCAAATCCATGAGTGCTTTGTATGGATGTATTTACAAAAAAGGAAATTGGGATCTATTGATTGGGATCCATTTATCTACAATCAAATATATCATGCAATAATTTATGGTGATAGCAATTTAAAATCAAATACTTTCACGTCAGGTTCACCATAATGTGTATGCTGAAAACTGAAAGTTGAATGATTTAATCTATAAATTCAAATAAAAAATTCCAGCATATCATCAATAGAGCTTTTCCAAAATGAAAACAAGATGCAGAAATGAAATTCTAATTCTAAGAAATCAAAGCAAATGCATTCAAAAGGAAAGATAACTCCATTGTTTTCCTATCTACAAAGTTTTGTCTTTGCTCTCAGATTTTTTTTTAGAGTAGCAAATGCATAAGAGGCCATGTAGAATGGAATTGAGAATTATGAAATTGGAGTTGTGGGATTTTTGGTCAGAAGAAGGGGCTTTTATAGATGAATTCACGGGGTGAATTCAAGTTACGGGAGAGATGTGGGATTAAAAAGTGAAATGGAGAAATCCATATTTGAAATTGATTGCAATGAGAGATAAATGAGTGAGATGATTTATGACATAATATATGTTTAGAAGCTTAGAATAAAGTACATTTTTGAATTAATGGATGAATAATTTAATGAAAATAGATTAAATAATTTTATGAATTTAAATTATTTAATTAAATATGTAAATGGATAAAGATTCGTGTATGAATGCAAATGATATTTTAATGATTAATACAAATGGACAAATAATCGATTAATGATTGATAAATGATTATGCAAATGGATAATGGTTATGAATAAATGCTTATAATATGTATAAATGGTTATAATCTGTGTAATGGATAAAAATGATTAATGATAAATATTTTTGAAATGGATTAGTGAAATGTGCAAATGGATTATTTAAATGAAATGGATAAATGTTTGGATATGCAAATGATTTAGGAGGAAAATATATTAAGGAATTAATTAAGAAGATAATGGAACCTATTTAATTAATAGAAGAAATCAAATTATTATAAGGACATTTTTATGTGTCTACAGTGCAAACCTAGGGTTTCACCCTTGTTTCTCTTTTTTTGAGATTCGAAGCCTATTTTAATTATTTTATTAGTGTCTTGGAGCTTATTTTTCATCTTTTTTGTAGCTGAACTAATCTTGTAGCTATGTCACGAGCCTAATGAAAATCAGTTATTTTTGCTTGATCTCTTGAGGGGGCAGTATACTAGTAGTTATTCCTTCTGCTAGGGCATAGTGGGGCATCAAGAAAATTAGGTAAATTTTTAATTTTGATTCCAACAACATCAGGTCTTTGAAACAACGCAACAAGTGCATTGCTTCAAGGAGGGGAAAAATGTAGACACTTAAATTTGTCCTAATAATATTGCATACTTGGTTTCACATACTAACATCACTTTATAGTTTATTTCACCTAATTCTTCCATTTAATTAAATAATGTTAATTATTTAGTTACATTCACCTTTTCTTGTATTAATTAAATATAAATCAAATTTATTTAGTTAATTCATTATTCTTCATGCTAATATCATTCTTAATTGATTAAATAATTTAAATTATTTGATTAATTGTCACCTGTCTTAGTTTGATTAAATAATTCATGATTATTTAATAAAATCTTTTCTCTCATTCATTTGCACAATTAAATAATTTTGATTAATTGTTTAATTGGCTAATTTCTTTCAAATCCTCTGAATTTTCCCACTTGCACAATGAATATTCCAAGGGAATATTCTATTTTCAAATTCAAGAATTCCCCCTTGAATGGAAATATCTCCAAAATTCCTCCAACATATTTCCTAAAAATTAGGGAATTAATTGGGTCTCTCATGGATCCTAAGCCCTTGATTTGATCTTTGATCCATGCCTTATGGATTAGCAACTATTGGATTCACCCTTGATCCATGTTCACTCCTTCAATTCAATTTCATCCATTGATTATCCAATTTGATATTCACCATTGATTCCAATTTCAAAAATCTATAAATAGTGACCATTTCATCATAATAAGGATCCACAAGCTTTGAGTAAACATACTCTCTCGAATTGAATCCTCAATTTTTATCAATTTGAGAGCTTGTGTGATAATTGAATTCTCAATTCTATCAATTTTGTTTTGCATAAGTCATGGATTTTGTCTAAATTGTAACACTCCACATCCATGAAGGACATAATCCCCCAATGGGATTAAGGTTTGCACTTGTTTGATTGCTTTCATTTGATCTACATTTGATATTTCATATTTTGAAAGATAATTTTCTTGTGTAAACAATTTCATTGAGATTTATATGTTTAATTGATCATTAGCTTTATAATTATTGTTCAATTTAGCTTTATTTGGTCAATTAGGTTTATACATCTACAAAATGATAATGCAATGAGGGAAAAGATGATTATAATAACAAATCTATATTATTCTAAACAACTTAAATGATAATGAAATGGTAATATGAAGATAAAAAAGATGCTTAAAATAACAAATCAATATTATTCCAAACAACCTAAATGATAATGAAAATATGAAAAAGATGCTTAGAATAACAAATCTAAATGATAATGCAAAGATGGAGAAGATGCTTAGAATAAAAAATCTATATTATTCTAAACAACCTAAATGATAATGTAATGTGAATGAAACTCAAATTATAAATGAATGATAGATGGAACCATAATGAGCCTGTCAAAATTGGATCAACTTGATAAGGAAATGGATAGCTTGTACAACCAAAATCCAATTATTGACAAAGAAAAATGGTAGAAATAGAAATGGAAATAATAGGGAAAATGATGGATAATAGGATGGTAGATGGGGAATGACAGGATAGCAATCAAATCAAGAAATTTAATTGTTATCCATTATGCTGCCATGTAGTGAGCACTTAATTTGATATAGCATGGGTTACTATGCACCAAGGTATGAGGAACCAAGGTGAATTTGTACCACATGCATAGGACTGACACAACAAGCAAAAAGGTTAGTCCAACATCTCACAAAGTCACAAAGTACTTTGGTGGGGCCGATTTGGAAAACCACAAGCACAAGAGGTTTCCCCAATATAACAAGAGACCACAAAGGATCTTGGTGGGTACAAAGCAAGACAATAAGGGAAACAAGATCACAAAAAACTAAGATAGGCCCCTATTTCTACAAGTCAAATTGCACCATGATATGATGGATCATGGTGACCTCGAGTAGGTATAGTAGGAAACTCAAAAGATAAAAAAATGTAAGAGCACCAAGAAATCACAATAAATCTCAAATATCCTTTGCCACGAGGATGATAAGTGGGTGAGCTAATGTGGTTTGATGTGAGGAATGATATATCATGTGAATAATAAGGATGGTTGGTGTAGATTCTAGGATCAACATGACATTGGATACCCAAGATGGATGAAAACCTCAAAGGGCTAGTGAACTTTGCTATAGAAACCAACTAGATAGGGACTCTTGGAGACACAATGGACACAAATATGGGACCTAATGATAAGTATATATAATGATGGGACCTAGATGAAGATGCAAGACCAACCATATATACACTAGATACAGTTGATAATGACCAAAAAAATCTGAACTGATATATTCCAAATACATTCCAAAATAAATGGATGAAGCTTAGGAATTTGGATAGTAGATTTAGTTGTTCTAAATTTTCTCAATCAAGATATACCATGTAGTAGGTAATGGGATGGGAATGGATAAAAAATTCAATGTGAATAGTATGGATAGGGTGATGCATAAACATATATGAATGTTGGATACAAGGTAGATAATAATTATGCCCTCTACGAATGGTGCTTGTTTCCAGGTTTTCACCAAACATACTTATCCAAGGCATAACTAGGGGTTTTTCACCATAGGATGATTTATTTCTCTTTACTATTGATTAATTTTTTTTTTGATATTTTTTGATTTTTGTATTTTGTAGTTTTTTTACTTTTTTTTTTTAATGTTTTTCAAGGTGGGGTAACTCAACCGATTTAGGCAGAGAACTGCTTGAGATAGATGATATTGATAGGATAATCCAAGGGTTCTCCTTTGCGTGTAGCTATTTGATAGGCCCTTGAAAAATATTTTATTTTTATGACATATTGACCCAACCAATTTGCCTCAAACTTACCTTTCTTTTCTTGATAATGTTGGGTGTGTTGATTCTCCTTAAGCACAAGATCAACAATCTGGAACTAGTGGGGATGAAATTTATTACTATAGCTTCTCTTTAGTTGATGCTGATAGACCTAAAGATTATTATAGGCATTGAAGTGTCATTCATCAAGAAGCTCCAATTGAATTAAGCAGGAAACACGATACTCGTCATCATTGATCAAATTCTTCAAAAAAACACTAAGTGATGGGAGTTTGAATTCAATAAAAAAGATGAATTTGACACCATAAAAAAGGGAATATGGAGAGTTCCAATTGAAGTGTGAATGGAGGTGTGGCAAGCCCAAAGGGTAGGATTTAAATGGAGGTGCCAATCACGACCAGTTTCATTGACAACTTTCATCAAGATTTTAATCAAGGTTTGATTAGTTTCCTCATCCCAGTCATTACCTTGGGGGTAATAGGGTGTGGACCAATGATGCTAGATATGGAGTTGTTCACATAATTGTCTCACATGTTGGTTATTGAAAGGATTTCCATTATTGGTTATGATGGTGGAAGGAATACCACATTGAAAATAGGATGAATTTGGATATTTGGGTTTTAGTGATGAGAGAGAGTGGAATCGCTTCCACCCACTTAGTGAAGTATTTGATAGTGGTGATTACGAATGAATGGCCATTGGAAGATGGAGGTTAAATATTTCCAATTAAGTCCATTATGAAAAGGGCCATGGTGAAGTGATTGGTTGCATGTCTTGTGAAGGAGCATGTGTTAAATCTACATGTTTCTAGTAAGGGACACACTTCTTAACAAACTTACATGCATCATGTTCCATTCTCGACCAATAGTAACCCATTATGAGAAGCTTCTTTCCAAGAGCCATCCCACTAGTACATGCCCCACAAATTCCACTATGCGCTTTGTCCAACACTAATTTGGATTCTGCATCATTCAAACATTAGAGAAGATAGCCATCATACTCCCTATGATAAAGTGTGTCTCCAAGGATGGTATAACGTGATGTTTGTTGGATGAAGGAGCAACATTGGTTATGTGTTAGATCAAGTGGAAGGGTATTATCATGAAGGTAATATAAATGTAATGGTACCAAAGGGGATTGGGGGCCAACAATATCACACACCATCTCTATTTTAGGAAGATCATATGCTGGGATTAATAATTGTTCTACTAGAAATTCACACTCAGCACAATCATGAGGCATATCCAAGAGAGACCCTATAGTAGCCATAACATCTACAACCTTATTTTGTAGTCTAGGAACCTACTCAAACTAAATATAGCCAAAGTATTTCTTAAAATAATCCACCATGTGTTTATACGGGATAAGCTTTTCATATTTAGTTTGAAACTCATCATTGACTTGTTTGATTATAAGCTGTGAATCTCCATAGACATGCAAATGGGTGATATTCCATTGGACAATAATTATCAAACGTATGATTAAAGCTTCATATTTTGCAATATTCTTTGTGCATGGGAATTCTAGCCTAAATTATTTGGGGATGAAGTCACCTTGAGAGGCAACAAAAATGATTCATGCACCAGCTCCATGTTGTGTATAGGACCCATCAAAATAAAACTTCCAAGATTCCTCTTTTGAAACAACAAACATAGACTCATCAAGGAACTCTACAACCAAAGGATAGGCATCCACTAGAGGAGCATCAACCAACTAATCAACAATAACTTTCCCTTTAATTGCTTTCTGATCCGCATAATCTATATAAATCTTGCTCAAGAGCATGACCCACTTATCCATATGACCAGTTAATGATGTTCTAGATAACATATGCTTAAGTGGATCCACTTTAGAAATAAGCTTGATAGGATGACTGAGCATATAATGTCGAAGCTTCTATGAACTGAAAACAACTGTAATGCATGCTTTTTCCATTGGAGTGTAGTTAAGTTTATACCCAATAAGTGTGTGACTAATATAATAAATGGCTTTGTCCTTCCCATTCTTGTCATGTTGAGCTAAAAGTTCCCCCAATACAATGAAAGTAGTGGAAATGTAAAGAAAAAATAGTTCTCCTGCTATGGGAGCCATGAGGATGGGAGGATTAGCAAAATACTCCTTGATTTTATCGAAGCCTTGTTGACACGTTGAATCACATTTAAATACTATATCCTTTTTGAGGAGATGTGTGAAAGGCTAACACTTATCTTCAATCTAAGCTATGAAGCCTCATATTTATTGCAACTTACCCAGTCAACTCATTAACTGCTTTAAATTCTTGGGTGGAGGCATGTCCATGATAGCTTTAACTTTTGTACGATCAAATTCAACACCTCATCTAGATACAATAAAGCCCAAAATATTCCTTGATGTAATATAAAAGACACATTTCTTGGGATTTAGTCATAGCTAATATTGCTCTAATCAGTCAAAAAATTGCTTCAAGATCTTAGGATGTTCTTCTCTAGTCTTAGATTTTCCTAACAAGTCATCAACATAATCCTCCATGATGATATGAATAAGATAATAAAAAATGAATGTCATGTCACATTGCTAAGTGGCTCCCATGTTTTTCAAACCAAAGGGCATGACTTGATAGCAAAAATTACCCCAAGTTGTAGTGATTTTTTTAATGTTGATATTCGGTTGCAATGCAAATATGATTATACCCTAAAAATCCATCCATGAGAGAGAGCATAGCATGACCCGTTGTAAGAGAATCAAGAATGTCAATATTAGGTAGCAGGAAGTTGTCTTTAGGACAATATTTATTGAGGTCCCTGAAGTATGTGCAAATATGAATGCCCCCAATGAGCTTAGCAATAGGAAAAATGTTGGAGATCCAATTAGAGTAGTCAATTGGTCGTATGAAGCCAACTACTAACAATTTCTCCAACTCCACTTTGACGAGTAATGCCACTTGTGGATGTATTATGTGGAGATTTTTCTTAATTCATTTTACATCAAGGAGTACATCTAGATGGTGAACCACAAGTGTAGGATCCAATCTAGGAATATCATAGTAAGTCCAAGAAAAAATGATGAAGCCATTGTGAAGAAGCTTGGAAAACACCTGATATTCATCCTTGGATAGAGATTTGGCTACATAAGTGATCTTTGACTAAGATTTGGTACCCAAATTAATTTCTCTAGTCTCCTCAATTAAGATAGAATATCTCTCTAATAGTTGAGTACCCATGAGGGGAAGATGAACATCCCCATCCTCTAATGCCTTAGAAAGGTTTTCACTAGAGGATACACCCTTTATTTTTACTTTTGATGAGTCTAAAAGTACCTCAGAAAGGTTTTCACTAGAAGACCATTATTTATTTTATTGTTTCTTACTTTTGGGGTTAAGGTGTTCATCTTCCCCAAAGTAAGTACTTCAATCAAGCTCAAAGATAAATCCTGATGGATGATCCTCGTCAAGACCCATAAAGTGTATGTATGCCTCTTTAGTAGGGAAAAATCGATGGGTATTGTGCCTTGTTGGTCCCAATATATCAACTTGGGATGGAGGAGGGAAAGACTAATAGTAAAAATGGATGTAGATTTGAATAGGGAGGAAACATCCATATCATTGTGGGAAAATTTAATGATCTCTTCTTAAGGGATGTCTTCAATAATAATGGATTCCACATTAACATTGTTCGAGGTACTAGGTGACAATGCAGGTTGCTTTTGTTTCTTTCCATAACCAAGCCCTTAACGTTTAGGTTGAGTAGGTGACTCAATAGGCTTGTAGGAAACTTGTTCATTTACACCCAATCCTCCTTGATAATTGACCTTTTGTGCTAGTTTATGGGTAGCTGGATAAACTTCTTGAAAGTATTTTAGAAGAGGGGGAGGATTTCCTCATGGTAAACCCACTGGCTAACATCATCATCAAGTTGTTCTTGTGCTAGAGTTCTTAGAGACTAAAAAGTAGTGGAACCCACATTCTTAGAGATCATAATCTTGATCAATGGTTCTTGTTGATGATGAGATCCTGATGTTCATCCATACATTCATGGAGATGGGGGCATGGTGTACACATTAAGCATTGTGCTCATTTCATACTCTCCACAACCCTTGTCTATGATCTTGACCTTAGAAAAAGTGGATTTAAGTGCGGATGATGGAGTGGAAGATGTAAGAAGGGCATAAGGATTGAAAAAAGAGGAGGATGGAGTTACATTTGAGGGTACAACTTCAATTCCTGGGCAATGCTGAGAATGTGGAAATGAGACCTCAAGATCATGATAGTACTCAAAAGGATGAGGGTCTACATGGACGGTGACTTTAATTCCATTATGGGGGAATTTAAGGCATTGATGATAAGTGGAAGGAACAACATGTATGACATGAATCCATGGTTGGCCAAGGAGAAGGTTATATGGTAGATCAAGATCAAGAACATGAAAAGTGGTGTATTGCATAGCAGGACCCACTTGAATGGGAAGGAAAATGGTGCCTTTTGAATCTTGTTCTTCATTCTCATAAGCTTTGATAGTGATTACCTAACTATCTAGATTAGCTTGAGTGTACCCCACCTTAATAAACTTCAATGTGAACAAGTTAGGGGAAAAGCTACCATATATCAAGACCTGTTTCACCTCATGTTTAGCAATGAGGACTTTAATGCGAAAGGAATAATTATGTGTAAATAAATAGGTGGAATATAATTTTGGCTGAAACCCAACTAGTATGTGGTGGAAAAATGACCCAAAAGTGATTGAAACTGAGTGGGATCAAAGTCATTAGGTACATGTGAATCCTACAAAGATTTAGTGAGGATTTCCTGATGGATGGGAGAAGACTTCAGTAAATCCAAGATGGATATTTGTGTAGGATTCCTCCCTAGATGATCAAGAATATTATATTGTTGGTTCACAAGACACTATTGGGATGAAGTGGATGGTCTAGGGACAGATATGTGAGTGCAACAAGTGGTAACTACAAAATTGGGTTCTTTTCCCTTAACTCTAATCATGGAGACTCGTGGATCAACTTGAGTGATACAACCAACCTTGAGTTATCATAATTGAAAGGAACTTTGCTGTAATTTATATTATTGGTTCAGTTTTTTTGACTATGTTATTGGATCCAACATTGGAATTAGATGAACTATCTTCTTGATTGTGTTTGTGGAAGGAATTTTGGAATATCTATAATTGAGCATTAGAAGATGTGGTTTGGTTACCCTCAACAACTATGTCACCTCTATCTATAAGACCTTGGATGTAATTCTTGAGCTTCATGCATTTATTAGTGGAATGTCCCTTAATCCTATGGAAATCATAGTAATCATTATCTTTTTACCAATTGGGCTTTGGTTTAGACTCATCAAATAGCTAGGTAATTGGATAAGTGATGGCATTAGCTTGAACCAACATTTGGAAACCAACATCAAGGGGCTCTCCTAAGGGAGTGAAATTTCGTTTAGCATTCCCTTGATTAGATCAATTGGATTGATTGGGAGGATGTGGTGCTCTATGAGGCATGGGTATGGTATTAGCTATGGATTGAGTTGGTGTGTTTTGGTGACCTGGGGATGTATTTTCCACTTGAATTTATTTAGTGTTGGTGACACCATTATTAACAACATTCTTATTCTTGTTCCAATAGCAAGATTTATCATTAGATTGTTTGTCCTTGTCTTCCTTATAATCTTAACTAGTCCCTTAGCTATAAGTTCCTTCTCAATGGTGAAACCCTTGTCAATAACCCCAGAAAAGGTAGATGCACAATGAAGACGTAATTGCTATGCCATCTCATGATGAAGATTCTCAATAAATATATTCATTAATTATTTTTTAGGGAGATGACATATAAGGCGGCTTGCTTGAGCACACCATCTTTGTAGCTAATTAGCAAAAATTTCCCCAAGACGTTTGTTTTTCATTAAGTCCATAGTATCTACTTCCTTCTCAAGATTGTAAAAGAAGTGAGCCACAAACTTTTCTAATAAATCAAAAAATGTGGAGATTGACCCACATAGGAGGTGTAAGAACCATTCTAATTCTTTTTCACCAAGACTACAAGGGAACAAATGTAGGAGATAGTTGTCATTGTATAAGACCTCTTGACAATGCATATATAATTCTTGAAGGTGATCTTGCCGGTCTCCTTTTCCCTTATACTTGTTGAATTTTGGAATCTAAAATTACTTAGGGAAAGGAATTGTGGAAATGGATGGATCAAATGGATATGGATATATTTCCTAAAATTTATAGGACTTCTTTGAAGAGATTCCTACTTGTAAGTCCTTGAGAGCAGCCATCGTGTCTTCCCACTCTTTGTTCAAAAACATAGACGAGGAAGGAGCTGCCATATTGGATTGAGATGGGGGATCATACTAATTATAATAAGGTGGTGGTGGTTGAGATTGATCGAGTGGTGGATTAGTATATGTCGATGGAGGTTGGATGTGTGAATATTGCTATGATGATGGAGGTAGATTGATATATTGTTGGTATTGATTGGAGTATGTTTGTTGTTGTGATGGTGGAGGCTGATAATATGATAGATTGGATTGATATTGTGGGGAGGCTTGTGGAACACCTCCATATAATGGAGGAGGTTGATATGGAGGGGGTTGATAATAAGATAGATTAGATTGATAGTTGTAGGTTTGTTCTTGTTGATGTGGTGGTGGTTGTGGATGAGATTGTTGTTGAAATGAATTGGACTAGAATTGTTGTTTATTGATATATGAGTGGTGTTGTGGTTGTTGGTGTGAATACTATTGCTATTATGGAGTAGCAAGAGGTGTAGGTGGCTGATGATAAGTGTATTACATGGAAAGATCCACAAAATATGATGATTGGTGATGTTGATGATAGTGTAGTGAGAAACAATGGGGCAGAGGATTGGAATATGAATGTGGTGGTTGTTGTAGATATTGGTATGATGCATTACCTTGCAGTTGTGATGAGGGTTTCTGTTGAGGATGAGATTGCGATTGTTGTGGGATTTTTTGATTGGATTGTGATTTTTTTTTATTGATATGAAGGTTGTTGTTGTTGGTAAGATTGTAATGGGGGTTAGGTGGTGGTGTAATGGAATGAATAGGGTTGAATTGTGGTGTTTGATTTGCAGGTGGTGGAACATGTGATGAAGATGAAGCAAATGTATGAGAAGTGTTATAAACTAGTTGTGTTGGTATGAGAGGAACATACAAGGGTGTTGATGCTAAAACATTAGAAGAATTGCCCCCAATATTTCCTTGTGGTTGATTTGGGATATTTTGTAGGAAAAATTATGTAGATGGCATAGATCTAGGTCCTTGAACATCACTATATTTTGATCTGGCCCCCATTATAGGAATCCAGAGAGGACAAGGTGGGACCCGAATGCACACATCATTTCCAAATCTTGGCTGATACCAAGTGTTCTCAAGAGGAGCTTGGGGACCTTGAGAGACTAGGGGAGGCTAAGGGACCTTGTCATGTTGAAATTCTATCCACACCCAAGTATTGTGTCATATCAAACCCAAGTGGAGGTCTAGTACCTTGCATAAGTAAAAAATAATTCATTTGGACATTAAGTGAATTGCTAAGATACTCTTCTACAGTGACTTCAAGTTGTGATACCATTCCTTACTCAAGAGGGACTCAACCATGAGGATGATTTGAATTAGTGGCTTGACTTGACATATTGGATTGTTGGGATCCTCTGTTGGAATGTAGATTAGGAGGGTAAGGTGACTGATGAGATTTTTGTTGTTGTTGTTGTTGTTACATGAGTTTCTTAGCCTATAATTGAGTGACAACATGCATGAAAGGGATGATCAAATGATTAAGATGATGTAGGACCCAAGGGAGAGAATAATTGGATAATTAATTGATTGGATAGTTTATTGATAAGAAGATGATCAATTAGACAATTGATTAGATTGATGATAGAATGACTGATTTGATGAATCAATGATAGGATGATTATTAGATGATTGATTGGTGTAGCGCTCCAATTAACATTGAGAACTTGATTTGATGGTGATTGGATTGATTGTTACTTGAGGTATCCTTACATTCTCAAGAAAAATAGATGAGGATAGCAATGAGGATGATGATCGGATAATACTTGAGATAGACAACGTTCTCAAGCATGAAAGATGATTACAACATGAACTAACCTCTTGCTCAAGGAAAGTTGATTTGGTTGATGACAATGACTAACTTAGGATGGACTAGGTTCCTAAGTAAGTGTAAAGATGATGACGAGGATTGGTTGATTAATTGATTTGGATATAAAAGTTTTCAATTTGATGCTTAGAAGACTATAATTGAATGTTTGATGATAGGGATGGTGATTAGGCATACCTAAGGATGTTCTTGTGTGATCAGGAGGATGATTTGATGAATTTTGAAAAATTTGACTGAATGAAAATGGATGATACAAAAGATTGGTAGATGATAAAAAATTTGATGGTAGAATTAGACTAAAAAAATAAGAGCTATGACTACTTGGAAGGGTTCACTCTTAGGTTTTTTTATGGGATTTTTTTCCCAAGAATAGAGTGTATCCAACTCTGTAGAATGCACATTCACTTATACAGATCCACCTCTGAGTGAAGTGCAACCACCTATGAAGACATGTAGCCACCTCTGAAGGATGATCAGGATGGATGGTGCAACTACCTATGTAGATAATGTAGCCACCTATGGACAGAGCAGATCCACCTCTGAAGATTTAGGTCTACCTATGAGGGATGGATAGGAGTGTATGTAAATGGTCAGTGTATCTACCTGTGAACAAAGAAAACTCACCTATGGGAAGAGTGGATCCACCTCTGAAGAGAGTGATTCCACCTATGTAGGATGATTGAATGGATGGTCTGATAGTCAAAGCGTAGCCGCCCAAGGGCAGAGCATAGCCACCTCTGTATAAAACATATTTTCCTATGGGGGATGACTAACTGGATGAAAATGGACTATGATACATAGTCACCTCTCCAAAAATCACAACCACCTATGGGAAAAGTGAAGCCACCTTTGTGTCAAGTGAATCCGACTATGGAAAAAAAATGACCTGACGAGAAAAATGAAAAATGAGATAGTTAGACATGAACTAGGATAGACAGGATAATCATTGGTATCACACAAGAAGACATGCCAAAAAACATAAACCTAGATTAGTTAGGTAGGTGTGTAAAATTATTGTAGGACCACCACCCAATTTATTTGGTTAATACTCCTTGATACTTGGGTGGAGCACCCTTTCTCGTGAAGGAAAATAGCTAGAGATCTTGTGAAACACACTTAATGGAATGGGTACACCTTTTATCTCTCCTTGGGAACTATCAAAGTTCAACCAAATATCTCTATCTCAACCTAAGGGAGTATGTGGTGAGTAGAATTAGGGTACAATGCGTATCACTTGCACCAAACTAAGCTACGACTGACATGTCTTATCCTAGGCTGAAACAAGCTCTCTAGTGCATCCTCTAAACACTAGGAGGGTGTGTGAGGCACGTCCATGAATAAAAAATTGTCAAAATCATGGGCCAATAAATTTCAATGGGAAAGCTCAGACTATCCCTACACGCCTAACTTGGAATCAACCAAGTATTAGTGCTTCACTAAAGATGATGCAACTAGATTGGGGTATAACTTTTGTTCTCCCCTTTTATGTACTTCATTCGTTCATGTGGTTGAGGTCATCTCTTGGGGTGATGAAATCCCCAAGTAGGCCTCCCTAATGGAAGGAAATGCTAGGAATTTTTTATCTCCATGCTCGCACGTAGTGCAAGGGGAGAGCATACACGCAGGCTAGCACTCCCAGGTAGACACTACAAAGGACTTAGATAAATTCATAGCTTTTGATCTCGAGGCTCACACATAGTGCAAGGGGAGAGAATTTATTGATGAATTGATCTCAAACATGACAAACAAGATTTTACCATTTAGAAAATCCAAATGTGCCTAGTTAGTGTGTAAATACATACACATCTTTGATTGATCATCCTAAAAAAAATGAGTTATTAGTTTTAAAACCCCTATTCTTGGATAAACGAAATGTGCAATTGGCTAATACTATTCACATACACAGACAAGACAGGTTAGTAGATTAGTACTAAGCTAGAAGTAATTTAAAATTCAAGAATAAAATTGCAATAGAAAGTTACCAGTGCAACCACCTATGAACAGGGCACAACCACTTCTGTAATTTGTGCACAACTGCTTATGAAGACTTTAGAAATGCCTCTAAATATTTGCTTAATGTCTATTTAGGTCCGTCCCTCAAGAAACATATTCACCCGAGTAGCTATAGGTCAGCTCCTATAACTCTCACAACCACCTTTGAAGATCCTTACTATTCGGTGTGTAGGTTTGCCATTTTGTAAGTTAGGTCTGCCTCTAAAACCTATCGTATCCACTTGTTTGGAAAAAAGTCTACCTATGAAGATCTTGTCATCGATGAAGACTAGAGCTAATGCATAATTTCCAATTTGAAAGGTGCAATTACCCTTGTGTCATGTGTATCTTCCTTTGCAACAGATCTTCCTTTGTAGTGGATCTGCCTCAGCAATAGATCTGCCTCTACAACGAATCCACCTTTGAAGGTAAACCTGTAAGCTATAAAATAAAAACTATAAGAAAAATAGATTAAGGGACCCATGACATGGGTCCCATTAAGCATGCCAAAAATGTGTGTAGTGTTTTTAATCTAACTAAAATGCAAGTAAATATAAAAACCATGCAAAATAAAAAACACAACAAACACTCAAGTTAAGGGCTAAGGTGAAGCCCAAACCTAAAAATAGAAGCAAAAAATGATGCCCACATTAAAGATTAGGGGTGTGCACATACTAATTAGATATTAGGTAAGTTAATCAAGATTAGAGAAAGGTAATGGAGGATGTGACATTTGGAGAGAGAAAGGGAATGGATTAAAAATGAATTTTAATTAATGTGGGCTAATGACTAAATTAAATAAATTGGTTTATTTATTCAATTTAGAGAAGAAATAAGATAAAGGGGATAAAGTATTTAATTAAATAATTAAATACCTTAGATTACTTTTGGAATAATCTAATATTAATTAAATAATAACAATATTATTTAATTAATGCAGATAGGATGATGAAATGGACAAAATAAAGGATAAATTTGACCAAATGGAAATGGTCAAATTTAGGTGTCTACAAGAACAATAAGTGACAATATGATGGTTAACCTTGATGATCCAATGCAACTCATATTAAAAACAAAATACTATAAAATAATGAAGAGATGACAAAAGTTATTAAAGATACATTTTACATGTGCACTCTTATGACTATGATCCAGGAGCTAATAAAAAATGTATGTAGAAACATCACCAAAACAAGAGCATTAGACACAATTACAACTTCATAAATTTATTTTTGAATACCATAGTTGTTCATAAGTAGATATTACATGAAGATACTATGCCACCCTATCTATATGCATAATCATAGCAACTCAAGGGATACTCCTAGGGGAGGTGTTTGGTTTCTAGTGACATATTTTTTGGCCTCATTGACATTTCTACAAATCAAGTACTAATGTATTATTTGGTTATTCAAATTTTCATGTATATGATGTGTTTTGTATATCACATACTATGTTTTCCCTTCACACATTCACATGATCTTGCTACTTGGGGGGTAATGTTTTTTTTCTTTTACAAGTTTTATGTCCTTATGCTTGCTCTTCTTGGGGGAAAAAGAGGAGTCATATTTTCACCACATCTTCCAAGACACTAATCAACCATATAAAAAATTAGTAAGATAGATATTTCCTAAATAGTTTTGCATTGACATGTTTATGTATCATACCAAATTTTTCAAGTCACAATTTAGGTTTACTTAATTATACTCAACTTTTAGTCACAATATCATTTTCATTTTTCTTTACTAGTCAATTTACATGCACTCCTTATAGTACACACAATTTGAGTGCGCATATTATCTATGAGTTTTATTTTCAATCTATGTGTAGTCACACAAGTGACATTCACTTTCTCTAGTTGCTCAATTTTTAAAATCTAGAAATCCCATATCCTTTTTTATATTAATTATTTTCTTTATTTTTACTTTGGAAAGTATACACAATTATTTTTACACACACTTTAAAGTGCTCGAAGAAAATGTAGAGGAGAAAAGTACACACCCTTACATTTTTCTTCACTAATTTTAGACCATTTACTTGGATGTCTTTGACACATGGTTCTAACATATAAATTATCTATTTTGGAATGCTCACTAACCCCAAGGTTGCATCCAACACTCTAATATATAATATCTCACAACACATAAATTTCATGACCCAATTCCTATCAATTTTCTTGAATGGAACTACACATGTAGTTTTGATCCTTAGACTAAATTGTAGACATGATATTTCCCCCCTTATTTAAAATTTGAATTTTTACTTTCCAAGGCCAAAAATCATGACATTTGATCATTACCCATTGGTGTAAGTGTTAAAAAATTTAAATTATGCATCTACGGTTGTATATACAAATTCATAATCCTATGAAACTTTCGTATAAGAATCAATGGTGAATTCATCACAAAGAATCCTAAGAGAAAATATTGTAGGAATCAATCAATAGCCCTCCTTTGCTAGCATCCATCATCAACAAAAAGAAAATATTAACATTCATCAAGTCAAAATAAAAATCATTCATCTATTTACATCAAACTTCAACAACATTCATTGCCAAAGTGCATAACAAAAATATCTATTAGGCATAAGAAACACATCTATTTACATTGAACTTCAACAACATTTAATGATCATTATAGAATCATTCATTACCACTATTTGCATCAACATTCAGTGTTATCATTTATCTCACTTTAGTATTATTAAATCAACCTAGGGGTCTCACTAATTTGTACACTTCAACACTTGCATAATAGTTCCTAATGAATTATGAAGCTCCTTTGTACCACATTGTTTTCTTTCCAAAAACATACATCAAATGAGTATTTTCCATAGATATTGAAGATCTAATTTAGCAAAGAATAAAATCATGCCAACTAGATTGAATCGTAGGTGTAGTATTGTCTTGAAATCTCAAATTCACAAGTATCAATTGTCTTGGCTTTTCAATATGGAGTCCAAAATTAGTTCCTAATTGCAAACCTTTGTCATAATATTATATTTCTCTAATGATGCTTCTTCGCACACATGAAGACACCAAAAAAATAATAATGGAGGAGTCTACATACATGTGAGTATCAATAAAATAATTTGTGACAGTATGATGGTTGACCTTGATGATCCAATGGAAATTATATTAAAAATAAAGGTTTATAAAAATAATGAAGACAAGACAAAAGTTATTAAATATGCATCATTACATGTGCAATCTTATGACTATGATCAATGTCCTAATAAAAAATATGTGGAAAAATCACCAAAAAAAATCATCAAACACAAGTTATAACAACAAAAACACATTTTTGAATACCACAATTGTTCATAAATGGAAATTGCATGATAACACTATGCCACCCTATCTATATGCACAATCATAGCATCTTATGGGATGCTCCCAAGGGAGGTGTTGGTTTCTAATGGAACATATTTCTTGGCCCCATTGACATTGCTAAAAATTACACTAATATTATTTAGTTATTCAATTTTTCATGTATATCACATTGTATGTTTTCCCTTCATACTTTCACTTAATCTTACCACTTGGGGGGTAAGACTTTGTTTCTTTTACAAATTTGATGTGCTTATGCTTGCTCTTCTTGAGGAAAAAAGAAGGGACATATTTCACAACATCCTCCAATAGACTAATCAACCAGATAGAAAAGTACCCATGAGATGTGCATTTCCTACATAGTTTTGGATTGACACATTTTCTTATCATACCCAAATTTCAAAAGTCACAATTTAGGTTTACTTAATTATAATCATTTTTTAGTCACATTATCATTATCATTTTTCTCTCTTACTAGATTTGCATGCATTCCTTATAGTACACACAATTTGAAAGGGTATCTCATTTACTAATTCTATTTTCAGTCTGTTTGTATGCATAAAGATGCCATGCACTTTCTTGTTGGTGTAAATAAAGTCTTGTACCTAGTTAATTCATTACTAGGGGACTTAGGGGACTTATTTAAATGTTAAGTTTACTTAGGTCTTAGGAAGAAATTTTTCTATGTGTTAGTTGTCATGAGATCTTATCTTATCTTTTGAATTATAACACATGTGTCCTAGGTAGTTGTGATAATTTGTCACATGTCATAGGATTAAGACACTTGTCATAATCCTGTTTAATCTTGTGTCTCACCTTGGCTATATAACTAGTTGGTTCTCTCATATTTTCATACAACTCTTGGATAATCAATTCCATTGCAATATTGAGCATTGCATATTGATATCTCTTGTGCTTTCATGAAGTGCCTAGATCTTGGGTGGTTATATAATCTTTAGCCAGATCTTGTATGGTGTAGAGTAATCTATACCAACTCTTACATGGTATCAGAGCTTGTGGGATTGCTTCTTGTTAGTATTTATTGAGAGATCTTGGTAAATCTTGAAAAGTTGAGTATGCTCTTCTCTTGCATTGAATGATGATTTGGAGAATCAAAAAATCTTGAAAGAAATACCAGATTTGGGGGTTTCCTCTTTATGGCCTTGTACTGCAACTTCAAATAAGACCTTGTTGGTGCAAATATGATCCCACCATTGAGATTAAAGGGTTCGAGAAAGTCAGTTTTTCCTTTTTTTTCATCCAAATCAAACATATGAGGCTAGATCTATGAGGGTTTGAAGCTGAAGTGTGGTTGCTAGATCTAGAAGGTAGCTATAATTTTGGAGCACTTTGGATCAAAATCGACCCTGCCATCACATCTAGAAGGGAAAAAAACCCCAAGATTGATTATCAAATCATTGAATTTGGAGAAAGTTGTTTGCTGACAAAAAAAATTGCCCAGGGAGTCACACGGCCCCCAGATCACCATTAATGTGTCATACCATACAGATTAGAAAATAATTTCATAGAAAAAAAATTTACGGGTTGATAATTTTCTGACATGAAAAAAGTTTTTTAATAAATATTTTAGATTTTTTATATAGTTCTTTGAAAAAATTATTTGAAAAAATTAAAATAAAGCATAGGGTATGCCTATGCAGACCTGTGCTGGTAGAGTACCATCTGCCATGCGACATTCCTATAGTAGGCCACGTTACATAGTAGGCCCCACAAGTAGGCTATGCGACCCAATACATGCCAGTCGACCAACTAACCAAAAACTATTGGAAGGAAATAATATTTTGACTGCGAAGAATATTCCATCGACAACCCAAAGATTTCAACAATGAGCCATGACATGCATTTGAACATCAAACTCAAACTCGTAGTTTTAGAATATTCCTTATAGGGGAGAGTATATTTTTTTGACGTGTAGGTGATTGTCAAATTTAAATACGTATATTGTTGATGTCAGTAGTGACATCAACAATTTTTTCAAAATTTCTCTCCCCTCTTCATTGAAGTTTTTCATTTTGTAGTCTAACTTCGGAGGCCCATAACTTTCTCATACGACCTCCTTTTCTTGAGATTTTTTTTAATTTGGGGTAAAATTTTATGCTTTACGTGGTGGTGCAATCACATTTTTATTTTGGTGCCTAGTTTTTCCAAAAAATGTAGATTCTCATAGTTGTTGTTGAGCCATTCTCATTTTCAAAACTTTCAGGGCTCCATTCTTGCTCCTACGGTAACATTTTTTCAATGATTTTTTTTTAAAGTGCATAAATTTTCATGTAATTTCTAATGGTGTGATTAGATTGATCTCATTCTTTCTAAAAAACTTACTTTGCACTTGTGGAAAAATTTGGCAATCTGTATGCACTAAGATCAAGTCCACTTCAATGTTTTTGGCTAGTGGCACTTGTAATCACACTAAGTATAAAGTGCCACAAATCATATTTTCTTGGGGGGTTTTATGATTGAGTAATTTGGGGGGGGGGGCTAATCTTTTAGTGGTTGATTACTTTCTTTTGTTTGATTTGTGTTCTTGCAATGGGGAAATCTCAAAATGAACTCCTAACTCCACATAATTATGCTACATGGAGAAAATCAGTATGGAACTATCTCATGATGAAAGTTCTAATAGGCTATCTAAAGGAAACCATTCCTCAACCTACTGATGCTAAAGAATTGGCAAAATGGGAGCTTGATCGTGAGAAAACGCTTGGATACATATGTTCATTAGTCTCATTTGATTTACAATTTCATGATGAATCATGCAAAACACCTAAAGAGGCTTGGGAGGCTTTTGAAAAATTGTATGGTAAAAAAATAAGATTAGGGGATGTAATCTAGATTGATAATGATTTGATGAATCTTGATCCTAAAAGTTTTGACCACATCCAAGACTATATCTCCAAAGTTAAAAGAAACTAAGAACATAGTTGAAAGATTGCAACATTGATAAAGAGGATTTATAATTGATTCTGAATGTGTTATCCAAGCCTGGTCCTGAGTATTTAGTGTTTGTTTTTAGCTTTCATACCCATCAAATTTATATGGGAGCATCATATGTTGATTCTAAGTTTGATGAATTTGAAAATTTACTAATCCAAGAGGAAGCTAAGTTAATGAACATGGGTCTAATCAAGTCTTCCAAGTCACAAACATTATTGGCTAGTGAGTCAAAGGTAAAGAATCAAGGAATATTGATAAGAAGCAAAAGAAGAAAAAGAACAAGCCACATAAAGAATTTAAATCATCTCCATCTAAAGGGGAATCATCTAAGAAGGAGAAGCTTACTTGTGCATATGGCAAGAAATCAGGGCATAATGTACATCAATGTTATTAAAAACAAATTGATGATTTGAAGCATCTTCTTAAGAAGCATTAAATCAACGAGTCTTCATCATCAAAGGGTTCATCTTATTCTTCATCATCAAAGAACAATAGACTCAAGGGGAAAGCTCTTGTTGCAGTTGCAAATTCTAAGTTAGAGAGGTGGATACTTGATTTAGGAGCCTCACATTACATGGCTTCATCAGAGAGTATGTTCTCTTCATTTGAGACTTATTCATCACCACCCATCCTAATGGCTAACAAAACATATGTGTGTGTTTGTGGGAAGGGATCCATTGACATGGATGACAAAGAATTCAACGATGTTCTTTGTGTGCCTTCATTGTCAACCAATATCCTTTCTATCTATTAGATCACACATGGTGGAGTAGGCAAGAGTGTTGAGTTCACACTAGATTCTATCATAATTCAGGATTTGCAGAGCAAAGATATAGTTGCAGTTGGGGAGGTTGATCACTAATCTCAAGTCTACACCTTCTCACATTTTGTTCTTGATGATTCGACAAATGTTCACATTGAGGCATCTTGTGTGGAGACTTTTGAGGAGATTCAGTATGGTCATTTGAATCTTGGTATTGTTTCATCTACTAAGGATCTAGTGAAAGGTGCTAATATTCCATCTCCTTCATCTATTGTTGTACCTAAGGATGCTTGTGATTCCATAGTTTGGGTTCCTAGTGATTCAGTACAACAAGACATACACCGTCTTCCAGAGATGGCTACTTGGGATGATTACTTGACAGACATTGTTGGTTTATTTTGTGAGTCCCTCATTTTAGATTTGGGAGACATCATCGATTGCATTCATCTTCTCTTTGATGGAGATGATCCTTCTTTATTTGTTGCAAGGAACACTTTGACCCTCTTGTTCATTCTCTGCATGATCATTCTTTGCAGTTTGAAGTGTGTATGGATTCTTTTGGATAACATTTGGAGGATGATTCTTTGTCTTTGGATTGTGTTCAACAATCATTTCTAGGAGATTTTGGATTGTCTTCTTTAGTAGTGTGGGCTAGAACGCCTGTTTGGAGTGTGATACCTTTCTACATCGACATGGAGACACTTGAGAATTCTTTAGAGACTTCACACAACCTATATATCATCTTGGTTTTATTTCTTCTTAAGGGGAGGAACGTCGTTTGACAGTTTTGGATCATCTTTAGCATTTAATTTCAAGCTTCTACCATCATTGTAGGAGACTCAACATTGAGGGGGGATGCATGGTCTCTCTTCTACTTCTCTCTTATGGGGGGAATTTTTCCTTGGATGGGGTTTTTTCCTTCTCATTCATCATTGAGAGCATTTTGTTTTTCTTATCTCTCTTTTGGGGAGGAGATTTGTCCCACTGGGTTTTCTCTTTTTCTCCATTTGTGAGAGATTGCATTTGCATTTGTACATGGGTACCTAACATGGCCTTGTAGTTGGGACGCATCTTTGTTTCATTTGCATAATATTCTGCTACTCCCTAAGTTGCACTTAAGGGGGGTGTTGGTGTAAATAAAGTCTTGTACTTAGTTAATTCATTACTAGGGGACTTATGGTACTTATTTACATGTTAAGTTTACTTAGGTCCTAGGAAGGAATCTTTCTAGAAGGTGTTAGTTGTCATTAGATCTTATCTTATCTTTTGACTTACAACACATGTGTTCTAGGTAGTTGTGATAAGTTGTCACATGTCATAGGATTAAGACACTTGTCATAATCTTATTTAATCTTGTGTCTCACCTTGGCTATATAACTAGGTGGTTCTCTCATATTTTCATACAATTCTTGGATAATCAATTCCATTGCAATCTTGAGCATTGCATATTGATCTCTCTTGTGCTTTCACGAAGTGCCTAGATCTTGAGTGGCTATAATCTTCAGCCAAATCTTGTATGGTGTAGAGTTATTCTATACCAACTCTTACATTTCTCTAGTTGCTCAATTCTTTTAGATCTAAAAATTTCATATCCTTTTTATAACAATTATTTTCTTTGTTTTTACTTTGGAAACTATACACAATTAGTATTACACACACTAAAGTGGGGAGAAAGTGTATGAGAGAAAAGTGCATACCCTTTCATTTTTCTTTAGCAATTTTACACCATTTGGATGTCTTTGACACATGATTCTAACACACACACACATATATATATTGGCTTGATCACTAACCCCAAGGTTGCACTCAACACTCTAATATATAATATCTCACAATATATAAACTTTTTGACTCCATTCCTATCATTTTTCTTAACTTGAGTGGAACTACACTTATAATTTTGTTCCTTAGACTAAATTGTAGACACACTCTTGTCCCCCTTTTTTTAATTTGAATTTTCACTTTTCAAGGCCAACAATCATGAGAGTTGGTCATTACCCGTTAACATGGGCATTAAAAAGTTTAAATTGCACATCTAGGGTTGCATATACAAATGCATAATCTTGTGACACTTTCATATAAAAATCAATGGTGGATAAATCTCAAAGTATCCTAAGAACAAAGATCATGTCTCATTTTGTTGGAATTAATCAATAGTCCTCATTTACAAGCAACTAGCATCAAGAACAAGCAACAATTAATATTCATTATCAACAAAAGCATATATCAAGCATAATCATTCATTTATTTGTAACAAACTTTAGCAACATTATTGGTAAGGTGCATTATAAAAGCATTAATTAGGCACAAGCAAACATCTATTTGCATCAAACTTTAATCACATTTAATGATCATCTTAGCAATATTTATTGCCACTATTTGCATCGACATTCATTGCTACCATTTTTCTCTCTTTAGTATTGTTAAATCAACCTAGGGATCTCAGTAGTTTGCACAATTCAACACTTGCATAATATTGTCTAATGATGCTCCTAAGTACCACATTATTTTCCTTCCACAAACATACATCAAACGAGCATTTTCTATAGATACTAAAGGTCTACTTCTGCACAGAATAAAATCATGTCAACTATATTGAATTGTAGGTGTATTATTGTCTTGAACTTTCAAATTCACAAGTCTCAATCGTCTGGTATCTCAAATCTAGAATCCAAATTAATTTCTAATTACAAATCTTTCTCATAATATTATATCAATCAAAACCCACATTACATTATACAAAGTAAACCCTAATCTCTGAGTTTCATTTTAAACCATCTTTTTTCTATCTTAACTAATACACCTTCAACTTAATAATCTATCAAAAAGTCTATCTGAATTTCAAATTATATTGAGCAATTTTTTAAAAAATGAACAAGTTTAATGTATAAATTTTTAAACAATAAAAATCAATCTTTGTTTAAAAATAAATTGTTTTATTTGGTAGAAAGGTACACGGTTACTAGAAAGTGAAATCGTTGTTCATTCTTCCCAAATAATAATATTTGTTAATTAATTAATTAATTAAAAAAATCCCTTATGTACTATTTCGAAGCAATCTTGTACTGTTCCAAAAAAAACACCTTGTACTGTCCCAGACGACTGCATGTACTACTCCACTAGTATTCATGTACTACAAACAGGGTAAATCAGCGGACACAATTGCATCCTATATTCTCAGAGTAGATCGTAGCCGTTGTAATGGAAGGGGCTACTGGCATTTTAAGATGCCCTCCTGAGAGCAGCGCACAGCTCGTCTCATCTTCTGTGGAGTCGCCATGCCTGCTTGCACACAGAAACATTTGATATATACATTGAGTATACTACATTGACTCTACAGATCTCTTTTGCAGGGCATGAATAAAGATAATGCTACGAAGTTTTGTGAATATATCACTGTTTTTGTGTTGCGTGCAGGCGAGGCCTCCTACAAGAAGAGGAGAAATCGCTGCACCAGTCTTGTTCTGTTTTTTAAGCTTTTCATCAACAAATTTACAGATTTGTTAATTATTGAATTAAATGGCGATAAATTTGCTAACATTAAGTTGTAATCTGAGCAGGTTTATGTTGAAATTCGTTATGCTTTGTTGGCTCTTTCAACCAGCGTTCAATCATATATGTCTTTGTAAGATCTCTTCACTCGTGGTTTTCTTTCCTATCTCATGCCCTATCTAGGGTTTATTTGTTAATTAATTTTTTTTTTAATTTTTTTTTAATGAAAGATTTTATATCATTAAAAAATTATATGGAGAACGATTTTATGTTGATAGTTCTTAGGTTAAGAGTCAAGGACTGAGAGGATCCATTCCAGCAAGGTCGTGAATCCTCACCTTATTATTTATGTCATACTGTCATCCTCATCAGTTGTACTGGGACCAATTGAACTACACCCCTTTACTAATCTCATTTAATTAACTATGAGATGTCTATTAATTTCTCTAATAGACTGACAATGAAATTCAATTGGATTTCTCTCTTGTAATCTGGATATGATTCCATGGTAATTGTCTCTCTCAAATGGACATGTATGTAACCTGGTTTTTGCATTAGTGGGAATAATGTAATTTTCTTGGAGGGCATTGCTGAAATATGATGGCGAAATGAAGTTTTACAATTGTAGACAATGGTTCTGTAGAGAGGGGCTAGCAAATTAATCCTCTTAGAGACATTACAAAATGGTCCACAGACTTAGGTACTCAGAAAATTTAGCAGTAGCAAACTTTCACATAATGTTGGCCATGCTGACACTCATAACAAATGCTTTCATATAATGATTTCACCTTTCTTTAGAATGTCATTCGCCTTTTTTTTGGTTGGAGATGCTTTTAATATCAAGTTTGTCAACTGATTTTTTAGACCACTTTGAAATTTGGTGCTACAAACATTTTTGTGCAACGTATGATTTTGGCATAGCCTATCTCTTTTACTGGTGTCTGGAAACTTAAAACAATGTGGAACCTATCATTTGCTTATAAATTTCATGCAAAATTATGTACAAATTTTGTGATTGTCATTGTGCCAAGTTAACTTAAATTCAATGGTTAATTTCTCTGGTATAGTATAAATCCTTTTCTATCTGTCTTGTGGATAACTTTAAGACAGATAAAGACTTGAAAATTATTCTATATTTTATGTGACTATGTTTTGTAGTTTGTACCATGCAATAGTCACAAAAACTGTGCAAATTTGGTGATAGCTAATTATGTCAATATAATTGCGATAATATTTTAGTTCGATACAGGGTAAAGCATAATTTTTTTTAACTATTTTATTAATATTTTATTCATTTTGTTTCTTTTGTTTTCTATTTTTAATGATGGATCATGGAGTGTGTTAATAAAAAAACTCACATGATCAAATCTAAAAACATTTCATACTAATATCATGGATTGCAATTTATTTATATCTACAACTTTGAAACTTTTCTAGCCAGCTTATTAATAACTTTAAAAAATACAACGTAAAAATTATCTTATTCTTTTATCTAACTACATTTTGTACCATGCATTGATCGTAAATTCCTTCCTTTAGAAAGAGTGACCAAAAAATACAAAGTTCTTAAATAGTTGTGTATGCATATAACAATATATGCAAAAATTATTCAGAATATAGAAACCATACAAGGCCAAGTAATCTCTTTTTAGTTGCAAAAATGATATATAGGACACAACAAAGATAAAGCATGATTTTTTTTTTCATTTTTAGTATTTTAAAAGGTAATTATGGGGTAGAGGCAAAAAATCTCATGTAATTATCATCTATAAAATTATATGAAAATAAACGTGTAAATGGAATGCACATAAGTTTCTAAGGGGAAACCAATTTGGAACATTTGGTGTTTCCACAATTCATCATTATGTAACATCATTGTTTGGGAATCAACTCACTAATATCAAGACAATCTTAATTATCTATATATCATGAGCAATTCATTACAAAAACTCATCTCATGAGCATTAATGTTCCAACACTTATTGCATTTAGTTGATACATGGGAATTCTTAGCAAGGTCTAAGTTATCTCAATATTATACAAGCTCAACCATTATTTGCACCTTGCAATGAGTTGCTCCAATTTTATAATAAAAGTCATCTACATATAACACCCAAATAAGCAAATCAGACCCAAAAATTATATAATGTAGATTAGGACTCGCTTCACATTTGGTGAACTCCATACTTTCTAGATATTCATCTATGCTAGAATACCAAGCTTTTGGTGTTTGATTGAGTCCATATTGATGAGACCAAGTATTAGCTTGGTTTTCGTTGTTTTAGTTCATGGATTTAAACATTTCCAGATACTCATTTCATATACATTCCTTACCTTATCTATCTTTTTATGTCTTTCATGCAATTTGAACTAGGTTTTGATGTATGGAATTATGTTTATGATATGTTGGTAATCACATGATTAAATGTGTGAGTGTGTATGCAGCAATTAGGAAGAGCAATCCATAGCCAAAGGATTTCAGACAAAGATGTAAGGGAAATTCCAGAACAGTAGGAATGCGACAGTTGAAGAAGTGGAAGTGCTCATTAATGATGATGATTGTGAATCCACATACCATTTAATAAGATAGTTGAAGGAAGGAGTTTGCAATGATTGGAAGCCAACGTGATTGTTCCCATAGTACACATCACTGCTATGTCGTTAAGTACAGAGTTCAAGTCCTAATTGTCTTCTTCCATCTTTTCAGTTACAATTCTAATTATATAGACTTTGTCACTCTCTATTTCATAAGGGAGTGGTAATTTGCATTTAGTTTTTTGTTTTGAGTCCTCATTCTAATAAACCTCCCCCGAACCCATTTAGTTGGCTCGGTGGTTGAGGAGTAGATATATAGCATATGGATATGTTTAGATAGATATAGTTTTTTCCATTACATAGACAATATTTTGTTAGTTTCCTATTATGCTTTCATGTGTAAGATATCTCTGAAGATTATTGTCAAATTGTGAAATCTATTTATTTGCAATGACGATGCTCTAGTTTATCGTCATGTTTCATTAATTCAAGGAGTTTAGATTTGAGTTTATTCCATGGATATAGTAACTTGAGCAAGGACCACTCAAGGTAACTGCTCTCCACTTTAATTTTTGTACTTTTAATTTCTATTTTTATATTCAATGCTTTCATTATTACAATCGTCTTAATCAAATTCTTCATTTCTTGTATGTGAATGAGATTGTGAACTAGATCTTGTCCTATGCCTCATGCTTTGTTTGTCTCAATTCATTGTCCTTCAAAGTGAGTTAAAGTTAGCAGTGTTAAGTTCATTACAGAGTTCAAGTTTAAATAGTGAACTAGTCACAGTCTTAAGTTGTAAGTACTTGTAGCAATAGTTCCAGATTTAATCATTTTTCTTGTTTTGCAATTTAAGATTCAATTCCTTTTGCATATGTGTCAACCACCTATACCAAATGATAGAGGCAATATAGAATCTCTGGATGCACCTATAGTGCCAACATCATCACAAGCTTATGTTAGCCCTAGTTGATAACCAAATGGAGTCTTTACAAGGGTTTAGTAAATTGTTCAGTTAGGAACCACCTCTGAATTGTGTGTCTATCACCAAGTTTATTGGGCATTAGTTGGACCTTAAATTTTTGGCACCATTGCCAGGGATGGTGCTACATTCAGATTCTCTTATGTTATTTAAAGCTTTCTTTGTTTAGAATTTTGTTTTTGGCATTAGGATAATTAGGTTTTAATCCACCAACACCAAAAAAATTTACTAACATTATGCAAGAGCCAATGACATAAAAAGTCATAAATTTTGTATGTGGAGGGAACGAGACGCTTTGGGAAGATTGCTCCCCTCAACACACAAAACTAGAGAGGATGTTGGTAATCAAAGAGAATAGAGTGAGGGCATTTGTGAAGAACTTTCCCTAACACCAACATCCACTGCAAATACAAAGGAGACCTTCCAAACCATGGTTGATGCAGCGATGGATGACCCACCAGAACATGTAACTTTTGAGTTCCCAATTGCCAACCAAGAGAGAGCAACTACTTTGAAGAACATACCTCCTTTAGCATTGTTTGTCTTCTATGGTTTGGTTACTAAGGATCCATATACCTTATTGTTTGAGTTTGATGTGTTGTGTAGAATCTATGATTATACAATAGATGCACATAGACAAATTGTTTCCAACTACCTTGAAGGATGTTTCTTTAAGATGGTTTATGGGTTTGGGAAGAGCTATTCTTTATTGAAATACTATGAAGACAAATTTCCTTGAGAAGTAGTAGGACTACTGTAGAGGAATTGAAAGAAGAAGAGATGACATTTTTAGGATGTCTCAAGAGGAGGACGAAATTTTGGAAGACTACATGGAAAGATTCTAGTTTTTCCTTAATCCCACCAAAACAGTCTCTTAGATGAGTCTCTAAAGCTAATATTCTTGAGAGGGATTAATGAGGATTGTATGGATGCACTTAATCTCATTGGGGTAGGAGATATTTATCAAGCACCATTTGAAGAGATCTGCAAGGCATGCAAAAACTATTCAAGGTCTTTCACAAAGAATGTTAGAGGAGATAAAACATCTTCCATCAACAAGACATCTAATGGAGTCTCTAGAGTGGCATTAAGTAACATGTTTTCAAACATGAAAGAAGATATCATAAGTCATTTGGCTACACAATTGGACACTCTACATGTGAAGAAGAAGCAAGAAGAGGTAGAGGCAGTCCTTATTGAATATTGCCCTAATTATAGGAAAAGAAAAGTTAATTGCAAGTGCAAAAGAGTGGCAAGTATTTATGAGGACAGACTGAGGAAAATATACTTTCGAGCACTGGAGGGTGAAGATGGACAAGTGTTCTACATTGCTTGGAGGAAACCATGGAAACCAAGACAAGGTATACCTCAAGATCCCTTGAATTATAATATGCCATTTCCAATTAGAAATCAAAATTTCCCTAGTTGGAACCCTCAGCCTTGGGAAAATACACAAAACCAATGGAAAAATCCTCAACCAAACCAAAACTAGTAGCAACAAAACATGTGGCCACAACAAAACTACCAAGGATCTAACTACAACCCCCAATGGCCACTACAACAAAATCAATGGCAACCTCAATGGCAAAAAGGACAATAATGGAAAAACCTAAACATGAATTATCAACAACCACAACATTTTTTGCACCCACAACAAAAAGCCATTATGCCAAATCCAACAAATCCATCTCCTTATCCACCTAGAGCAATTCAACTACCAACCTAACCTACATCTAACGCAAATAAAAATCATTTCAATAGGCCTATGCTAATGAGGCTATTCAATACCCTACTAATGGGGTAGAGGTGAGTGATGTCCACCTCAGATTAGGGAAAACATTGGCTGGACCTTCATCCCCTCAAATCACTGAGTTGGTAGATGAGGAACTCTCAATAGAGACCTTGGACAACCCACCCATGGAGCCTGAGTCAAATCAGGTTAACCAAACCAATTCAAGTCCAAAGCCTCCATTCCCTAAATGATTAATTGTTCAAAGACACGAGACACAATCTAAAGTACTTGGCTTGTTGGGACAACTTAAGGATGTGTGTATAAAGATACCCCTCATCTAAGCCATCAAGGAGATTTCCATATACACTAAAATAGTGAGAGAAATTTTCCTTAAGAAGCTAGGAAGGAAGAGAAAAGACCCTTAGATTGTTCATGTCTTAGGAAAACTTGTAGACATTATGTTGGGAAACATAACTATCCCCAAATATGCAGATCCTGGAAGTCCTGTAGTAGATGTAAGGATAAATGACACTCTCATTAAAAATACCTTGATTAACTTGGAAGTAGCTATTAATGTGATGACCAAGGAAATAATGCAGCTATTACAATTAATAGACCTTAGACCTACACCCATTGTTCTACAATTGGAAGATAGGTCATAGTTAAACTTGAGGGCATCATTGAAGACTTGGTTATTGTTGTCAATCAAATTGCACCCGAACGCTTGAATAACTAAATTCAACAATCTTTTGAAACATTGGATCAAACTCAAGTTGTGGGTGACCTATAACGAGATTGCACCTCTAGATTCTAGGCTGGCTTCCTATATGATTCTTAAATTCATAACTGGTAAATTGTTGGAAAAGGGATAGAAGTACTGAAAGTAATGCTTAAACTGTAATGAAACCTATTGATGCACCTGATTGGAAATCTAATTGCAACCTAACTCACAAATAATCACTTAGCACTTTAATTCGCACAACCTGATTTGATAGCTCAATCACTTGAATGCTCTAAACAAAGGCTTTGATTTAATGCAATATTGAGGGAAAATGAAGTTTTCACGACTAAATTAATTAATCAAGTACATGCACAGTGTATAACCAGTGAACTTAAACTAAAATTGCATACAGATATGTGAAAAAGATAGAAAAATCAGAGGTTTCAGAACTAAAAACACAGTAATTTTTTGATCAAATTCCTCACAATAACGATGCCTGAAATCTAGAAGGAAAACTCGAAAATACTGAAAAGTTAAAGGAATCCTTTGCAAATCATAAACTAATGAACCTATAAAACATTGTTGTATTAATTTGAAAGCTGAGTTACATGACAATTCACTTTGCAAAATGCAAAGGTTGAATAACAAGAACTAGTGGAAAAAAGATAAACATTTTCCAATATATACAATGAGAATGCACTTCAAAGTGCATCAGCATGAAACTAAAAGTCAATTTCAGTGAGAAAATGATAATTCCAAGGTGAAATCTGAGCAGAAGAAAAAATCCCTAAAAATAAGGTTTAAACCCATGTGAAAATGAGTGAACTCGGTCTCAATCTTGTAGTCATAATATATGCAACTGATCTGTAACTCAAATTGAACTGGAAATCTCTGAATATATGGGCCAAAACATGCAAAATCCACCTTGCTTTAATCAACTCGCCCATGATAACTGTAGATGTTTTTCTAATACATGAATTTTCTCTGAGGCTTTAACTGTTCACTAGGATAAGGATTATCAAGCTTGATAGTTATGACTGTGACTGTCATTCTATTAACATGCTCATGACTGCTCCTACTTTATTTTCAAATTCTAAATATGAAGGCCTTACATGATTGACATTGCTGCCAATATCTCTCTTTGCGCATTGTAACTTGATTATCTCAAAGAATACTTGCTTGTTAATTGTTGTCCTATCACATTGAGGAAACTTGTGCATTTAATATGGTTATGATGATATCCAATCTTTAACTTGTCTTCTCTTTGCTTTGATTTGGCACTTGAAAAATGTATGCATGATTGCTCTCCTTCATTTTTCACAGCTGTAGTTGTATGTGCTAGAGCATTACTTTTTGAAATCATGTCTTATACTTGCTTTTGATGCACGAATTCCTCTTGAAAAAGCAATAAACCACTGCTTTCAAATAAAGAGATCATTATCTTTCTTTTTAAAAGTTTTCCCATTTAATGAAGAAGCTTATGTATTCAATATGGAGTTTGTTTCAGCTTTATTCACCACATTGAAAGGTTGCATAGATCACTATGGTGACTTTTCCTTACATACTATTTATGTCATTGCTTATGAGCTGGGCTCAACCCTTGTGGGAGCCACATTTCTCACCACTCATAACAATAGTTGTTAGTTCGAATGATTTGATCATACCTGTTCCTGCACATTTAAACAAACAAGTTAGCAAAAATAATCAAAGCTGAAGGCTTCCATTAAATTAAGTTTTCTTTTGAACAATGAAATCATCTGATGGATGCCTGATTGAATGTAAATTACATTCCTGTTGGTAGCATAGGCGTAAAGTAGAATTTAATTCATTATTGCTTAGAGTAAATCTCTAATATCATTCTTTTACAAACTTGCAGGTTCATGGAGAGTGGAAACGAGTTTGCTATAGCTTGGAGACGCAATGGCTGAAGACATCAAGCGAAAGTGATTCATCATCACAGGAAATGATGAATTGCTTCTCTTCTTTGTGTTTACGTTATCTTCAGTAGTGTAGCTTTTCATTGAATTTTGTATTCATTATTTGATTGTCATAATCAAATTTAGCTACCCTCGCGGCTTGTGCGAGATTTTAGTGTTTTTACAAAATGAATAAAAAGCATTATTATGCAAATTCTCAATTTTCTTTTTCAAATACTTGCACAATAAAACTATAATTCAGATGTAATCTGATCTCTATGATGAACAATGAATACTTTAGTAGCAAAACTTGAAATTTTTTGTACCTATCAATGATGAATTTGATTCAGATCTACATGTTTGAGCTCGTAGTGAAAAATAGGTAATAGTCATAACACTAGATTCATGGGAGTACCCTAAAAATTTCATGGTATTGCAACCAAAGGCTAACCTTGCAGGATGTCCCCTTGTTCTAGGAAGACCATGGTTAGCAACAACAAATGTATTTATAGGATATAGGTTTGGAAATATGATTATCTCAAATGGAAATGTGACTAAGAAATTAATCCTTTTGTTAAGAGGGTTGTTGATGCCCTCCATCTAAAGGACTCCCTACTAATGGTATAGTTGTTGAACTGCTCGGTGCAACCTTGCTCCTATGGGAAAATTTGATTACCGCCAATGTTGTGGAACATCTTAGTGGTACAATGTCCTATAATAAGAAGCCTCTACCATGGTCCATCCATAAAGTGTAGCTAACACCTGTCCTTGTCCCTGGGCCTATGCCTATAGCTGTGTTGTAGCCTCGAGTTGCTGATGTCATGTAGTCTCTTGTGTAAGTTGGAGTGCTAACTGCTAGCTCTATTGGAGTTCTTGGTCACACTCCTATCTATATCTATCTTGATCGGTTTTCACAGTGTCTCTCTCCTGTATGGTTGTATCCCTCTCTTGTATGGCCTAATGTCTCGTAGTCATTAATGCTTGTATGTTTAGATATCTCGAATCCAATACTTGCTAGACTACTGGAGGCTATCGAGGAATAAGTAGTGGTTTTTGAGGAAGCTACTCGGAACCTATCCATCATGCTATCCCATAACCTCTCTCAAAACTTGACCATCATGAGGAGGCTTCTGAGGAGGCTGCTATGGTATCTGACCAATTTTTCCTTTTCGTTTATCTCTACCTTGTCCTCATCCTACACTGTAACCTTCTAGAGGATTAGTTAATTTGACAGAGGCATGCTAAGCAAACCAAGCAGCGTAAGTTGGTGTGCTGTTCAAATCATTAGGCCCCCCTAAGTAAACCCATGGTAATGGAATAAGATGTGAAAAATCCTAAATAGCAATCTGTAGATCCACCTGATCTCCCTAGACTGTCTCTTTGGTGGTGCGTGCATATATGGCCGTATAAGATGGTGCCATGGCATCCTGTTGGTCACCAAATTATCAAGAAACCTTATCGGGTAAATAGGTCTCTCAACGATATGATGTCAGTGGCCCATAATCCACCATGTCTGTCGAGCATAGAAGAGCTTCTCTTGATCTTCCATCCATGGTTGTGCCTGGAGCTAGGGTCTCCACCTGAATACTATCATATCATCTATGACCCTCCTCTTGTATGCTATCCTTGTCACTCTAGTGTAGTAGAGTGTAATCATGGCTTATTATTTGTATACAATGGGATCCTCTTCATCAATGTCTCTCAGTGCAATGACAGGCCTAAGCACGACAATGTGCTCCCAAGCCCAGATGTGTAGTAAAGTCACCTCGATAGATAAGTTGCAGCCTCACATGTAGACCACCTAGTGCATATCATGGTATAAGAAGCTAGTATAATTGGACAAAATGCATACATGATCATGTCATCAGCCATATCCTCCAAGAATAAACACCAGCTGATGCTCAATCCTTGGTTGCATCTGTTTAGAACTAGGACCCCCATAATCAATCTTGCGATAAATAAGGTTAAATTGCTGACACATCCATAGTGTTTGTACAGGTCAATCTGGTAACTCTCCACATATAAAGCATCAACATCTAGCACTCAAAAAATGTACTCATGATTGAGGTTTGTGTCGTAGATAACTCAGGAATCGCAAATAGGTGCTAAAAGAATGCACCAAACATCCTCAAGTGTGAAAGTCACCTCCTTGATCAAAAGATGCAAGGATGAGGTCTTAGAATGACATCTCTCCACTAGCGTGAGCATCATCGCTAAGTGCGTTTGAATCTCAAGCATGTGTACAATAAAGTGTAGGTCGATGGTGCCTTGGAAGAAACCTTGATCATCCCCGAATCTACTCAATCATGAAAAAATGCTAGGTCTCCTCTCGCGTGACTGTAGGGGATGAAAGGTGTCCTACACAAACAACGTGCACAACATCAAATTTGCTAAAAATTAGAAAAATTTCTAAAGTTTAAAATCCTAACAAATCAAGTGTTCCACTTAAACAAGTGCACTTCACTGTCAAGTTTGCAATTACGTCACACTTTTACAAGTGCATTGCTAAAAATTAAGTGCACCAATATTCACAAGTGTGTTGCACTGGTCAATTTTGAAATTGCATCACTAAAGTGCATATGCACAGTGGTTCTACAAGTGCGCCTAAGATTTCTCAATTGTATTGCTCTACAATTTTACATATGCATCACTTTAGAAAAAAACAAGTGTGCTAGTGTTTAACAAGTGCGTTGCACTTTTACAAGTGTTTCGTTGGTTGGGCAAGTGTGTCACCCACCATAACAAGTGCACTGCTTAAATAGAGATGCACTTGTAGAAAATTTTCAACCTAAAATTAACCTACCTAAAAAAGTGTACAATAAAAAAATTTCAAGGTATGTACTAGTGGTCCTACGTCGGTTGGTCATTGGAACTCACAAAATCAATCTGTAAGGTGTAGTGGAAGCACATGGTCCACCATTACGTTGGGAGCTCTGCAGGGTCTCTCTCCAAATCTCTCAAATTATCAAACTCAAAGGGTGCAAATGATTTGGAAACTGGCCCCTAGCCCTTATATATGCATGAAAATTAGGGTTTTTGAGCTAATAGGATAGTGCATGTGTATGCTGAAAACTGAAAGCTAAATGATTTAATTTATCAATTCAAATAAAAAATTCTAGCATATCATCAATAGAGCTTTTCCAAAATGAAAACAAGATGTAGAAATGAAATTCTAATTCTAAGAAATCAAAGCAAATGCATTCAAAAGGAAAGATAACTCCATTGTTTTCCTATCTACAAAGTCTTGTCTTTGCTCTCAATTTTTTTTTCATAGCAGCAAATGCACAAGAGGCTATGTAGAATGAAATTGAGAATTATGAATTTGGAGTTGTGTGTGCTTTTTGGTCAAAAGAAGGGGCTTTTATAGATGAGTTCATTCGGTGAATTCAAGTTACAAGAGAGATGTGGGATAAAAAAGTGAGATGGAGAAATCCATATTTGAAATTGATTGAAATGAGAGATAAATGAGTGGGATGATTTATGACATAATATATGTTTAGAAGGTTAGAATAAAGTGCATTTTTGAATTAATGGATGAATGATTTAATGAAAATAGATTAATGATTTTATGAATTTAAATTATTTAATGAAATATGTAAACCGATAAAGACTTGTTTATGAATGCAAATGATATTTTAATGATTAATACAAATGGACAAATAATCGATTAATGATTGATAAATGATTATGCAAATGGATAATGGTTATGAATAAATGCTTATAATATGGATAAATGGTTATAATCTGCGTAATGGATAAAAATGAATATTTATGAAATGGATTAATGAAATATGCAAATAGATTATTTAAATGAAATGGATAAATGTTTGGATATGCAAATGATTTAGGAGGAAAATATATTAATGAATTAATTAAATAGATAATGGAACCTATTTAATTAATAGAAGAAATCAAATTACTCTAAGGAAATTTTTATCTGTTTACATTTTGCCCCTCTTTGATACAATGCGGCGTATTCTCAAAAAAAATGAGAGGACTAGAAGATGATAGAGGAAAAAACATAAATATGATGAAGGAAAAATGAAATGATGAAGAAAATGATAGATGAAAGAAATGATAGATGAAAATGAGATATGAAGGAAAATGAAGGTGATGAAGCTCCTTGTGCATGTTTTTTAGCGCTTTATCATCATAGAGTGGTAAAATATGACAAATGGAAAACAAACACCATGGTATGACATAGACCAAGGTGTGTGCAAGGTAATCCATTTGTAAAATAGATAGTCATAGACAAGGAATGTCCTAACTCATACTAAGGGCAAAGTTTCCCCAGTCTTTTTGTCAAGACAAATTGTAGACAAAAATCAAATAAAAAATGAGTCATGAGACATCATCGCTCCTCTAAATCCTTCATGGGACATCCTCGAGGTGGCTAGTAACATGACCGAAGAAAATCCAAAAGATAAGACAAAATAGACCAACAAGTTTAGCAGCCATTCAGATTGTTTGCCAATTAGTGTTTGCAAGTGTGTTAAGGGACAAAGTGAATGACGAGTGGACTATTTTGACAAGACCTAGTTTCAGGAGAAGAAACATGTCATATAAGACATCAAGTGTAGTTTTGATCATGCAACTACCTGTATAAGGAAAATGATGAAGTGTGATAGTGACAAGGTTTGGTTTTAGGAAGGACACATCCTGTATAAGGCCATTGGTTTGATTGATTTTACAAATGACTATTTTGACTTGAAGACTTGTTGACCTACGTGTCTTGTTGATTCAGGATTTGTGTTTGAAGTGTAGATGATTATGTTGTGTCTAAGTTGACAGTGTCTGATTTATTTTGACTGACTCAAGAAACCCTAAAAGATTAACCTAGGGGGCCTCGGGGGCTCATCGATAGATGGCCTTGCCTACCTAGCAATGCACAAACCTCATAGTTCAATATGACCCTTGACTTTGTTTCAATGACAAAGGACTGAATCATGATTTTATTTGAAAACACCTAAATATTGACCTAATGCCTTAGGGGCACATCGACATATGGCCTTGCCTATGTTCAGTCAAAGAGGCAACATAGTTCAACAATGAAAAAGACTGACATACTGAATTTGACTCTATTTTTGGGATTATTTGAAAGTTATTTGAATGTTTTTGGGTTTTGACATGTTTTGATTTTTTTAGATTTTTTTTTTTTTTGCGGGAATCGTTAACGACCCCTATAATTCGTAAAATTTTTAGCGGTATTGGCTACACGGTTCGCTGGGAGACTAGAACTTCGTGAAAGAGTCATAGCGGAATTACTTAGCCAAGAGAGCTAGGGCCCGCCTATTTTTTAGATTTTGAAGTTTTATGATTTTTATTTTATTTTTGTGAATGTTGTTTTTTTATGTTTTCAAATGTTTTGATTTTTTTCTTTTGAAATGTTTTGAATTTTTTGTCTTTTGAAATGTTTTGATATTTTTGTCTTTTTGAACCGTTTTGATTTTTTTTGGTCTTTTTGTGGATGTTTGATTTCTTTTTTTTTGATGTTTTAATTTTTTTGGCCTTTTGAAATGTTTTGATTTTTTTGTCTTTTTAATGTTTTATGAGGATCATGAAAAATGCATGTGAATGATGCCTACAAGCAAGCGAGAAAGCATGCACAAGAATCCAAGGACAAACATGCTCTTGCCCCTAGTCAAGCTGAATACTAATTGACAGGTGTTGATGATGATGATGACGACGTTGTTTGACGTGGGAAAGAAACATTCCAAAACAACACGAGGATGATGATAATGTGACTAAAGGATTGAGGTCTACAACAAGGCTAGGAACAAAGCCAATGAATGTTTTGGATGTAGAGGTTGCATAGCAAGATTATATGGATTAGGCTTATTACATTTGGAATGACTTCTTTTCAGGATTGAATGGGATGATGCAAGGATGTTGGATAAGTGGATTGGAATCCTTAAACCAATGACAAGGGAAAAGCAAGTCCAACAATAGGTATGGAAGGATATAATGGATTGATTTTAGTAAGGGATAGGAGACATGAGGATTATTGGTTGGAAGAATTATCATATGATCTCCAAGGAATATCATATAGGAATAATTTATTTTCTCCAAGGTATGGGTTTAGATAATGCTAAGAAGGCTATGACATGATGTTTCATGAATAGTGTACAACCAAAGGATAGAAATGTCAAGAGTTTTCCCAAAGCATGATTTATGTTTGCACCCCCATCCTTATCAAGATCAAAGTAGGTCTGAAAATGGATAGAAATGATAGGGATTAAATGGATAGATGGAAATATAAGAAATTTCATGTGAAGGGTATGGGAGATGAGACAACTTGCCCCCAAGTGTAATGGTACACATAGATAATTTCTTTTACACATGATGCTTGTTTTCCAGGTTTTCATCATGACACTTATCCAAAGCACCATTGACATGGTTTTCACTATTGGATGATTTTTTTCTCTTAACTTTTTTCTTGATTTTTTTTTGTGTCACCAAGATGCCTATTTTCCAAGTTTTCATCAAAGTGAGAATTTTTGATTTTTCAATTTTTTTTGGTATTTTTAATATTTTTGGATGGCCTTTCTATTTTATATGATCACTAAATGTTCTGAATCCTTCAATGGTGTTGATGTAGAGACTGGCGCCATGATATTCAATTAATGACCTTGATGGAGTAGTTGCCTTGTCAGGATCATAACACTTGCATACAACTGATTAATGTCATTGTGGTTCTTTCTGATACTAGAGTTGGACTTATCAAAATACACACATCACGATAGAGTTCCATGAGAGTCCTTACAATAAAGAGTTGCTACCAAGATGTGATAGATTCGTGAGGTATGATTTTTGGAATGATGGATGATGGTAGATGTGGAAGGATTGTTTGGATGTTTGGATGAATCAATTTTTATTTTCCAAACTTGGGATGTTGGATGGTGGAGTTGGGAATTTTGATTGGGATATCATTTGGAACCAACACTTTCATATGCCTCGTTTGATGACCATTTTGAAGGAGGTGGACATTTATTATATGTGGGAGTCCTCTTTTCTTGTGGCTCCACATTTTGATTGACTTTTGGATTTGGAATATTTTCTTTTCTTGATCCATTTTTCTTTAGGATCCATTTTAACTTCATTTATCCACTTGGATTTTTGATTGATTCAATGGCATTTGATATTTGATTTTGAACTGTGGATTTGTAATAATTTTTTGTGTTGGTTCCAAATGGAAGGTTTGTTCATGTTAGAATGACGATTTATGGTGTGGATGGAAGAAGTGTAGGCAACACACTTATGACAAGGACTACTCATGGCCTCCATTTTGATGTTTGTATCAGATAAAGTTTCCCCCAATATCGAGGAGGTACCACTAACATCATTTGATTTTTTGATTAAAGAATAGCCAATACCTTGATGTCTAGGATTTTCATAAAATTGTATTGGTTCTTGAATTCCTTTCTCATGTATGCCTAGTCCTCTTCCTTGATGTTGCGTGCTTTGACATATTCTCTTTGCAATGGGGTATTTTTCATTTTGAAAGCAAGATGCTAACCCATCATTGTATATGTGGACACTGTTACTCGAAATCGTCTCCTCTACAAGAAATCCAATTTAAAAGTTAAAAACTAAAAATATAATTTAAATGTTAAAACTAAAAATCTAATTTAAATATTAAAACTAAAAATCTAATTTAAATGTTAAAACTAAAAATCTAAATTAAATGTTAAAATTAAAAATTGACAGTCAAAATTAAATTGCTGGATACGCTCAAAATGGATTGCTCACTGCCTTGACTGCAAGATGTGATTGAGAATTAAATGAGATGATTGCAGGATAAACTAAATATGGCATGCACTAAAAATGCCAAAATTTTCAGTATACGTTTAGAAGGTGATTGCAGGATAAACTCAAAATGGCATGCACTAAAAATGCCAAAATTTGTAGTATACGTTTAGAAGGTGATTGCAGGATGTGCCCAATATGACATAAAATATCTCTCAATTAATTATTAGCTTCTTTACCAAAAACATATTTAGAATGGCTCAAAAAAAGAGGACAGTCCTAAGACATTTGCAACAGAATAGTGGAAGAAAGTCTAAGGACTCAAATATGATGTTATTTAATTCTGAATCAAACAGACAAGGAGATCTGATGAGGTAAAGCGAACTTCTGCAAGTGGTTCATTTTAGACTCTCAAAGGCTTTTGAAGGAGATGCCTCTAAAGATGAGAAAACAAAAAAAAAACTGTATAGAAATTTAAGAAATCCTTATATGTGTCGCTGCAAATGCAAATTGAATTGCAACCATTATGACCATTATGTGTATGCAACCATCATATTGTGAAAAAAAAGTCTTGCAGCCAAAAGTACGCCATATAAGTAAAAACTTTATCTTTATTAGGTTCAATAGAGAAATTATGAGAATTTTTTTTAGTGAAGTGCAAGAAGCAAATCAATGAGTTCTTTGTATGGATGTATTTACAAAAAAAGGAAATTGGGATCCATTTATCTGCAATCAAATATATCATGCAATAATTTATGGTGATAGCAATTTAAAATCAAATACTTTCATGCCAGGTTCACCATAATATGTATGCTGAAAATTGAAAGTTGAATGATTTAATCTATAAATTCAAATAAAAAATTCTAGCATATCATCAATAGAGCTTTTCCAAAATGAAAACAAGATGCAGAAATTAAATTCTAATTCTAAGAAATCAAAGCAAATGCATTCAAAAGGAAAGATAACTCCATTGTTTTCCTATCTACAAAGTTTTTTCTTTACTCTCAAATTTTTTTTTACAACAACAAATGCACAAGAGGCTATGTAGAATGGAAATGAGAATTATGAAATTGGAGTTGTGTGCTTTTTGGTCAGAAGAAGGGGCTTTTATAGATGAATTCACAAGGTGAATTCAAGTTACGGGAGAGATGTGGGATAAAAAAATGAGATGGAGAAATCCATATTTGAAATTGATTGAAATGAGAGATAAATGAATGAGATGATTTATGACATAATATATGTTTAGAAGCTTAGAATAAAGTACATTTTTGAATTAATGGATGAATGATTTAATGAAAATAGATTAAATGATTTTATGAATTTAAATTATTTAATGAAATAAGTAAACGGATAAATATTCGTCTATGAATGCAAATGATATTTTAATGATTAATACAAATGGACAAATAATCGATTAATGATTGATAAATGATTATGCAAATGGATAATGGTTATGAATAAATGCTTATAAATGATTACAATATGGATAAATGGTTATAATCTGTGTAATGGATAAAAATGATTAATGATAAATATTTATGAAATGGATTAGTGAAATGTGCAAATGGATTGTTTAAATGAAATGGATAAATGTTTGGATATGCAAATGATTTAGGAGGAAAATATATTAATGAATTAATTAAATAGATAATGGAACCTATTTAATTAATAGAAGAAATCAAATTATTATAAGGACATTTTTATGTGTCTACAGTGCAAACCTAAAGTTTCACCCTTGTGTCTCTATTTTTGAGATTCAAAGCCTATTTTAATTATTTTATCAATGTCTTGGAGCTTATTTTTCTTCTTTTTTGTAGCCGAACTAATCTTGTAGCTATGTCACGAGCCTAATGAAAATTAGTTATTTTTTCTCGATCTCTTGAGGGGGCGGTATACCAGTAGTTATTCCTTTTGCTAGGGCACAGTGGGGCATCAAGAAAATTAGGTAAATTTTTAATTTTGATTCCAACAACATCAGGTCTTTGAAACAACGTAACGAGTGCATTGCTTCAAAGAGGGGAAAAATGTAGACACTTAAATTTGTCCTGATAATATTGCATACTTGGTTTCGCATACTAACATCACTTTCTAGTTTATTTCACCTAAATCTTCCATTTAATTAAATAATGTTAATTATTTAGTTACATTCACCTTTTCTCATATTAATTAAATAAATCAAATTTATTTAGTTAATTTATTATTCTTCATGCTAATGTCATTCTTAATTGATTAAATAATTGAAATTATTTGATTAATTGTCATATGTCTTAGTTTGATTAAATAATTCATGATTATTTAATAAAATATTTTCTCTCATTCATTTGCACAATTAAATAATTTTGATTAATTGTTTAATTGGCTAATTTCTTTCAAATCCTCCAACTTTTCCCACTTGCACAATGAATATTCCAAGGGAATATTCTATTTTCAAATTCAAGAATTTCCCCTCGAAATGGAAATATCTCTAAAATTCCTCCAACATATTTCCTAAAAATTAGGGAATTAATTGGGCCTCTCATGGATCCTAAGCCCTTGATTTGATCTTTGATCCATGCCTCATGGATTGGCAACTATTGGATTCACCCTTGATCCATGTTCACTCCTTCAATTCAATTTCATCCATTGATTATCCAATTTGATATTCACCATTGATTCCAATTTCGAAAATCTATAAATAGTGAGCCATTTCGTCATAATGATGATCCAAAAGCTTTGAGTAAACTTACTCTCTCGAATTGAATCCTCAATTTTTATCAATTTGAGAAATGTGTGATAATTGAATTCTCAATTTCATCAATTTTGTTTTGCATAAATCATGGATTTTGTCTAAATTGTAACACTCCACATCCATGAAGGACATAATCCCCCAATGGGATTAAGGTTTTCACTTGTTTGATTTCTTTCATTTGATCTACATTTGATATTTCATTTTTTGAAAGATAATTTTCTTGTGTAAACAATTTCATTGATATTTATATGTTTAATTGATCATTAGCTTTATAATTATTGTTCAATTTAGCTTTATTTGGTCAATTAGGTTTATACATCTACAAAATGATAATACAATGAGGGAAAAGATGATTATAATAACAAATCTATATTATTCTAAACAACTTAAATGATAATGAAATGGTAATATTAAGATGAAAAAGATGCTTAAAATAACAAAACTATATTATTCCAAACAACCTAAATGATAATGCAAATATGAAAAAGATGCTTAGAATAACAAATCTAAATGGTAATGCAAAGATGGAGAAGATGCTTAGAATAAAAAATCTATATTATTCTAAACAACCTAAATGATAAGATAGTGATCAAATCAAGAAATTTAATTGTTATGCATTATGTTGCCATGTAGTGAGCACTTAATTTGGTATAGCATGGGTTACTATGCACCAAGGTATGAGGAACCAAGGTGACTTTGTACCACATGCATAGGACTGACACAACAAGAAAAAAGGTAAGTCCAACATCTCACAAAGTCACAAAGCACTTTGGTGGGGCCAATTTGGAAAACCACAAACACAAGAGGTTGCCCCAATGTAACAAGAGACCACGAAGGATCTTGGTGGGTACAAAGCAAGACAATAAGGGAAAAAGATCACAAAAAACTAAGATAGGCCCCTATTTCTACCAGTCAAAGTGCACCATGATATGATGGATCATGGCGACCTCAAGTAGGTATAGTAGGAAACTCAAAAGATAAAAAAATGTAAGAGCACCAAGAAATCACAATAAATCTCAAATATCCTTTGCCATGAGGACGATAGGTGGGTGAGTTAATGTGGTCTGATGTGAGGAATTATATATCCTATGAAGACTAAGGATGGCTGGGGTAGATTCTAGGATCAACATGACATTGGATACCCAAGATGGATGAAAACCTTAAAGGGCTAGTGAACTTTGCTATAAAAACCAACTAGATAGGGACTCTTGGAGACACAATGGACAAAAAGATGGGACCTAGATGAATATGCAAAACCAACCATGTATACACTAGATACAGTTGATAATGACCAAAAAATCCCAACTGATATATTCCAGATACATTCCAAAATAAATGGATGAAGCTTAGGAATTTGGATAGTAGATTTACGCATTCTAATTCTCAATCAAGATATACCATGCAGTAGGTAATGGGATGTGGATGGATAACAAATGAAATGTGAATAGTATGGATAGGGTAGATGGGACGGACAAGGTGATGCATAAACATTTATGAATGTTGGATACAAGGTAGATAATAATTAAGCCCTCTATGAATAGTGCTTGTTTCCAGGTTTTCACCAAACATACTTATCCAAGGCACCACCAAGGGGGTTTTCACCATAGGATGATTTATTTATCTTTACTATTGATTAATTTTTTTATATGTTTTAATTTTTGTATTTTGTAGCTTTTTTAATTTTTTTGTGTTTTTCAAGGTGGGGTAACTCAACTGATTTAGGCATAGAACCACTTGAGATAGATGATATTGATAGGCTCATCCAAGGGTTCTCCTTTGGGTGTAGCTAGTTGATAGGCCCTTGAAACATATTTTATTTTTATGACATATTGACCCAACCAATTTTCCTCAAACTTACCTTTCTTTTCTTGATAATGTTGGGTGCGTTGATTCTCCTTAAGCCCAAGATCACCAATCTGGAACTAGTGGGGATGAAATTTCTTACTATAGCTTCTCTTTAGTTGATGCTGATAGACCTAAAGATTATTATAGGCATTGAGGCATAATTCATCAAGAATCTCCAAATGAATTAATTAGGAAACACGATACTCATCACCATTGACCAAATTCTTCAAAAAAACACTAAGTGATGGGAGTTCAAATTTAATAAAAAAGATGACTTTGACACCATAAACAAGGGAATATGGAGAGTGACAATTGAAGTGTGAATGGAGGTGTGGTAAGCCCAAAGGGTAGGATTCAAATGGAGGTGCCAATCACGACCAATTTCATTGACAACTTTCTTCAAGATTTTAATCAAGGTTTTATTAGTTTCCTCATCCCAGTCATTACCTTGGGGGTAATAGGGTGTAGATCAATGATGCTAGATATGAATTTGTTCACATAATTGGCTCAAATGTTGGTTATTGTATGGATTTACATTATTGGTTATGATGGTGGAAGGAATACCACATCGAAAATAGGATGAATTTGGATATTTGGGTTTCAGTGATGAGAGAGAATGGAATCGCTTCCACCCACTTAGTGAAGTATTCGATAGTGGTGATTACAAATGAATGGCCATTGGAAGATGGAGGGTAAATCTTTCCAATTAATTCTAAACACCATTGTGAAAAGAGCCATGGTGAAGTGATTGGTTGCATGTCTTGTGAAGGAGCATGTGTTAAATCTGCATGTTTCTAGTAAGGGACACACTTCTTAACAAACTCATAGACATCATGTTCCATTCTCAACCAATAGTAACCCATTTTGAGAAGCTTCTTTCCAAGAGCCATCCCACTAGTACATGACCCAAAAATTCCACTATGCACTTTTTCCAACGCTAATTTGGATTCCGCATCATTCAAACATTAGAGAAGATAGCCATCATACCCCCTATGATAAAGTGTGTCTCCAAGGATGGTATAGTAGGATGTTTGTTAGATGAAGGAGCGAAATTGATTGTGTTATATCAAGTGGAAGGGTATTATCACGAAGGTAATATAAATGTCATGTCACCAAGGGTATTGGGGGCCAACAATCTCACACACCATCTCTGTTTTAGGAGGATCATATGTTGGGATTAATAATTGCTCTACTAGGAATTCACACTCAGCACAATCATGAGGCATATCCAAGAGATACCCTATAGTAGCCATAACATTTGCAACCTTATTTTGTAGTCTAGGAACCTACTCAAACTAAATATAGCCAAAGTATTTCTTAAAATAATCCATGTGTTTATACAGGATAAGCTTTTCATATTTAGTTTGAAACTCAACATTGACCTGTTTCATTATAAGTTGTGAATCTCCATAGACATGTAGATGGGTGATATTCCATTGAAAAATAATTATCAAACCAGTGATTAAAGTTCATATTTTGCAAATTGTTTGTGCATGGGAATTCTAGCCTAAATTATTTGGGGATGAAGTCACCTTGAGAGGCGACAAAAGTGATTCATGCACTAGCTCCATGTTGTGTATAAGACCCATCAAAATAAACCTTCCAAGATTCCTCTTTTGAAACAACAAACATAGACTCGTCAAGGAACTTTGCAACCAAAGGATAGGCATCCACTAGAGGAGAATGAACCAACTAATCAACAATAACTTGCCCTTTAATTTCTTTTTGATCCACATAATCTATATCAAATTCGCTCAAGAGCATGACCCACTTAGCCATATGACCAGTTAATGATGTTCTAGATAACAGATACTTAAGTGGATCCACTTTAGAAATAAGCTTGATAGGATGATTGAGTATATAATTTCAAAGCTTCTATGAACTGAAAACAACTGTAAGGCATGCTTTTTCCATTGGATTGTAGTTAAGTTCATACCCAACAAGTGTGTGACTAATATAATAAATGGCTCTTTCCTTCCCATTTTGATCATGTTGAGCTAAAAGTGCCCCCAATACAATGAAAGTAGTGGAAATGTAAAGAAAAACTAGTTTTCCCACTATGGGAGCCATGAGGATGGGAGGATTAACAAGATACTCCTTGATTTTATTGAAGCCTTGTTGAAACATTGAATCCCATTTAAAGACTGTATCCTTTTGGAGGAGATGTGTGAAAGGCTAACACTTATTTGTAAGTTGAGCTATGAAGCCTCAGATTGATTGCAACTTACCCTGTCAACTCATTAACTGCTTTAAATTCTTGGGTGAAGGCATGTCCATGATAGCTTTAACTTTTGTACGATCAAATTCAACACCTTGTCTAGATACAATAAAGCCCAAAATCTTCCCTGATGTAACAAAAAAGACACATTTCTTGGGATTTAGTCATAGCTAATATTGCTCTAATCGGTCAAAAATTTGCTTCAAGATCTTAGGATGTTCTTCTCTAGTCTTAGATTTTCCTAACAAGTCATCAACATAATCCTCCATGATGATATGAATAAGATAATAAAAAATGAATGTCATGTCACATTGCTAAGTGGCTCCCATGTTTTTCAAACCAAAGGGCATGACTTGATAGCAGAAATTACCCCAAGTTCTAGTGAATTTTTTTATGTTGATATTTAGTTGCAATGCAAATATGATTATACCCTAAAAATCCATCCATGAGAGAGAGCATAACATGACCCGTTGTAAGAGAATCAAGAATGTCAATAATAGGTAGTGGGAAGTTGTCTTTAGGACAAGATTTATTGAGGTCCCTGAAGTATGTGCAAATATGAATTCCCCCAATGAGCTTAGCAATAAGAAAATTTTTGGAGATCCAATTAGAGTAGTCCATTGGTCATATCAAGCCAACTACTAAAAATTTCTCCAACTCGACTTTGACGAGTAAGGCCACTTGTGGACGTATTATGTGGAGCTTTTTCTTAACTTGTTTTACATCAAGGAGTACATCTAGATGGTGAACCACAAGTGTAGGATCCAATCCAGGAATATCAGAGTAAGTCTAAGAAAAATTGATTAAGCCATTGTGAAGAAGCTTGGAAATGTTCACCTGATATTCATCCTCAGATAGAGATTTGGCTACATAAGTGATCTTTGACTAAGATTTGGCACCCAAATTAATTTCTCTAGTCTCCTTAATTAAGATAGAAGATCTCTCTAATAGTTGAGTACCCATGAGGGGAAGATGAACATCCCCATCCTCTAATTCCTTAGAAAGGTTTTCACTAGAGGATACACCCTTTATTTTTACTTTTGATGAGTCTAAAAGAGCCTCAGAAAGGTTTTCACTAGAAGACCATTATTTATTTTGTTGTTTCTTATTTTTGTGGTTAGGGTGTTCATATTCCCCAAAGTAAGTAATTCAATCAAGCTCAAAGACAAAGCCTGATGGATGATCCTCGTCAAGACCCATAAAGTGTATGTATGCCTCTTTAGAAGGGAAAAATTGATGGGTATTGTGCCTCGTTGGTCCCAATCTATCAACTTGGGATGGAGGGAAAGACTAATAGTAAAAATGGATGTGGATTTGAATAGGGAGGAGACATCCATATCATTGTGGGAAAATTTAATGATCTCTTCTTTAGGGATGTCTTCAATAATAATGGATTCCACATTAACATTGTTCGAGGTACTAGGTGACAATGCAGGTTGCTTTTGTTTCTTTCCATAACCAATCCCTTGACGTTTAGGTTGAGTAGGCAACTCAATAGGCTTGTAGATACCTTGTTCATTTACACCCAATCCTCCTTGATAATTGACCTTTTGTGCCAGTTTATGGGTAGCTCGATAAACTCCTTGAAAGTATTTTAGAAGAGGGGGAGGATCAGGTTCCTCACGGTACACCCACTGGCTAACATCATCATAAAGTTGTTCTTGTGCTAGAGTTCTTAGAGACTGAAAAGTAGTGGAACCCACATTCTTAGAGATCATAATCTTGATCAATGGTTCTTGTTGATGATGAGATCTTGATGGTCATCCATACGTTCGTGGAGATGGGGGCATGGTGCACACATTAAGCGTTGTGCTCATTTAATACTCTCCACAACCCTTGTCTATGATCTTGACCTTGGAAAAAGTGGATTCAAGTGTGGATGATGGAGTGGAAGATGTAAGAAGGGAATAAGGATTGACATAAGAGGGGGATAGAGTTACATTTGAGGGTACAACTTCAACTCCGGGGAAATGTTGAGAATGTGGAAATGAGACCTCAAGATCATGATAGTACCCAAAAGGATGAGGGTCCACATGGACAGTGAATTTAATTCCATTATGGGGGAATTTAAGGCACTGATGATAAGTGGAAGGAACAACTTGTATGACATGAATCCATGGTTGGCCAAGGAGAAGTTTATATGGTAGATCGGGATCAAGAACATGAAAAGTGGTGTATTGCATAGCAGGAACCACTTGAATGGGAAGGAAAATGGTGCATTTTGAATCTTGTTCTACATTCTTATAATCTTTGATAGTGATTACCTAACTATCTAGATTAGCTTGAGTGTAGCCCACCTTCTTAATAAACTTCAATGTGAACAAGTTAGGGGAAAAAATATCATCTATCAAGACCTATTTCACCTTATGTTTAGCAATGAGGACTTCAATGTGAAAGGAATAGTTATGTGCAAATAAATAGGTGCCATATCATTCTGGCTGACACCCAACTAGTATGTGGAGGAAAAATGCCACATGTGCTTGAAACTGAGTGGGATCAAAGTCATTAGGTACATGTGCATCCTACAAATATTTAGTGAGGATTTCCTGATGGATGGGAGAAGACTTTAGTAAATCCAAGATGGATATTTGTGTAGGATTCATCCCTAGATGATCAAGAAGATTATATTGTTGGTTCACAAGAGGCTATTGGGATGAAGTGGATGGTCTAGGGACAGATATGTGAGTGCGACAAGTGGTAACTACACAATTGGGTTCTTTCCCCTTAACTCTAATCTTGAAGACTCGTGATCAACTTGAGTGGTACAACCAACCTTGAGTTATCATAATTGAAATGAACTTTGTTGTAATTTATATTATTGGTTCAGTTGTTTTGACTATTGTTATTGGATCCAGCATTGGCATTAGATGAACTATCTTCTTGATTGTGTTTGTGGAAGGCATTTTGGAATATCTATAATTGAGAATTAGAAGATGTGGTTTGGTTACCCTCAACAACTATGTCACCTCGATCTATAAGACCTTGGATGTAATTCTTGAGCTTCATGCATTTATTAGTGGAATGTCCCTTAATCCTATGGAAATTGCACTAATCATTATCTTTTTACCAATTGGGATTTGGTTTAGACTCATCAAATAGCTGGGTAATTGGATATGTGATGGCATTAGCTAGAACCAACGTTTGGAAAACAACATCAAGGGGCTCTCCTAGGGGAGTGAAATTTCATTTAGCATTCCCTTGATTAGATCGATTGGATTGATTGGGAGGATGTGGTGCTCTATGAGGCATGTATATGGTATAAGCTATGGATTGATTTGGTGTGTTTTGACGACCTTGGGATGTATTTGTCACTTGAATTTATTTAGTGTCGGTGACACCATCATTAACAACATTCTTATTCTTGTTCCAATAGCAAGATTTATCATTAGATTGTTTGTCCTTGTCTTCCTTATAATCTTAACTAGTCCCTTAGCTATAAGTGCCTTCTCAATGGTGAAACCCTTGTCAATAACCTCAGAAAAGGTAGATGCACAATGAAGACGTAATTTCTATGGCATATCATGATGAAGATTCTCAACAAATATATTCATTAATTATTTTTCAGGGAGATGACATATAAGGCAGCTTGCTTGAGCACACCATCTTTGTAGCTAATTAGAAAACATTTCCCCAAGATGTTTGTTTTGCATTAATTCCATCGTATCTACTTCCTTCTCAAGATTGTAAAAGAAGTGAGCCACAAACTTTTCTAATAAATAAAAAAATGTGGAGATTGACCCACATAGGAGGTGTAAGGACCATTCTAATGCTTTTACACCAAGACTACGAGGGAACAAATATAGGAGATAGTTGTCATTGCATAATACCTCTTGACAATGCATATATAATTCTTGAAGGTGATCTCGCGGGTCTCCTTTTCCCTTATACTTGTTGAATTTTGGAATCTAAAATTACTTAGGGAAAGGAATTGTGGCAATGGATGGATCTAATGGATAGGGATAGATTTCCTCAAATTTATAGGACTTCTTTGAAGAGGTTCCTACTTGTAAATCCTTGAGAGAAGCCATCATGTCTTCCCACTCTTTGTTCACAAACATAGACGAGGAAGGAGCTACCATATTGGGTTGAGATGGGGGATCATACTAATTATAATAAGGTGGTGGTGGTTGAAATTGATCGAGTGGTGGATTACTTGACATATTGGATTGTTGGGATCCTTCGTTGGAATGTGGATTAGGAGGGTAAGGTGACTGATGATATTTTTGTTGTTGTTGTTGTTGTTACATGAGTTTCTTAGCCTATAATTGAGTGACAACAGACATGAAAGGGATGATCAAATGATTAAGATGATGTAGGACCCAAGGGAAAGAATAATTGGATAATTAATTGATTGGATAGTTGATTCATAAGAAAATGATCAATTAGACAATTGATTAGATTGATGATAAGATGACTGATTTGATGAATCAATGATAGGATGATTATTAGATGATTGATTAGTGTAGTGCTCCAATTAAAATTGAGAACTTGATTTGATGGTGATTGGATTGATTGTTACTTGAGGTAGCCTTACATTCTCAAGAAAACTAGATGAGGATAGCAATAAGGATGATGATCAGATAATACTTGAGATAGACAATGTTCTCAAGTACGAAAGATGATTACAACATGAACTAACCTCTTGCTCAAGGAAATTTGATTTGGCTGATGACAATGACTAACTCAAGATGGACTAGGTTCCTAAGTAAGTGTAAAGATGATGATGGGGATTGGTTGATTAATTGATTTGGATATAAAAGTTTTCAATTTGATTCTTAGAAGACTATAATTGAATTTTTGATGATAGTGATGGTGATTAGACATGCCTAAGGATGTCCTTGTGTGATCAAGAGGATGATTTGATGAATTTTGAAATAATTGACTGAATGAAAATGGATGATATAGAAGATTGGTAGGTGATAAAAAATTTGATGGTAGAATCAAACTAAAAAAAAGAGCTATCACTACTTGGAAGGGTTCACTCTCAGGTTTTTGTATAGGAAACAAATTTTTCCAAGAATAGAGTGTATCCAAATCTGTAGAATGTGCATTCGCCTATACAGATCCACCTCTAAGTGAAGTGTAACCACCTATGAAGACATGTATCCACCTCTGAAGGATGATCAGGGTGGATGGCACAACTTCCTATGTAGATAATGTAGCCACCTATGGATAGAGTGGATCCACCTCTGAAGATGTAGGTCTGCCTATGAGGGATGGATAGGAGTGTATGTAAATGGTCAGCGTATCTACCTATGAAAAAATTGAAATCACCTATGGTTAGAGTAGATCCACCTTTGAAGAGAGTGATTCCACCTATGTAGGATGATTGAATGGATGGTCTGACAGTGAAAGCGTAGCCGCCCAAGGGCAGAGTAGAGCCACCTCTGTATAAAATAGATTTTCCTATGGGGGATGACTAATTGGATGAAAATGGACTATGATACATAGTCGCCTCTCCAAAAAGAACAACCACCTATGGGAAAAGCGAAGCCACCTCTGTGTCAAGTGAATCCGCCTATGGACAAAAAATGACCTGACGACAAAGGAAAAATGAAAAATTGGATAGTCAAACATGAACTAGGATAGACAGGATAATCATTGGTATAACACAAGAAGACATGCCAAACAAAATAAACCTAGATTAGTTAGGTAGGTGTCTAAAATTATTGTAGGACCACCACCAATTTCTTTGGTTAATACTCCTTGATACTTGGGTGGAGCACCCTTTCTCATGAAGGAAAATAGCTAGAGATCCTGTGAAACATGCTTAATGGCATGGGTACACCTTTTCTCTCTCCTTGGGAACTATCAAAGTTCACCCAAATATCTCTATCTCAACCTAAGGGAGTATGTAGTGAGTAGATTTAGGGTACAATACGTATCCCTTGCACCACACTAAGCTATGACTGACAGGTCTTATCCTGGGCTAAAACAGGCTCTCTAGTGCATCCTCTAAACACCAAGAGGGTGTGTGAGGCACGTCCATCAACAAAAAAATGTCACAATCATGGGCCAAGAAATTTTGGTGGGAAAGCTCAAACTATCCCTACACGCCTAACTTGGAATAAACCAAGTATTAGTGTTTCGCTAAAGATGATGCAACTAGATTGGGGTACAACTTTTGTTCTCCCCCTTTATATACTTTGTTGGTTCATGTGGTTGAGGTCATCTCTTGGGGTGATGAAATCCCCAAGTAGCCCTCCTAAAGGGAATGAAATTCTAAGAATTTTTTATCTCCATGCTCGCACGCAGTGCAAGGGGAGAGCATAGACGCAGGCTAGCACTCCCAGGTAGACACTACAAAGGACTTAGATAAATTCATAGCTTTTGATCCCTAGGCTCACACATAGTGCAAGGGGAGATAATTTATTGATGAATTGATCTCAAAAATGACAAACAAGATTTTACCATTTAGAAAATCCAAATGTTCCTAGTTAGTGTGTAAATACTTACACGTCTTTGATTGATCATCCTACAAAAAATGAGTTATTAGTTTTAAAACCCCTAGTATTGGATAAAGGAAATGTGCAATTGGCTAATACTGTTCACATACATAGACAAGACAGGTTAGTAGATTAGTACTAAGCTAGAAATAATTTAAAATTCTAGAATAAAAATGCAATAGAAAGTTACCAGTGCAACCACCTATGAACAGGGTGCAACCACATTTGTAATTTGTGTACAACTACGTATGAAGGCTTTAGAACTGCCTCTAAATATTTGCTTAATGTCAATGTAGGTTTGCCCCTGAAGAAATGTATTCACCTGAGTAGATACAATTCGGCTCCTATAACTCTCACAACCACCTCTGAAGATCCTTACTATTTGGTGTGTAGGTTCGTCGTTTCACAAGCCAGGTCCACCTCTAAAACTTATAGTATCCACTTGTTTGGAAAAAAGTCTACCTTTGAAGATCTTGCCATTGATGAAGACTAGAGCTAATGCACAATTTCCTACTTGAAAGGCACAACTACCCTTGTGTCATGTGTATCTACCTTTGCAACGGATCTTCCTTTGTAGCAGATCTGCCTTAGCAACATATCTGCCTCTACAATGAATCCACCTCTGAAGGTAAACCTGTGAGCTACAAAATAAAAACTGTAAGAAAAATAGATTAAGGGACCCATGACATGGGTCCCATTAAGCATGCCAAAAATGTGTGTAGTGTTAATCTAACTAAAATACAAGTAAACATAAAAACCAAGCAAAATAAAAAACATAACAAACGCTCAAGTTAAGGGCTAAGGTGAAGCCCAAACCTACAAATAGAAGCACAAAATGATGCCCACATTAAAGATTAGGGGTGTGCACATCCTAATTAGAGATTAGGCAAGTTAATAAAGATTAGAGAAAGGTAATGGAGGATGTGACATTTGGAGAGAGAAAGGGAATGGATTAAAAATGAATTTTAATTAATATGGACTAATGACTAAATTAAATAAATTGGTTTATTTATTCAATTTAGAGAAGAAAGAAGATAAAGGGGATAAAGTATTTCATTAAATAATTAAATACCTTAGAGTACTTTTAGAATAATCTAATATTAATTAAATAATAACAATAGTATTTAATTCATGCAAATAGGATGATGAAATGGACAAAATAAAGGATAAATTTGACCAAATGGAAATGGTCAAATTTAGTTGTCTACAAGAACAATATGTGACAATATGATGGTTAACCTTGATGACATGCATTTGAACATCAAATTCAAACTCGTAGTTTCAACATATTCCTTGCAGGGGAGAGTATATTCTTTTTGACATGTAGGCGACCATCAAATTTAAACATGTAAATTGTTGATGTCAGTAGTGACATCAACAATTTTTTTGAAATTTCTCCCCCCTCTTCATTGAAGTTTTTCATTTTGTAGTCTAACTTCGAAGGCCCATAACTTTCTTATACGACCTACTTTTATTGAGAATTTTTTTTGATTTGGGGTAGAATTTTATGCTTTATGTCGTGGTGCAATCACATTTTTATTTTGGTGCCTATTTTTCCCAGAAATTGAAAATTCTCATAGTTGCTGCTGAGCCATTCTCATTTTCAAAATTTTCAAGGCTCCATTCTTGCTCCTATGGTAACATTTTTCAGTGATTTTTTTTAAAGTGCATAATTTTTCATGTAATTTCTAATGGTGTGATCAAATTGATCTCATTATTTCTAAAAAAAATTACTTCAAGCACTTGTGGCCAAATTTGGCAATCTGTATGCACTAAGGTCAAGTCCACTTCAATGTTTTTGGCTAGTGGCACTTGTAATCACACTAAGTATAAAGTGCCACAAATCATATTTTCTTGGGGGGTTTTATGATTGAGTAATTTGGGGGGTAATCTTTTAGTGGTTGATTGTTTTATTTTGTTTGATTTGTGTTCTTGCAATTGGGAAATCTCAAATTGAACTCCTAACTCCACATAATTATGCTACATGGAGAAAATCAATATGGAACTATCTCATGATGAAAGTTCTAATAGAGTATCTAAAGGAAACCATTCCTCAACCTACTGATGCTAAAGAATTGGAAAAATGGGAGCTTGATTGTGAGAAAATGCTTGGATACATATGTTCATTAGTCTCATTTGATTTACAATTCATGTTGAATCATGCAAAACACCTAAAGAGGTTTGGGAGGCTTTTGAAAAATTGTATGGTAAAACAAATAAGATTAGGGGATGTAATCTAGATTGATAATGATTTGATGAATCTTGATCCTAAAAGTTATGACCACATCCAAGACTATATCTCCAAAGTTAAAAGAAACTAAGAACATAGTTGAAAGATTGCAACATTGATTAAGAGGATCTATAATTGATTCTAAATGTGTTATCCAAGCCCGGTCTTGAGTATTCAGTATTTTTTTTAGCTTTCATACCCATCAAATTTATATGGGAGCATCATATGTTGATCCTAAGTTTGATGAATTTGCAAATTTACTAATCGAAGAGGAAGCTAAGTTAATGAACATGGGTCTAATCCAGCCTTCCAAGTCACAAGAATTATTGGCTAGTGATTCAAAGGTAAAGAATCAAGGAATATTGATAAGAAGCAAAAGAAGAAAAAAAACAAGCCACATAAAGAATTCAAATCATCTCCCTCTAAAGGGGAATCATCTAAGAAGGAGAAGCCTACTTGTGAATATGGCAAGAAATCAGGGAATGGTGTACATCAATCTTATTCAAAACAAATTAATGAGTTGAAGCATCTTCTTAAGAAGCATTAAATCAATGAGTCTTCATCATCAAAGGGTTCATCTTATTCTTCATCATCAAAGATCAATAGACTCAAGGGGAAAGCTCTTGTTGCAGTTGCAAATTCTAAGTTAGAGAGGCAGATACTTGATTTAGGAGCCTCACATCACATGGCTTCATCAGAGAGTATGTTCTCTTTATTTGAGACTTATTCATCACCATTGATCCTAATGGCTAATAACACATATGTGTGTGTTTGTGGGAAGGGATCCATTGGCATGGATGACAAAGAATTCAACTATGTTCTTTGTGTGCCTTCATTGTCAACCAATATCCTTTCTATCTATTAGATCACACATGGTAGAGCAGGCAAGAGTGTTGAGTTCACACCAGATTCTATCATAATTCAGGATTTGTAGAGAAAAGATATAGTTGCAGTTGAGGAGGTTGATCACTAATCTCGAGTCTACACCTTCTCACATTTTGTTCTTGATGATTCGACAAATGTTCACATTGAGGCATCTTGTGTGGAGACTTTTAAGGAGATTCGGTATGGTTATTTGAATCTTGGTATTGTTTCATCTATTGAGGATCTAGTGAAAGGTGTCGATATTCCATCTCCTTTATCTATTGTTGTACCTGAGGATGCTTGCGATTCCATAGTTTTGGTTCCTAGTGATTCAGTGCAACAAGACATACATCGTCTTCCAGAGATGGCTACTTGGGATGAGTACTTGACAGACATTGTTGGTTTATTTTTTGAGTCCCTCATTTCAAATTTGGGAGACATCATTGATTGCATTCATCTTCTCTTTGATGGAGATGATCCTTCTTTAGTTGTTGAGAGGGAACACTCTGACCCTCTTGTTCATTCTCTACATGATCATTCTTTGTAGCTTGAAGTGTGTATGGATTATCTTGGATAACATTTGGAGAAGGATTCTTTGTCTTTAGAGGAGCTATCTTTGTCTTTGGATTGTGTTCAACAATCATTTCTAGGAGATTTTGGATTGTCTTCTTTATTAGTGTGGCCTAGAATGCCTGTTTGGAGTGTGATAGCTTTCGACATTAACATGGAGACACTTGAGAATTCTTTAGAGACATCACACAACCTATATATCATCTTCGTTTTATTTCTTCTTAAGGGGAGGAATGTTGTTTGACAGTTTTGGATCATCTTTAACATTTAATTTCAAGCTTCTACCATCATTGTAGGAGACTCAACATTGAGGGGGGTTGCATTGTCTCTCTTCTACTTCTCTCTTATGGGGGGATCTTTTCCTTGGATGGGGTTTTTTCCTTCTCATTCATCATTGAGAGCATTTTTTTTCTTATCTCTCTTTTGGGGAGGAGATTTGTCCCATTGGGTTTTCTCCTTTTCTCCATTTGTGAGAGATTGCATTTGCATTTGTACATGGCTACCTAACATGGCCTTGTAGTTTGGACGCATCTTTGTTTCATTTGCATAATATTCCGCTACTCCCTAAGTTGCACTTAAGGGGGGTTGTTGGTGTAAATAAAGTTTTGTACCTAGTTAATTCATTACTAGGGGACTTATGGTACTTATTTACATGTTAAGTTTACTTAGGTCTTAGGAAGGAATATTTCTAGAAGGTGTTAGTTGTCATTAGATCTTATCTTATCTTTTGACTTATAACATGTGTTCTAGGTAGTTGTGATAAGTTGTCACATGTCATAGGATTAAAACACTTGTCATAATCCTATTTAATCTTGTGTCTCACCTTGGCTATATAACTAGGTGGTTCTCTCATATCTTCATACAATTCTTGGATAATCAATTCCATTGCAATCTTGAGCATTGCATATTGATCTCTCTCATGCTTTCACGAAGTGCCTAGATCTTGGGTGGCTATAATCTTTAGCCAAATCTTGCATGGTGTAGAGTTATTCTATACCAACTCTTACATTTCTCTAGTTGCTCAATTCTTTTAGATCTAAAAAATTCATATCCTTTTTATAACAATTATTTTCTTTGTTTTTACTTTGGAAACTATACACAATTAGTATTGCACACACTAAAGTGGGGAGAAAGTGTATGAGAGAAAAGTGCATACCCTTTCATTTTTCTTTAGCAATTTTACACCATTTGGATGTCTTTGACACATGATTCTAACATATACATATATATATATATAGGCTTGATCACTAACCCCAAGGTTGCACTCAACACTCTAATATATAATATCTCACAATATATAAACTTTTTGATTCCATTCCTATCATTTTTCTTAACTTGAGTGGAACTACACTTATAATTTTGTTCCTTAGACTGAATTGTAGACATACTCTTGTCCCCCTTTTTTTTAATTTGAATTTTCACTTTTCAAGGCCAACAATCATGAGAGTTGGTCATTACCCGTTAACATGGGCATTAAAAAGTTTAAATTGTGCACCGAGGGTTGCATATACAAATGCATAATCCTGTGACACTTTCATATAAAAATCAATGGTGGATAAATCACAAAGTATCCTAAGAACAAAGAGCATGTCTCATTTTGTTGGAATTAATCAATAGTCCTCATTTACTAGCAACTAGCATCAAGAACAAGCAACAATTAATATTCATATCAAAGTGCATCACAAAAGCATATATCAAGCATAATCATTCATTTATTTGTAACAAACTTTAGCAACATTATTGGTAAGGTGCATTATAAAAGCATTAATTAGGCACAAGCAAACATCTATTTATATCAAACTTTAATCACATTTAATGACCATCTTAGCAATATTTATTGCAACTATTTGCATCGACATTCATTGCTACCATTTTTCTCGTATTGTTAAATCAACCTAGGGATCTCACTAGTTTGCACAATTCAACACTTGCATAATATTGTCTAATGATGCTCCTAAGTACCACATTATATTCCTTCCACAAACATACATCAAACGAGCATTTTCTATAGATACTAAAGGTCTACTTCTACACATAATAAAATCATGTCAACTATATTGAATTGTAGGTGTAGTATTGTCTTGAACTTTCAAATTCACAACTCTCGACCATCTGGTATCTCAAATCTAGAATCCAAATTAATTTCTAATTACAAATCTTTCTTAATATTATATCAATCAAAACCCACATTACATTATACAAAGTAAACCCTAATCTCTTCGAGTTTCATTTTAAACCATCTTTTTTCTATCTTAACTAATACACCTTCAACTTAATAATCTATCAAAAAATCTATCTGAATTTCAAATTATATTGAGCAATTTTTTAAAAAATGAACAAGTTTAATGTATAAATTTTTAAACAATAAAAATCAATCTTTGTTTAAAAATAAATTGTTTTATTTGGTAGAAAGGTACGTGGTTACTAGAAAGTGAAATCGTTGTTCACTCTTCCCAAATAATAATATTTGTTAATTAACTAGTAATCGCACCTTCGTGTGCAATGGGTACGCCGAAGATTTGTGAAGATCAATATTTTAATTTATGGTATTCTATTTGAAAGATAGAAATTGTAAAATGGGAAGTGTCAAACTTTTTTAAATAAATGAAGGTATGCATATATATTTTATTGTCACTTCATTTTAATTAACAAAATATGATTTTGTACTACAAGTCATTGTTTAAAAGTAGCACAGGGTATTTTCGTGAAGTACAATAACCAGTATAATGGCAGAAAATTTCGAGGAAATATTCACTGTATAATTCATAAGCTCTGTAAAGAACAATGTATTAAGTTTAAGATATGAAGATGATCCAAGCTCTATTGTTCATTGAATTCAACGGTGCAGCAGCATCTGATATACAATTTTGACATTTTGTCTTTAAAGTACAAGAACCAGTATAATCGGTATTTTGCAAAGGATAATAACCAGTAAAATGGCTGAAAAATGCCAGGAAATATCTACTGTCTAATTCATAAGGTCTGTAAATAACAGTGTATTAAGATTAACATATCAAGCTCTAGCAACCATTGCATTTGTAGCTTCAGTAGCAGCTGCTATACATTCAATAGTAAATAAAGTTGAGAGGAAAACTGTCAGCAGAATAGTGTCAAGAAGAAGGAAAATAAAGTTAGCCAAAAATGTATACTGTGAAATGAACATAAAAAATTTCATAGAAATAATGGCAAGTGAGTTACTAGGAAAGGTTTGGCAACCATTGCATTTACAACTGCTATACATTCAATAGTAAAAGATGTTGTCAGGAAAGCTGTAATTAAAATACAAGAAAAGTGATCTGGCCGTGTATAGATTCTCAAAAAAAAATTGACTGAAATAATGGCAACTGAGTTACCTTAAGTTTCAGCACACATTGTGTCGAGTTGTGAAGGATGCCAAAGAGAAAAGTAGCCAGTTGACAATCTGATCATTTCATATCTATTAATATCTATTATTAATATTACATTGCATTTGTAAGTTTTGTTAGAAATAAGTTAGTTGTAGATTTGTGTGTAAATCTAAGACAGCTTGGATTGGGTCTTTCAGAAGACTTTTCTACCTATTTTCTTGATAAATTTGCACAATACATTCAATCTTCTCAGATAATGTACAAAATATTTTTATGGTTCTCAAAATACAGTTCAACACAAATGGGTAAAGAATTTGCTTTCAGCAGAGCTCAAACAAGACTTGTTATGGTAGGAAAACTTTCCACAAATTATGAGGGGCATTGAATGGTGAGAGATGGCCCATCAATGATCAAAGAATGAGGTGGAGCAGAAAACATGAACCACAAACGCTTGGGAGCAGCCTGATTTGTCATCATGCCATCAATAATCTCACTAACTCTGCCATCAGTAACTCTGCTATCACTGGACAAAAAATCATCCTTCTGACTGCTAGTTTTTACCAGACTTAAAATCTTAATTTCCCCATTCCCACACACCCTTTTATATCTCAGCATTGTTTATTATTACTGGTCTTCCTGCTGTTTTGATATGTTCATGTTATGCCCATTCTTATGAATCCACTGTTAGATTTTCTAAAGGCTGTGCAGTCCACAATTTTTGAAAAAGCGGCGGAGGCCCCAGTGCATATTGTGACTAGAAGCTGACTGTATTGGAAGCTGCAAGCCTGTCTTAGATTTGATACACCTACAAATTGGATAATGTCTATCTATTCTTTGAAAGTGTCAACATCGTACATCTTCAGGGGTGGTAATCATGTGAGTCACTGACCCATGCAAAAGGAATCAAAATATCTATTTTGTATTTATGTGAAGTTTGTTTTGAAAAAGGAATCAAAAGAACTAATTTGTGTTGATGTGAAGTTTGTTTCATTGAAAGTAGATGAGAAATTTGTTTTAAATTGTCTACTTCATTATAAATCAGTGGAAGGACAGAAACATCTTCAATATGTTAAGAGTGGTTGTACATCTGTTTACATTGTTAAACCTAAAATTTGCTGTTGATTTGATCATAAAGGGTTTTTCCCAGTCTACTGCAATCAATTTCAGATTTCCATTAAATGATGCTTATCTCTAGCGGGTATGAGAATGCAGCCGTGTGCAAATCCACAAGCACATACCAATCATTGTGGTTGTGTGGAAGATTTGTGTGTTTAACTTCAGTCTGTGTAATATCTGTGAAATCATATGGGTATGGCAGTTGCAAGTCCATCAATAGGGAGAAATATCCCAAGGCGAGGGCATGTGAAAGCAACCATTGCTTCCTCTCTCTTTAAATCGGTAAAAGCACTTTTAAAACCACAAAATAAGGTCTTTTAGAGGTTGCTCTGCCTCTTCTTCCTTGTTATTGTACATACGGTAAAGTGAAAGCAAATTGTTTTGCTCTGCTTCCTCTTCCTCCCCTTTCATCGGATGTTCTTCAACAGTTAAGTGTTGGCAGGTTGTGAGTATGCTTTGAAAAATGTGGAAGCTAAGGAATCTGGGCTATTTTGCATTAGGATTGCAGAGGCCAAGACTTGGGTTATATATATAACACCTGACAACTCATGTGCAATTCTGCATCTATCTTCCCTTTTTATTTATTGTTGTAATCTAATGTAATATGAATCATTTTTTCCTAGCATCGAACGGCAAGCTCCCTTTGTGAATGGGTGCAAACATCATTTAAATTTCAGATAGCTGTGCAAGAGTTGGTGTTTTCACTGCCTTTCAAGCATAAACAGGACAATTCTGAAGTAATACTCACCGCTTAGTTAAAAAGGAAAGGCCAAACCTACAAGTAATAAAAAGCAAAAGGCAATGGCTACCAATAGCCCTTCCTAGGCTGAAAACTCAAATGTGATGCAATGCGATTCAATGCAATGCAAATCTAGTGAGATGTGTTGAACCTTCATTTAATTCCATTATGACTACGATACAGAGCCAAAATCTAAGTTTGACTGTAGAAAGGTTATCTTAGCTAACAAATAGTATGAACCAATGTAACCTTGCACAGAAATCCTAAAGCTATAATACAAGTCACATAAAAATCCTATCATATAAAGAAAGGTTATATGAAATTCTGTTGAACACACAATTTACTTACGGAAACAAAAATGACGTTGAATATTCACTTTTACAAGTCGTATTTGCCCAGAACGGTGTTTTATCGAGTTGATCAGTTACTCCCAAATCATCTTTTACCAATTTCCATCATCCACTGAAACCCATCCTAGTTTGTAGAGCATTTGCAACCATGGTGAAGGCCAGGACTTGCCTGCCACAGGCAATTCCAACTCCTCCACGCCGGTGGTGACACGTAAGTATTTTCTCGCTTTGTTTTGCTAGGGTTTCTATTTTGAGGATTGTAAATAAGCGGGGTTTTATGGGGGCAGATTTGAAGAACGTGGCGGCGTTGATAGAGAAGGGGGTGGTCACAAAGGAGGTGCGCCTCATGATAATTATACTGTGTAAATTGATATGTAAAAGAAATGCCCTAAATTGTATAGGGAAGTCGAAAGGGGTTTGCCACCAAAACTATTGCATGAAAACAATTAACCAGAACAACTTTACAAATCAAATAAAACATAGAAAGAATTGCAGAGAATTCAAACCAAGGCAAATGACTTACCTCAAGATTCTGCAAAATGTTCTCAATGCTCTCTTTCTGTCAACAATCCAATTGCATCAACAAGGCAGATATTTTTGACCAACTTCCATCCAGAGTAAATACATCTAAGAAGGCAGAAGGTGGCTGCAACGCACAGGGTACACCAACTCCAATCCACAGTAAATGTGTGAACAAGACAGAAGGCAAAACAACAAAGGCACAATGAACGATCAAGATCTATTGTAGATGGTCTTGCATCCTTTTTTCAACCGTTGATACAGAAAATGGATTGGCAAACTTCATTGAGGGAACGCCTTCGGCGTAATTAATTAATTAAAAAAATCCCTTATGTACTATTTCGAAGCAATCTTGTACTGTTCCCAAAAAGAACACCTTGTACTGTCCCAGACGACTGCGTGTACTAGTCCACTAGTATTCCTGTACTACAAACAGGGTAAATCAGCGGACACAATTGCATCCTATATTCTCAGAGTAGATCGTAGCCGTTGTAATGGAAGGGGCTACTGGCATTTTAAGATGCCCTCCTTAGAGCAGCGCACAGCTCGTCTCATCTTCTGTGGAGTCGCCATGCCTGCTTGCACACAGAAACATTTGATATATACATTGAGTATACTACATTGACTCTACAGATCTCTTTTGCAGGGCATGAATAAAGATAATGCTACGAAGGAAGTTTTGTGAATATATCACTGTTTTTGTGTTGCGTGCATGCGAGGCCTCCTACAAGAAGAGGAGAAATCGCTGCACCAGTCTTGTTCTGTTTTTTAAGCTTTTCATCAACAAATTTACCAATTTATTAATTATTGAATTAAATGGCGATAAATTTGCTAACATGAAGTTGTAATCTGAGCAGGTTTATGTTGAAATTCGTTATGCTTTGTTGGCTCTTTCAACCAGCGTTCAATCATATATGTCTTTGTAAGATCTCTTCACTCATGTGGTTTTCTGTCCTATCTCATGCCCTATCTAGGGTTTATTTGTTAATTAATTTTTATTTTTTTTTCATGGAGGATTTTATATCATTAAAAAATTATATGGAGAATGATTTTATGTTGATAGTTCTTAGGTTAAGAGTCAAGGACTGAGAGGATCCATTCCAGCAAGTTCGTGAATCCTCACCTTATTATTTATGTCATACTGTCATCCTCATCAGTTGTACTGGGACCAATTGAACTACATCCCTTTACTAATCTCATTTAATTAACTATGAGATGTCTATTAATTTCTCTAATAGACTGACATGAAATTCAATTGGATTTCTCTCTTGTAATCTGGATATGATTCCATGTTAATTGTCTCTCTCAAATGGACATGTATGTAACCTGGTTTTTGCATTAGTTGGAATAATGTAATTTTCTTGGAGGGCATTGCTGAAATATGATGGCGAAATGAAGTTTTACAATTGTAGACAATGGTCTGTAGAGAGGGGCTAGCAAATTAATCCTCTTAGAGACATTACAAAATGGTCCACAGACTTAGGTACTCAGAAAATTTAGCAGTAGCAAACTTTCACATAATGTTGGCCATGTTGACACTCATAACAAATGCTTTCTCCAACAGTTCTGCGTAAGATTTCACCATTCTTTAGAATGTCATTCGCGTTTTTTTTTGGTTGGAGATGCTTTTAATATCAAGTTTGTCAACTGATTTTTTTTACCAGTTTGAAATTTGGTGCCACAAACATTTTTGTGCAAGGTATGATTTTGGCATAGCCGATCTCTTTTACTGGTGTCTGGAAACTCGAAACAATGTGGAACCTATCATTTGCTTATAAATTTCATGCAAAATTATCTACAAATTTTGTGATTGTCATTGTGCCAAGTTAACTTAAATTCAATGGTTAATTTCTCTGGTATAGTATAAATCCTTTTCTAGCTGTCTTGTGGATAACTTTAAGACAGATAAAGACTTGAAAATTATTCTATATTTTATGTGACTATGTTTTGTAGTTTGTACCATGCAATAGTCACAAAAACTGTGCAAATTTGGTGATAGCTAATTGTGTCAATATAAATGCTATGATATTTTAGTTCGCTACAGGGTAAAGCATAATTTGTTTAAATTATTTTATTAATATTTTATTTATTTTGTTTCTTTTGTTTTCTATTTTTTAATGATGGATCATGATTTGTGTTGATAAAAAAATTTCATATTATCAAATCTAAAAACATTTCATACTAATATCATGGATTGCAATTTATTTATATCTACAACTTTGAAACTTTTCTAATCAGCTTATTAATAACTTTAAAAAGTCCAACGTAAAAATTATCTTATTCTTTTATCTAACTACATTTTGTACCATGCATTGATCGTAAATTCCTTCCTTTAGAAAGAGTGACCAAAAAATACAAAGTTCTTAAATAGCTGTGTATGCATATAAGAATATATGCAAAAATGATTCAGAAAATGGAAGCCATACAAGGCCAAGTAATCTCTTTTTAGTTGCAAAATGATATATAGGACACAACAAAGATAAAGCATGATTTTTTTTTTTCATTTTTAGTATTTTAAAAGGTAATTATGGGGTAGAGGCAAAAAATATCATGTAATTTTCATCTATAAAATTATATGAAAATAAATGTGTAAATGGAATGCACATAAGTTTCTAAGGGGAAACCCATTTGGAACATTTGGTGTTTCCACAATTCATCATTATGTAACATCATTGTTTGGGAATCAACTCACTAATATCAAGACAATCTTAATTATCTATATATCATGAGCAATTCATTACAAAAACTCATCTCATGACCATTAATGTTCCAACACTTATTGCATTTACTTGATACATGGGAATTCTTAGCAAGGTCTAAGTTATCTCAATATTATACAAGCTCAACCATTCTTTGCACCTTGCAATGAGTTGCTCCAATTTTATAATAAAAGCGATCTACATATAACACCCAAATAAGCAAATCAGACCCAAAAATTATATAATGTAGATTAGGACTCGCTTCACATTTGGTGAACTCCATACTTTCTAGATATTCATCTATGCTAGAATACCAAGCTTTTGGTGTTTGATTGAGTCCATATTGATGAGACCAAGTATTAGCTTGTTTTTCGTTGTTTTAGTTCATGCTTTTAAACATTTCCAGATACTCATTTCATATACATTCCTTACCTTATCTATCTTTTTATGTCTTTCATGCAATTTGAACTAGGTTTTGATGTATGGAATTATGTTTATGATATGTTGGTAATCACATGATTAAATGTGTGAGTGTGTATGCAACAATTAGGAAGAGCAATCCGTAGCCAAAGGATTTCAGACAGAGATGTAAGGGAAATTCCAGAACAATAGGAATGCGACAGTTGAAGAAGTGGAAGCACTCATTAATGATGATGATTGTGAATCCACAGACCATTTAATAAGATAGTTGAAGGAAGGAGTTTGCAATGATTGGAAGCCAACGTGATTGTTCCCAAAGTACACATCACTGCTATGTCGTTAAGTACAAAGTTCAAATCCTAATTGTCTTCTTCCATCTTTTCAGTTACGATTCTAATTATATAGACTTTGTCACTCTCTATTTCATAAGGGAGTGGTAATTTGCATTTAGTTTTTTGTTTTGAGTCCTCATTCTAATAAACCTCCCCCGAACCCATTAAGTTGGCTGGGTGGTTGAGGAGTAGATATATAGCATATAGATATGTTTAGATAGATATAGTTTTTTCCATTACATAGACAATATTTTGTTAGTTTCCTATTATGCTTTCATGTGTAAGATATCTCTGAAGATTATTGTCAAATTGTGAAATCTAGTTATTTGCAATGAAGATGCTCCAGTTTATCGTCATGTTTCATTAATTCAAGGAGTTTAGATTTGATTTTATTCCATGGATATAGTAACTTGAGCAAGGGCCACTCAAGGTAACTGCTCTCCACTTTAATTTTTGTACTTTTAATTTCTATTTTTATATTCAATGCTTTCATTATTACAGTCGTCTTAATCAAATTCTTCATTTCTTGTATGCAAATGAGATTGTGAACGAGATCTTGTCTTATGCCTCATGCTTTGTTTGTCTCAATGCATTGTCCTTCGAAGTGAGTTAAAGTTAGTAGTGTTAAGTTCATTACAGAGTTCAAGTTTTAATAGTGAACTAGTCACAGTCTTAAGTTGTAAGTACTTGTAGCAATAGTTCCAAATTTAATCATTTTTCTTGTTTTTCAATTTAAGATTCAATTCCTTTTACATATGTGTCAACCACCTATACCAAATGATAGAGGCAATATAGAATCTCTGGATGCACCTATAGTGCCAACATCATCACAAGCTTACGTTAGCCCTAGTTGATAACCAAATGGAGTCTTTACAAGGGTTTAGTAAATTGTTCAGTTAGGAACCACCTCTGAATTGTGTGTCTATCACCAAGTTTATTGGGCATTAGTTGAACTTTACATTTTTGGCACCATTTCCAGGGATGGTGCTACATTCAGATTCTCTTATGTTATTTCAAGCTTTCTTAGTTTAGAATTTTGTTTTCGGCATTAGGATAATTAGGTTTTAATCCACCAACACCAAAACTTTTTACTAACATTATGCAAGATCCAATGACATAAAAAGTCATAAATTTTGTATGTGGAGGGAACAAGACGCTTTGGGAAGATTTCTCCCCTCAACACACAAAACTAGAGAGGATGTTGGTAATCAAAGTGAATAGAGTGAGGGCATTCGTGAATAAATTTCCCTAACACCAACATCCACTACAAATACAAAGGAGACCTTCCAAACCATGGTTGATGCAGCGATGGATGACCCACTAGAACATGTAACTTTTGAGTTCCCAATTGCCAACCAAGAGAGAGCAACTACTTTGAAGAACATACCTCCTTTAGCATTGTTTGTCTTCTATGGTTTGGTTACTGAGGATCCAGATATCTTATTGTTTGAGTTTGATGTGTTGTGTAGAATCTATGATTATACAATAGATGCACATAGAAAAATTGTTTCCAACTACCTTGAAGGATGCTTCTTTAAGATGCTTTATGGGTTTGGGAAGAGATGTTCTTAATTGGAATACTATGAAGACAAATTTCCTTGAGAAGTAGTAGGACTACTGTAGAGGAATTGAAAGAAGAAGAGATGACATTTTTAGGATGTCTCAAAAGGAGGATGAAATTTTGGAAGACTACATGGAAAGATTCTAGTTTTTCCTTAATCCCACCAAAATAGTCTCTTAGATGAGTCTCTAAAGCTAATATTATTGAGAGGGATTAATGAGGATTGTATGGATGCACTTAATCTCATTGGGGTAGGAGATAATTATCAAGCACCATTTGAGGAGATCTGCAAGGCATGCAAAAACTATTCAAGGTCTTTCACAAAGAATGTTAGAGGAGATAAAACATCTTCCATCAACAAGACATCTAATGGAGTCTCTAGAGTGGAATTAAGTAACATGTTTTCAAACATGAAAGAAGATATCATAAGTCATTTGGCTACACAATTGGACACTCTACATGTGAAGAAGAAGCAAGAAGAGGTAGAGGCAGTCCTTATTGAATATTGCCCTTTAATTATAGACAAAGAAAAGTTAATTGCAAGTGCAAAAGAGTGGCAAGTATTTATGAGGACAGACCAAGGAAAATATACTTTCAAGCACTGGAGGGTGAAGATGGACAAGTGTTCTACATTGCTCAGAGGAAACCATGGAAACCAAGACAAGGTATACCTCAAGATCCCTTGAATTATAATATTCCATTTCCAATTAGAAATCAAAATTTCCCTAGTTGGAACCCTCAGCCTTGGGAAAATACACAAAACCAATGGAAAAATCCTCAACCAAACCAAAACTAGTAGCAACAAAACATGTGGCCACAACAAAACTATCAAGGATCTAACTACAACCCCCAATGGCCACTACAACAAAATCAATGGCTACCTCAATGGAAAAAAGGACAATAATGGAAAAACCTAAACATGAATTATCAACAACCACAACATTTTTTACACCCACAACAAAAATCCATCATGCCAAATCCAACAAAATCCATCACCTTAGCCACCTAGAGCAATTCAACTACTAGCCTAACCTGCATCTAACCCAAATAAAAAGCATTTTCAATAGGCCTATGCTAATGAGGCTATTCAATACCCTACTAATGGGGTAGAGGTGAGTGATGTCCACCTCAGATTAGGGAAAACATTGGCTAGACCTTCATCCCCTCAAATCGCTGAGTTGGTAGATGAGGAACTCTCAATAGAGACCTTGGACAACCCACCTATAGAGCTCGAGTCAAATCAAGTTAACCAAACCAATTCAAGTCCAAATCCTCCATTCCCTAAATGATTAATTGTTCAAAGACACGAGACACAATCTAAAGTACTTGGCTTGTTGGGACAACTTAAGGATGTGTGTATAAAGATACCCCTCATCTAAGCCATCAAGGAGATTTCCATATACACTAAAATAGTGAGAGAAATTTTCCTTAAGAAGCTAGGAAGGAAGAGAAAAGACCCTTAGATTGTTCATGTCTTAGGAAAACTTGTAGACATTATGTTGGGAAACATAACTATCCCCAAATATGCAGATCCTGGAAGTCTTGTAGTGGATGTAAGGATAAATGACACTCTCATTAAAAATACCTTGATTAACTTGGGAGTAGCTATTAATGTGATGACCAAGGAAGCAATGCGGCTATTACAATTAATAGACCTCAGACCTACACCCATTGTTCTACAATTGGAAGATAGGTCATAGTTAAACTTGAGGGCATCATTGAAGACTTGGTCATTGTTGTCAATCAAATTGCACCTGAACACTTGAATAACTAAATTCAGCAATCTGTTGAAACATTGGATCAAACTCAAGTTGTGGGTGACCTATAACGAGATTGAACCTCCAGATTCTAGGCCAGCTTCCTATATGATTCTCAAATTAATAACTGGTAAATTGTTGGAAAAGGGATAGAAGTACTGAAAGCAATGCTTAAACTGTAATGAAACCTATGGATGCACCTGATTGGAAATCTAATTGCAACCTAACTCACAAATAATCACTCAGCACTTTAATTCGCACAACCTAATTTGATAGCTCAATCACCTGAATGCTCTAAACAAAGGCTTTGATTTAATGCAATATTGAGGGAAAATGAAGTTTTCACAACTAAATTAATTAATCAAGTACATGCACAGTGTATAACCAATGAACTTAAACTAAAATTGCATACAGATATGTGAAAAAGACAGGAAAATTAGAGGTTTCAGAACTCAAAACACAGTAATTTTTTGATCAAATTCCTCACAATAACGATGCCTAAAATCTAGAAGGAAAACTCGAAAATACTGAAAAGTTAAAAGGAATCCTTTGCAAATCATAAACTAATGAACCTGTAAAACATTGTTGTATTAATTTGAAAGTTGAGTTACATGACAATTCACTTTGCAGAATGCAAAGGCTGAATAACAAGAACTAGTGGAAAAAAGATAAACTTTTTCCAATATATACAATGAGAATGCACTTCAAAGTGCATCAGCATGAAACTGAAAGTCAATTTCAGTGAGAAAATGATAATTCCAAGGTGAAATCCAAGCAGAAGCAAAAATCCCTAAAAATAAGGTTCAAACCCATGTGAAAATGAGTGAACTCAGTCTCAATCTTGCAGTCATAATATATGCAACTGATCTGTAACTCAAAATGAACTGGAAATCTCTGAATATATGGGCCAAAACATGCAAAATCCACCTTGCTTTAATCAACTTGCCCATAATAACTGAAATTCCATTTTTGCATGATAAATCTTCAGTTGAGGCTATAGTTATGAACTTGAGACTTACTATAAATTCCACATGTGCATGAGCGAATTTTTTTTTAGTATTTTTCCCATTTTACAATAGTTGATTTAAAAGATTATTAAAAAGCAATTAATAAAATTGCATTTAATAATTTCCAAATACAACTTTACAAAACAATAAGGGGAAAAATAGTAAAGTATGTGTCCTGCAAAAAAAAAAAAAAAAATCTCCCCTTATGACTCCTCTCCATTGTTATTTTGCAACTAACAAATAATCACTCCTTAACATGCTTTGACAATATTTGTCAATGATTTAATAATCCGCCACAATATTTAGCATAAATTCTTATATTTGATAAAGCTGACCATATTATTATTAGGAGATTTGACTTGAAGTCATGGCCACGGGAGTAAATAGAACATAATGATTTTCCTCTCAAAAGATAGTCAAAAATAAAAAACCATCGAACCATTAAAAAAAGATGATAACCCTAAAAATCATTATCTCCTTTTGACTTGTAATCTTCTGGAAATTATAGAGCGCCGCCATGGTTGCTGGTATTGGAGATTTGAGGAGCGTTTTGGAGCTCGAATCACATTTCTAAGCTATTTCTTGATAATTTCCATCTGAATTCTGTAGGAAAAGTATGTTAAGTATCACAAACTTGGCATCATCTTTTCTGTCTTGAGGCTTTTATGGGCTCCTACAGCCACGGCCATGCATTTCTTCTAATTTTTTTGCAATTTTTGTACCTATGCTTTCAAGAAGATTTCTTCATTTTGAGACATTAGATGAATTTTATCTCTGTAATTATCTAGGTTTCATTATTTCTTCTTATATTCTATGTTTTCCATGAAAAAAACCTGAATACATTCTTCTTTTGAAAGCTACAGCCATGACTGACGCTTCTTAGTAAAAAAAATGTAAATCTCCTTGATGTTAAACCCCAAAACTAAGTCTCCATTCAGCTGCAGGCTGTCATAGCTGAATCTCCATTATGGTTGTGTTGTACAAATTCTTAACAGGAAGAATGCTTCTCATTTGAAGTGTTGAACACATGCAAAAATAATATGAATGAGGTCTTTGAAAAACCTTCATTTTTTTAAAACTTCAAGTACTCCTATTCATTTATTCGCTATTTTACATGCATATTTGCATCTCTATTTTACACATGCTTCCTCACATCACTATATGTAGTCTGGTTGTGTTCTGGCCCTGACACATGATATTGAATGTCTTCATGCTGCCTCTTGAATTCTTCCATTGTCATCATCTGGAGATCACCATGTAGTTTAACCTCTATCTTCCTGTTGATTGCCCCTCTATATATATCTTGGCTGTGAGGCCTTCAAAGGACTATCATCTTTATGCCTTCTTGACTTCTTGTTGACGTATTTGATGCTATTGTTGGGCTTGATGCTTCCTTCTGCACATTGAAGCTTTCCTCATGAGTTAACCTTCTGTTGTTGCTTCAATCCTGTTGCCTTATCCAAGACTTCACCTTAGTTGGCATCTACTCCATTACACATTGTTTTCTTGACTTGACAATCTTGAAGTGAAATGATTTTATTTAAAATCTTACTACAGTCATAAGACTGTCCTATCTTGCTTCATGTTACGTGGCTATCTTAATGTGATTTTTCACTTGGATGTTGGTCTTCTTTTAGCTGCAACGTATATTGATGCTTATATTTCATTGATATGTGATGAGAAACCTTTATGTCATGTACTGTATGATGATAGATATGATTATAAATATATGCTTGGACTGCCTTAGCTCTCATGTATGCAACTTGTATTAATGACTGTCCCTTTATTTACTCTAAACTCCATAGTCACTACTTCATCTTTTTATCCTTCAAGATTATCATTCTATTGTCCTTTCGAGCAGCAAGATTATTTTCAGTTTAAGATGGAAATAAAAGCAGTTTTGACATTGACAGTCACTATTACTATACCTTGCAAAGGCTGTCCTCTTGACAATCTAACTATCCTTGCATAACTGTGGATGTTTTTCTAATACATGAATTTTCTCTGAGGCTTTAACTGTTCACTGGGATAAGGATTATCAAGCTTGATACTTATGACTGTGACTGTCATTCTATCAACATGCTCATGACTGCTCCTACTTTATTTTCAAATTCTAAATATGAAGGCTTTACATGATTGACATTGCTGCCAATATCTCTCTTTGCACATTGTAACTTGATTATCTCAAAGAATACTTGCTTGTTAATTGTTGTCCTATCACATTGAGGAAACTTATGCATTTAATATGGTTATGATGATATCCAATATTTAACTTTTCTTCTCTTTGCTTTGATTTGGCACTTGAAAAATGTATGCCTGATTGCTCTCCTTCATTTTTCACTATTGTAGTTGTATGTGCTGGAGCATTACTTTCTGAAATCATGTCTTATACTTACTTTTGATACACGAATTCCTCTTGAAAAAGCAATAAACCGCTGCTTTCAAATAAAGAGATCATTATCTTTCTTTTAAAAAGTTTTCCCATTTAATGAAGAAGCTTATGTATTCAATATGGAGTTTGTTTTAGCTTTATTCACCACATTGAAAGGTTGCATAGATCACTATGGCAACTTTTCCTTACATACTATTTATGTCATTGCTTATGAGCTGGGCTCAACCCTTGTGGGAGCCACATTTCTCACCACTCATAACAATATTTGTTAATTCAAATGATTTGATCATACCTGTTCCTGCACATTTAAACAAACAAGTTAGCAAAAATAATCGAAGCTGAAGGCTTCCATTAAATTATGTTTTCTTTTGAACAATGAAATCATCTGATGGATGCCTGATTGAATGTAAATTACATTCCTGTTGGTAGCGTAGGCGCAAAGTAGAATGTAATTCATTATTTCTTAGAGTAAATCTCTAACGTCATTCTTTTACAAACTTGCAGGTTCATGGAGCGTGGAAACGAGTTTGCTGCAGCTTGGAGACGCGATGATTGAAGACATCAAGCGAAAGTGATTCATCATCACAGGAAATGATGAATTGCTTCTCTTCTTTGTGTTTACGTTATCTTCAGTAGTGTAGCTTATCATTGAATTTTGTATTCATTATTTGATTGTCATAATCAAATTTAGTTACTCTCACGGCTTGTGTGAGATTTCAGTGTTTTTACAAAATGAATAAAAAGCATTATTATGAAAATTCTCAATTTTTTATTTCAAATACTTGCACAATAAAACTATAATTCAGATGTAATATGATCTCTATGATGAACAATGAATACTTTAGCAGAAAAACTTGAAAAAATTTGTACCTATCAATGATGAATTTGATTCAGCTCTACATGTTTGAGCTCGTAGTGAAAAATAGGTAATAGTCATAACACTAGATTCATGGGAGTACCCTAAAAATTTCATGGTATTGTAACCAAAGGATAACCTTGCAGGATATCCCCTCGTTCTAGGAAGACAATGGTTAGCAACAACAAATGTATTTATAGGCTATAGGTTTGGAAATATGATTATCTCAAATGGAAATGTGACTAAGAAATTAATCCTTTATCCACCTACCCAACCTCATGCAGGTTGAGAGTAGAACATTTGGCCTACCCTAGATGAGGAAGACCAATACTCCTTGTAGACCCTCATGACTATTGAACAAAACCCTTTGTTAAGCAACCAAGATGAGGATGATTTAATAGCACATATCATACAAAATAACTGTGGTAGGGGCCCGCAACAACAAGATTGCTTGACATGTTTGTAAGATCCTCTACAAAATGTTATCCTTGCCAGTTCATTTGAGTCAATATCCCAAAATTTTCATACTTTTCTACCACAATAATGTGTCCCAAACATAGTATGCCTTGACCTTACATCCTTCAAACAACATCCAAGACTTTGGAAATCATGCTAGGTAAAATGTTGAATGTTAGCAATGAATTAACTTTTGCACAACAAACTTCCCTGACAACTATGTTGAAGACACACACAACATACTTTGCATGGGATTACCATGACATGAGGGGGATTGAACCATCCTTGTGTATGCACAAGATATACATTAATAATGGTTTCAAACCAATAAGGAAACCCCAAAGGAGAATGAACCCTGCACTATGAGACATAGTCAAAACATAAATAATTGCTTGATGCATACTTCATTTATCCTATTTCTAGCAGTCAACAGGTGTCACCTCTAGTAATTTTCCCAAAGAAATGAGGAAAGTGGAGAGTGTGTGTGGATTATAGAGAATTAAATGTAGCCACTAGAAAATACCACTTTCCACTACCATTCATTGATCAAGTGCTTGACTCCCTAGCAATTAAAAAGTACTCCTTTCTAGATGGATTCAGTGGCTACAACCAAATTAGAATAGCTCTAGAAGATTAGGATAAAATAACCTTCACATGCTTGTGGGGCACATATTCTTATTATGTCTTTCCATTTGGGCTATGTAATGCTCTAGCCACTTTCCAAAGGGAAATACTGAGTATATTCTTAGATTTTGACATGACTCCATGGAAATATACATGGATGATTTCACAACATATGGGGACACATATGATGAAGCACTTAATAACCTAGAGGTTTTAAAAAGGTGTCAAGAACATAGCTTATCTTTGAGTCATGAGAAATGTTTCATGATGATGACCCAAGGGATTTTTCTAGGACATTTTGTGTCAAAAGATGGAACTCAAGTGGATCCCAATAAAATTAAAGTAATCTCAACACTCTTTGTGCCCCCAAAACAAAAAGATGTTAGAATTTTTCTAGGATATGTTTGGTACTATAGGAGATTCATAAAATACTTTAGCAAACTTGCAGCCCCATTATTTTTTTTACTTACAAAAGATGCATAATTTGAGTGGCCAATTGCTTATCAACACTCTTTTGAAGAACTCAAGACAACATTGACCAAAGCACCTGTCTTGAGAGGACCAAATTGGACCTTGCATTTCCACATACATACAAATGCTTCTAGTTTTTCTATAGGAGTAGTTCTTGGACAAAAGGAAGGTAATAAATATTATTTCATTTATTACATTAGAAAGAACCTACAAGGGGCATAACTCAATTACAAGGTAACAAAAAAACATATGTTGGCAGTTGTCTATGCAATTAAAAAGTTTAGACACTACATAACTGGGTATCTAGTATGCATCTACACTGATCACACAACAATAAGGTATCTAATGAATAAACCAGTGGTTGGTGGTAGGTTTGTCAAATGGTTGTTATTACTTCAATAATTTGACATCACCATAGTGGATAAGCTAGGTAAAGAAAATGTAGTGGCATATTTTTTGTCTAGACTACCAACTCAATTAGCAGAAGATGTAGATGATTTTTTTTTTTTTTAGATGAGCATTTATTTTCTCTATCTCTACACACACCTTGGTTTGCTGGCATTGCCAACTATCTTGTAGTAGGACATATACTACCTCATTTCTCCCCTAGAGAAAAGAGACAATTGGTACATAAAATTTTTCCCTACTCTTGGATAGTTGGTTATTTATTCTACATAGGCCCAAATAACATTATGAGAAGATGAGGTCTATGAAGTCCTTAAAGCTTGCCATGATGAACCTTGTGGGGGACACTTTGCAACAAAGAGGACTATACTCAAGATTCTCACCATCAGCTAATACTGGCCTACTCTCCATAAGGATGTAGTGAAATATACTAGGAGTTGTGATAGGTGCCAGAGAATGGGCAAGCCAACTAAAATAGATGAGATGCCTTTGCAACCACAGTTAGCACTAGCAACATTTGATAAATGGGGGCTAGAAATTATTAGCCCAATATCACCAACATCAAACAACAAGGAGTATATATTAGTTTACATAGATTATCTAACAAATTGGGTAGAAGTTAAAGCATTGCAGTTTGCAAGAGATGGAAAGGTGGAAAAGTTTCTATATGAAGATATATTTACCAAGTATAGAGTACCAAGAGAAATTGTCATAGATCAAGGTCCCCAATTTACATAAGAACTAATCAATAATTTGGTGAAAGAATATGAGATCAAGAATAGGAAGTCAATACCCTACCCCCCTCAAGGAAATGGGCAGGTGGAAGTAACAAATAGGGAGATTGAAAATATTCTGACCAAAACAATGCAGATTCACAAGAAGGATTAGGAAGCCAGGTTTCATGAGGCAATATGGCCCTATAGTGCAACTTGGAAGACTACAACAGGGTTTAGACCATATGAGATGGTGTATGGAAAAATAATAGTACTTCCTATTGAATTTGAACACAAAAAATTGAGGACAATAGTACAACCAGAATTGGAATTAACAACACAAAAGGAGAGATTACACAATTTGAATGCATTAGATGAAATAAGGATGGAAGTTATGCACCACATTGAGGTTGTTCAAAAATGGAGAATTAGATGCATGATTAGTTCATCAAAAATAAGCAATTCAATGTGGGTGATTGGACTTTGCTCTATGACTCAAGGTACAAATATTATAAAGGAAAGTTACAAATAAGATGGTTAGGTCCCTATGAGATACAACAAGTATTCCCAAATGGTGCAATACAGTTACAAACTTTTGATGCAGTCAAATTCTCACTACTGGTTAATGGACATAGATTGAAACTTTATAAGAAGCCAGTGTAGAAGAATGAATTTATTCTTTCCTTAATGCACACCAATATGGACTAGATAGTGACTTTGATGAATTTTTTTTACCAAACATCAAATATTCAACAACAGATACAATAGGTTATCCACATGACTTAGAAGATGAGCTACATAACTCGCCTACTGAGGTCACTCAAGCAATATTTCCTACTACATTTCATATGCACACACAACATAGGTGGTAACAATCAACAATCATTTTCAAGCGCAGTCCATGATGTAGTAGGGACCTTTAGCTTTATGCCTACAGGTGAAAAAAATCATAAAGGGACCTATTGTTGAAGGCACCTGTAGTACTTTCCTATCAGAAATTTTAAAATTTCAGCCAAATTAATTTTATATCCATCCATCTATGCTTTATTCTTCCATACATGCAGACTCAAAACTATCATTTCACTACATGTAGCTTCATCCACCTCATCCCATGTACCATTCATATCATCTTTCTTGATTTCCATGCACTATATCGTTTATTTCATATCACATCACCATACATCCCACAACCTTTCAAAAACATCATTCACCACGTGCCATGTAGTTATATCATTTATCATCGATTGCAAGTACAAGCGACCACATCAAATCTCATTGTGGGTAGTTCAAATCACTATCACGTGAGCTAAGTTTCAGTTCACTACACTTCTACAAGTACATATTAATTTTCCTTAATTATCATAAATGACAATTGTTTTTCTTACATGTTTATACATATTATATTTTGCATGCTTTGTATCATTTTTAATATTTTTAATACATCATTTCAACCTTTTCCAAGTATAATGCAATTAAGTGAGGACACTTAATGCCTTTAGTTTGGGGGGAGAGCGGTACTCTTCATTTTTATTTTCTTGATTTACAAAACCCAAACACTTTTTGCAAATCCTTTGCCATTTTGTTTTTCCCATTATGAACAGTCCTACTATCCAAGCTACAATTCAAAGTTAGAAGGAAAGGAGAAGGGGTAGAAAAACTACATTTGGAAAACATAAGCACACAGGAAAAAAGGGATTGGTGTGGTTAAAATGATAAACATAGAATTTGAGCACAAACATAGCAAATTGTCATCATGGGTGGTGATATAATCTGAAGGGAACTGTTTGCACACAATCAGTTGATGGAAGACAAATTGGTGTTGGCTATTTTTCAGCATCTTGGTTGGATAGACTACTTATTAAAACTCACAAAGTTCAATGAGGTTATGACCCAACAATTAGCTGCTACTTTATAAAATGATGAGGCAATTGTAAGAGGGTTGAAATTGGATGCTTCAAAGGCCGCCATTACAGAGGTTTCAAGATTTCCAAGAGAAGGGGAGTAGTTTCCATTCAAGGCAGGAATTGTCACTGTCAGGAATGAATTCAAAGAACATGGAGAGAACTTGGACTCATCCTTCCAAGGTACTAAAATATTATCTTTGCCATGGGTTTAGGATTTTGTTGCTTCATATATGATTAAGTATCTCACATGTGATGGTAGGAAGTCTCTTTTATACACAATCCATTTTAAACTTTTAATCCATTTTCACTATGATAGGTGTGTAAATGTTCCCAATTTTATTTATAATGTGTTGAAAGGAATGAGTTTTGAATACAAGAGGAATAGAAACAACATTGCATTGTCACATTATTGCTTAGTTACTCTATTGATAAAAATAATTTTGAGGGTTCAACTCCTACATGTTTCATGGGAGAGATTCTTAAATTACAGTCATATTAATAACATTCTTGAGGAACCTGTTATTTCAAAAAATGTGGAATCGCTTGTTATATTAGGAAGAGAAATGTCTTCTAACTCCCCTGCTACTTCACCTACCCACAATAGAGGAGAGCCATAGGACCAAATCCTGCAAGACTCACAACCTATAGCCTCTAAGTAACCCGCAATAAGAGAAACCCAAGAAACACCTACTTTTGTCAAAACACCAAAACCCAAGAAAATCAAAGGTGAATCTTCTTCTACACCTACCAAGAGGCAGGAGAAATCCACCCAGCCTAGGCATTCACACTGCCTGAAGAAGAAAGGTGTTATGACGGGATTAATTAAGAAGTAGGAAAAAGAAGATGATGTGACAGTAGAAATTGATTCAAAATTAAAGGGGGATACCCTTGGCAATGTATATACACTAGCTAAACATCAATGGTATTTCACAAGCACCTTTGAATCTGATTCAAAGGATGCCTTTGTTACTAAAAGAATGAGAAATAAAACCCCACAAGGCTCTAATAGTTAAGGTTGTGATTATGCCATGAGTGATGATAATTAATTTGTAGAAAAAGATGAAGATTTGTTTATTAAGGAAAGAAAATTTAGAAAGGAATTGCAGAAGGCACTTGAAAAAATAAAGCGATTGGAGGATTTATTGAAAAGTTATCAATCAAAGGACAATGAGAGGGACATGAAAATTAAAGAACTAGAGGAAAAAATTAATAATTTTGAACATGGTTCCAAGTTGGATGTTCTTACATAGCTTGCTCTTGTTGAAATAGGGAATAAAGAACCTATGGACAAAGGTAGACCTCCTCTAATGAGAACCCCAACTAGTCCCACTATAGTGTCCCTAGGGTATGATCTATGGAAAAGAACTGATGAGTTCTCTTAGCAGAAATGATAGCTAACCATACCAGGGTTCTTGAGAAAAAGGAAATTGAATTAAAGAAACTAACAATCAGAGTTGAGGAAATTGTAGATAAAGCTGGACAAATCCTTAAATGTAGGCCACTCATTAGGGTGTATGTTTTATTTTTACAAGAATATTTTTTTTTTACAATTTAGCCAACTAATCAATAACTTACCAATTTCCCTGAGAAAAAAAAATGAGTTTTTAATTATTTTTGTTGATTCTACACTAGATGTACAAGATCAACTATGCACATTTTACCTGCATAATCTTGTTATGCCAGATGATATTGAATAGAAGCCATTGATGTTTGTGGGAGATTTACAGGTTAGAGCACTAGCTTCTTACTTTAGGAACGAGTAGCAAAGGGGTGAAATAATGCAAGACTATGTTGAGAGAGAGAAATCTATTGCTCTCTAGATCAAGAAAGAGTCAAAGGGCCCCAGTACAATCATAGAGGAATGGACAACTATCTTGAAGCATATTAGTGTAGGTAGAAGAATCATAAATATTAGAGAGAATAATTATTTCTAGGATGCAACAACTATTTGTAGGTCTCATCCATCATGCTTTTAAGTTTGTGCAAGGAAGGTGGGAAGAATTGACTCTTGAATTACAAAAGAAGGAACCACAATATTTATATAACTTTGTAGCCATGCTTGAGAGATCTCGTAGGTGTATAGAGATTTCCAGAGACAAGGGACTCACATGGATACTTCTTACCTTTCATCCATTGATGCTCCTTTATCTAGTGCCACATTGGATAGGGGAACATAATGCAAAACAGAAAGAGGCAGAACATTTCAAATGGGCAAGACTTTCAACTTATGGGGGCTACTACTTGAAACATGAAAAATGAGTGGATGTGGTTACAAATTTCAAAAAATTGACCTTGTAATGCAACCTTTGATCCTAAACTGATTGCTTGAAGACAAGCAATACCATAGTTGGGGGGAAATGATGAGACCAAGTATTGGCTAGTTTTCTATTGTTTTAGTTCATGCTTTTAGACATTTTCATATACTCATTTCATTTACATTCCTAAAATTATCTATCTTTTTATGTATTTCATGCAACTTGAACCAAGTTTTGATGTATGGAATTATGATTATGATATGTTGGTAATTGCATGATTAAATGTGTGAGTGCGTATGGAATGCAATATGGATCTATGTTTAATTTATGGTTATTATTATTGTGTATATGTTAAATTAATTAACTCCTTGCATTCAAGAATCCATAGTAAGTAGAGTGTAACTCATAACAACTAGGAAGTGCAACTCGTAGCCAAAGGATTTTAGATAGAGATGCAAAGGAAATTTGAAAGGAAAAATAAATGAGCAATGGAAAGTACTAACTAATGAGCATTGTTTGAAGGAAAGAGATTACTAAGATATAGAGAAGCCAAACCAAGCACCACCAAATGCAAATGAGACACAAGAATTTGATAAGTAGAAAAAACAAGAAAAACCCCAGTATTATGAATGGAGGCAAAATGCCTAAAAATGATACACACACACACACACACACACACACAGAGAGAGAGAGAGTAATTAAGCCTTAAGATTGCTTGCTTGAATGAATAATGAGAGGAGAGGGACCTCAACAAATAGAGGTGAGATGTGGATTTAGAATTAGAATGTGACTCCCAACTCAATGAATGCCACCATTCATCTATGTGTGTGCAATGTGCCATGAACCTCTTAAGGAGGTGGCTACAAATATTCCTTAATAAATGAATTAAAAATAAAATGAGTCATCCTCACACATGTGTGAGAAGACAAAAATACAAAAGACTTGTAGAGATTCCTTTAGAATATTCCAAGTTAATAAATAATTATAATCAAAGAATAACCTTTACCATGTAAAGATTATTCTTCTAACATCCCCCCTTAACCTTTGCTTGGGGATTTTACATTAAACCCTTCAATGGGTTGTAATACTATATTTTTACAATGAAAGAGAGATTTATCTCTACCAAGAGCTTTGGTGAGAATATATGTCACTTGATCTTCACCTTTATAATACAAAAGAGAAATTTTATTGTCTTCAATTTTCTTTCTAATGAAGTGATGTTGAAGAGCAATGTGCTTGATCCTTGCATTCAAAAAATTGGATTCTTGGCTTAAAAAATGGCACTTTGATTATCACAATATAGAGGAGTAGGATCCATTTGAGGTAGACCCAATTCTTCAATTAATATTCTTCACCATAATGCTTCTTTGGATGCATTTGTACAACCTTTATATTTAGCTTATGTAGAACAAAGAGAAGTAGATTGTTGTTTCTTAATATTCCATGAGATTGCACTTGATCCAACAAAGAAACAATAACTACGAGTGTATCTCCCATCATTGGGATCGCCTCCTAAATTTGAATCAATATAACCTTTTAAAGAAAAATCACAATTTGCATCATAAAAAAGACCAAGATTAAGAGTACCTTTAACATATCTTAAAATTCCTTTTGCAATTTTAAAATGAGTTTGTTGTGGTTTAGACATAAATCTAGAAACTAAACCAACACTATAAGAAATATCAAGTCTAGTAAGAGTTAAATAATTCAAACTACCAACTAATTGCATATACAAAGTAGGATCAACAAAAGGAGTTTCCATATCAACCATTAATTTAGTTCCTAATTCACAAGAAGTAGCAACACACTTTGCATGTCATTCATTTTAAATCTATCTAAGAGAGCTTGAGTATATTTATGTTGAGAAATAAAAATACCTTTAGGTGTTTTCCAAATTTGTATACCCAAAAAATAATGTAATAGGCCTAAATCAATCATTTGAAATTGTTGATTGAGTTGAGACTTAACATCACTAATCAAATTATTAGAACTAGAAGTGATAATTAAATCATCAACATATAAAATAATAATCATGATATGATTTTCACTATGCTTAATATATAAATTTTAATCATTTTTACTTCTAATGAAACCTTGAGATAGAAAGAAAGCATTAATTTTTTAATACCATTATCTAGGATATTGTTTTAAACCATAAACTGATTTCTTCAATTTGCAAACAAGATGTTCATTTCCTTCCTTAATGAAACCCAAAGGTTGAGACATAAATTTCTTCATGTAAATCACCATTTAAAAATGCACTTTTAACATCCATTTGATGAATAGGCCAATGCATATGAGAAGCTAAAGCAGGAACTAATTTAATAGTTGGCATCTTAGCTAATGAGCAAATATTTCATTATAATCTAAACCTTCAACTTGAGAGAATCCCCTAGCAACTAATCTAGCTTTAAACTTTCTAACTTTATTATTTGCATTAACCTTAGTTTTATACAACCATTTGCATGAAACAATATTCTTTCCTTGAGGTAAGGGAACTAAATCCCAAGTTTTATTAGCAATTAAAGTATCATATTCTTCTTGCATAACCTTTTTCGAATGAGGTTGATCTTTAGCTTGTTCATAAGTTTGAGAATCATTTGTCTTTAAGATAAAGCCTCTCAAAATCAACTACCAAAATGTCATCCGTTTTACATGATTTAGGTTTCCAAGTTAGGACAACACTTTGGTCAAAAGGAAATTCATCCTAAATTGGTTCTTCATCATATTTAGGTGTCGATACACTCGGATCCCATGGATATATGAGTTTATTTTTTCTATCTAAAAGAGTATTCTTGTTGTGTACCTCACAAGTGGTTGATTCTCTGAACAAATCAATATCCAAATCAAAGAGACTAAAAATATCATGAACACCCATCTCCATAGGTTCTATTTAGAAATTAAACCATTACCCATCTAAACTATAATCACAAGAGAGATAATAAACCATCATCATAGGTTGATTTGGAGACTTCAACATGCTCTTCTTCTAAAAGTGCATTAGTGATCTCCAAAAATGTCATCATTTGCATCTACTCCACTAGTGTCATCAAAGAACCTGATAGTCTTAGAAACAACACTAGATAAATCAAAACTTGTACTAAAAGAAACTATTTTGTATTGCTTCCCATGCACAATTGTAGCGACATGCATGTCTAAGAAGTCATCATGAGGCTCTATCACATATTCTTCATGTGTCAAGGCACCTTCTCTATCCAAATATTTTGCTATGAACTCCTCTTCATACACTTCCTCATTAACAAGAAAGGTTTTAGCTTCTCACATTGAACAATCACCTTTTTAGCTAAGTCTTGTTCAAATGATAAGATTCCATGATCACCCTTCTTCCTATTAGTTGATTGGAAGAAAAAAGTGATTATGGCACATCAATTTCATTAATAAACAAAACCATAATGGTTTGCATGGCTGCAATAACATTATCAACATGATATTTTCTAACTGTAGCAAAAAAAATGGTGAAACATTTTGTGATTCAAATCGTCCAATCCCAAATCTAAAATAATGTTATTCAATTTTAGTTTAACAAATGTTTCAAGTATGGCAACCCTTTTAGAAATATGAGCACATGTGATATCATTGATATCCTGGAAACTATCCACCAAAATTTGAATTATCCTTTTCAATGTGTTACCATTGTAAAGAGCTTTAGGTGCTGAAATTCTCATGATTTCATTCAAACATGGAGTAACCATTAGTCTTATCTCATTATTTGTGTGTTTCAACCACTTACGTTGACTTAAGGAATTCATTGTATGAGTTAAGGTTGCTTGCAACATCAGAGAGGGTGACTGTTCCACTATGATCAAACACTCATTTACATCTTTCAAAGTGTTGAGAATAACATCTCTTGGTTGAGATAGATATCTATGTTTACCACCTACATCCAAGAATATATTGACCAACCCCTTTTCACCTTTTGATGCCATGCTTACAACTGAAACTCAAATCTTTGAACTACCCAACAGGTTGGAAAAATCTTCTACTATGATACCAATGTAATGACCCAAATCTAATTTTTGCAAAAAAAAATTGATTTCTTTGCTTTGGAATTTCATCAAACACTTGACATGGGGTTCACTATTTGAAGATTATGAATGGGTTTTTCTTTGGAAGTGTTTAGTTAAGTAATAGAATCATATAACATACTCTTTGCAATTCATTCATATAAAATAAACATTCATGATACTTGAAAGGCATTATAACAAACACTTATCCTACATTCCATTTGCAACAAAGAGTCAAAAATATAAAATGTGTAGTGGCTTCTATAAGAACAGATTGTATAGATAAATTTAATCATTTTACTTGACCTCATACAATTTGCAATGAACTTGCATAGCTACAGTCAGTATTTAATTGCCCAAGTTCACTAGCTAAGAGTCTTCCATCCTCAACGCTACCTCCAAACTTGCCTAGAAGCTGGTATGAGACTATGCTAGTAATAACAATGAAATTTTAGTCTTCCCATGCCCTCGCACAACTACAAATAACTCCAAAATAGATCCACGACTCCCTCGCGAAATATGGAAACCAACACACACAACCACAAATGCCTTAGTCACAACTCCATATTCATAGAATGACATCACACACAAATAGTCTCATCACTTTGTATTCAATTTTTCATTCATGGGGCCTATGATATTCATGTAAACCTTTGAACATAAAAGATAAATTGTCTTCTGACAACCCTCTCCAAACTCTATCGATTTTGTCTTGCCTACAAGACTTCAAAAAATTGAAAATCTTCAATCATACCTATGACTTGTCTTCCAAAATAATTTATCAAAATATTTTGCAAATAAAACCCTTTCGATCAAATCTGATAAATCACAACAATGAAGCACTAGCATAGACTCCAGATGAATCTATCAACAATCAACCAGGGAAGATCTTTCACCATTGTGGATGATATTCTTTGAGAGGGTTTTTGTCCTTGAGAAATATTGAGATGAATTGAGTTCAATCTCCAAACCACAAGGGTTCACAAGAGAAAATCTAATAATCTACATAATCCAATTGAGCTCATCATATGTCCTTTTATATGTTTCTCGAGAACTTTTTAGAAAAATCAATATAAAATCACATTATTAATTAAATAAGCTTTATATCCCCAAAAAGTGATTTATTTCATTATTTAATTATTCCTAGCACATAAAGCCACTTTATCAGTGTCCCAACATTTAAATATTTCCATCATGGTTCCAACGAGCTATGACACTAAGGTGCTTTTTAAATAACTTAAATAATATTGAGCCACCTTAGTAATATAATAAAAATAAATCAGTAATGCACCCAAGTTGTGGAAATTGTTGAAAAGCATCAAAATTGAAAATTGACTATGCATAGGAGTGATATCGATGATGAATATTGAAAATTGAGTCTGATTAAGTGACATACTATAAATAGACACTCTCCAAGAATCTTGGAGAACACACTAAAAGATGGAAATAACTTTGGAAAGTCTCATACAAGTCCTCTAGTCCATCTAAGCTCGTTGGTAACATCAAATAACCCCTTAGATAAATTTGACACACACCCAAAATGTCAATGCCAACTACAATGCAAGAAAAACCAAAATGGGGATGTTACAAATTTATCAAAGTATTGGACTTGTCCTTATCTACTTTCTTTGAGGTAAGAGTTAAGGTGTCTCCTCAATTCTTGACTCTTTGACATATTTCCCTAAATATTATTTTAGAGTTGGAGATGCAGAGACCCCCTATTTGCCTACTTTTTGCATGAAGCATGAAGAATTCCTAATCCATAACATCCTATAGACTTTTTGAGATCAAGGATCATTCATCCTTTGAAAGGTTTTGTTGGAAAGTTCTTCAACTCTCTAACTCCCTGATAGATCGACATGACCATCTTGAAGGTTCATCAATTCTTCTAACCTCTAAAATATGCCAACAAGGCGAAAGCAATGGGATGTCGAAGGTTATGAGATTCTTCTAATCCTCAAAACATTGACAACTTCCCAAGTGACACTTACATGAAGTTAAATGTTAGAGGTTCATGAGTTCCTCGAACCTCCAAAAGGCCAACAAGGTGGAACAAAGTAAAGTTTTAAATTTTAGCAAATTTCTTGAAACTCCCAAACTTCAATGAAAGGTTCCTTGGACCTCTAAATCACCAAAAAAAATCCAAATGGCCATCCAATTTATATTAGCTTTTAAAACCATAAAGGAACTAGAAAAGAGCATGTTGAATGAACAAGACAACTAAGAGGGGGGTGAATCAGTTGTAGAAAATTAAACCTTGAAAAACCCTCAATAGTAATTAGATCCATAAGAACTCATTAAGTCCTTATTTTGTTAGATTGATTAAACATGAAATGCAAATAACCGAAACTAAAATAAAAAAAGCATACACATGAGAACATGATATTTATGTGGAAAACTCAATGAGAGAAAAACCACGGTGAGGATTAGCTCACAATATAAGTAATAGAAAAACTAATACAAAGGGGATCACTACCAAAATAGGACACACTATCCAAAAAGGCTCACATCTAGGGCACATTGCCACAAAAAAAATACAAGAAGATAGAAGAATAATTTTACATAGAGAAACACTTCTCAATACAACTAGTCCATCACAATTGCTCACACACTTTCATAGTCTCACATGAAAGATTTTGGATGCCTTCAGCTCACTGCCTTCAGGAACCCTAACATGAAGTTCACATTGCTCTGCTCAATTTCTCATCACACACATCACCCGCATCAATCTCTCATCTATCTTGCTTCTTACTCTTTAACTCACCCTCTTGCATCAACACCATACATATTTATATCAAGTTCTAATTCAAAAAATTTCTTCAATGTCGGCCACTAGCCGTTATACATTCAAATTTGAAATAGGTCAGCACCCAAACATTCCCATGGTGGATAGGAATGAAAGGTGACCTACATATATCCTTAATTATGACCCAAATAGATCCCAAAACACTTCAACACACTTCTACAAGCCTCACATGTAGTGTTAAACACAAGGTCGGCCAACACCCCTGTAAAATACCAGACATTAAGTACATGCTTCCATAAATCAAGCTGAAAATTAAGGACAACATAATTTACTTGAACTCAATCCAAAAAAATATATGAACTACTTAAGATTCATCAAATACTTCAACCAAGCTTCACATCAACAACTACTTTAACTTAGGACAATTGATAACCCTTGTTTGCATTTTGATAAATGAAACTTACACTGTACTGCACCAAATCAAGTAAAAACTTGAACACAGAAAGATAAAATCATTATAAGGAACTTCCCAAATATGCACAACCTAAATCAAAATAGTGGAGAAACACGGAGCAAATACATTTCTCCCATACCACAAAAAACATTACTGAACAACTAGTTCACACACTGGTGAAAATATCTCACACTGTACAACAATCCAGAAACCCAAATTTTGAATATAACAACCTCTTTCAACCTTGAATAACCTATAAGATACGCACAAGCATAGCATCAACATAGAAAGAATGTGGAGCACAGTATTGAAGCACACTATGAACATTTGCACAACACAGTTTAATCTGTTTATTAAATTTTCTCAAAAGCACTTGGAAACCAAGTACAAAAACCATCATCTCAGCTCATTACTTCATTCCAACTCATCTTCAAACTCTGCAAAAAAATAATAGCTCCATGTACTCACAACACTTCCTCAAGGTCTCAACTACACATGCACAACCTATTTTCCTCTCTTCACAATTTTCTCAATATCCTCAAGATCTTCATCCCATAGTTGACATCAATGACAACACTAGTCAACAAACTTCCCATTGACATCAATGACAACACCATCATTCTTGCAACAATCTCCCTCTTTCTCATTGATGGTAACACAAGATGTGAAAATCCACCAAAGACCACACAACAACTCTAAACACTCTCTCTCTTTTTCTCTCAAATTAGATAGCCTACACAAAATTTTTGAAACCTTTCTTTTTCTCATGATCCTCTCCCCCTAAGTAGATAAGTTATTGTTTTTCACATGATTCTCTCTCCCCCTTTTACATCAATGGAAAAGGATAAAATGTTTTGAATTTTTCTCCCTCTTTGATTTTGAACCAAAATTATCTGCTCTGAATACTCCCCCTTAGGAGTACACCCAATTAAATTAGCAACATAATGATGACACATGACACTACCTACTCCCCCTAAGAGGTAGCCATCAACATTAGTCCATAAAAGAGATTGATCCATAGATCCACTAGACTGATGCACCTCTATATGCATCTAGTTCAAGAAAGGAGGGGAAATAACCCCCAACTTCTCCCGAAGATACTCAAAAGTATCCTTAGGAAGAGCCTTAGTAAATATGTCAGCAATCTAATCCTTTGTAGGAACATACTAAAGTTTCACTTCATTCTCCATAGCCTTCTCTCTCAAAAAGTGATATCTGATAGATATATGCTTTGTCTTTGAATGCATCACTAGATTCTTTGAAATAATTATTGCACTTGTATTATCACAAAAGATTGATATAGGTTCGTTAAATACAATTTTGATATCCTTCAATGTTTGTCTCATCCATAATACTTGTGTATAGCATGATGCTGCTGCAATATACTCAACCTATGTAGTGGATAAAGAAATTGAATCTTGTTTCTTACTCAGCCATGGTACCAATCTACATCCAAGAAAGAATGCACCACCACTTGTACTTTTCCTATCATCAACACAACCAGCCCAATCTGCATCTATATAAGCATTTAATATGAAAATAGTATCCTTAGGATACCATAAACCATAATCTGGTGTGCCTCTTAAATATCTAAATATTCTCTCCATTGTTGCAACATGTGTTTCTTTAGTATCTTCTTGAAATCTAGGAACAAGACAAACTACATGCATGATATCTGATCTAGTAGTAGTTAAATATAGCAGCCCACCAATCATAGATCTATACTTGCTTTGATCAACCTTAGGTAAATCATCTTTGTTTAATTTACAACCAATCACCATAGGAGTACATACCGGTTTGGATTCATCCATTCCAAACTTCTTCAACATTTCTTTGACATGAAAAGCAGATACCAAAGTACCTTCAACCTTATCGTTCATCTCCAGAATACTTTCTATCACACAAATTTCAAGGTTAGCAAAACCAAATTCTTCTTTTACAACCAAAAACAGACACTCATTATCATCAAAATCTGCATAATCAAGTTCATCATTAAAAATATCAACATCTTCTTTCACATAGGAAGCTTTTTTAACCATCTTTCCTTTATTTTCCTTATTATTATTATTTAAAGCTCTTTTTGGACATCTAGAATCATAATGACCTATACCACCATAGCTAAAACATTTGAAAGGTAATTTACCTTGATACTTACCAGTGCCCTTTTTCATCTTCCTCACAAAGTTAGCTTCTAGATCATCAAGATCTTCTTGACCTAAATGTTCAACCTTCTCTAATTTCTTAGCCTTGAAAGTAGTCTCTACTTTTGTACCTTTCTTCATTTTTCTCATTTCAAATGTAGTTAGAGTAGCAATCAATTGATCTATGGAATATTTATCAAAATCAGTTGTTTCCTCAATAGCAGATACCTTTTCACTGTAACAATCCAAAAGAGATCTGATAAATTTCTTCACCACTTTAGATTCTTTAACTGTTTCTAATGTCCTTAGCAATTTATGACCTTATTTCCACTTTTTCAAGCCTTGTACATTTCATCAAATAGTTGTCTTGTGAAGTTTGAACTTGTTGATTGTGTTTTTAGTTTTCTTTGTTTGTTTTTTCTTATTGATACAAAGTTGTTTGAATGCTTAAAAATGAATGCCAAAATGAATAATAATGTAATGTCATAGAAATATAAATATTTTTGTTCTTTTCAAATGCATATAGATGATCTACTTATGCAAAATGCACACCTACAACCATGAGACATTCTCACAAACAATTGGTTGTCAAAATTCACTCCATTATGATATTTGCAAATGATATCAGACTTAGTACAATGCTGGAAATATCTTGAAAAATTAGTCCTAAGAGACTATGCAACTGATTACAAAAGATGATATTAATTATATCAAGTGGCTGTCAAGGACAACAATTAGACATCCTAATAATACAACCCTATTCAATTGAAATTACAATGCTTATATGTTGATTATGACAACGAATGGTCTCTACTATCTTACTTGACTTATAATGTAATGCATATGCAAAATGTAGAACCTGGTATGATGTAGCAACAACCACAAGTTTATTTGATTCTTCACATAGGTCGCCTACCTCCCTTCCAAAATGTTGTGCCTATCTTCTAGAATGCCCAACGACTCCTTAAAATATTTTTTTGTATTTTTGTATTCACTCCAAGACAAAATCACACCTTGCATTAGTGCGCCCAACTATGAGAGATGACCACGATTTTAAACCAGCAATGTATATGAAAATCACACCAGCTATTCCCTTTTCAATTCATTCCCTCCTACAAAAATTGAATGGATCTTTGACTGTAAACTTCTACAAAAATCTTCCTTTGTATACTCCAATCGAACTTCTCCAAATTTGGTCCTTGGTGAGAAAATTTGCACAATGTGAAAGATTGAATTATCCTTCACTCCAATCCAGCTAGGGTTGATATTGCACAACTGAAACTAGCACATTAGAGTCTTCAAATCCTCTGAAAAATTTCTAAGCATTCAAGCTCACCAATGTAGTATAAAGATGTCAACAACTCAAGATGCCCAAATGCAATGACAAAATCTCCTTATAAAGAATTCTCATCAAGTCTCCAAGAAGCTTCCAGAATAAAATGTTATTTTATTCCTTTTAGTGACTTTTGGATATTATTTTATTTTTAGTCACTTTAATATTAAATTAGTTAAATATAAAGTCATCTTATGATATTATAATTTTGAGATAACTTTACAAATAATTAATCTAATATTTTATTCCCTTATTCTCCTTTTAGCCTCTAGGAATAAATAAAGGCTAAAATAAAAAACTCTTGGGTGGCTACTAGAAAGGGGACATTACAATCCTCCCTTCTCGAAATTTATTTCCCTTAAGCAATTGCAAGCTAGGATGCTCCAAAATCTATTCACCTTCCCACATGGCATCTTCTAATAGCAAATCTCTCCATCTCACCAAGAACTCCTTCACCACCCTATTCCTCAATCTCTTCTCTCGAGTATCAATTATCTCCTCAAGAATTAGGACCAAATGTCTGTCCTCATCCAATGGTGGAAGCTCTGCTAAAGAAGTGACCCACTGACCAAGTGCCTTTTTGAGGTATGAAACATGAAACACATTATGGATCTTGGTACTCTTAGGCAGCTCCAACTCATAAGCAACCTCTCCAACATGATTGAAAATCCTGTATGGCCCATAGAAATGAGGCTTGAGCTTCTTTGCACCACTCTTCTTCAACGAATATTGTCTATAGAGTTGCAAACTAGGGTAGAACAAGTCCCCCACCTCAAAACTACACTCAACCCTATGTCTATCCACATAGGTTTTCTATTGATTTTGTTTTGTTTGCAAGTTATCCTTGAGTGCTCTCAAGATGTCCTGACTTTCCTTATCCAATCCTTGGCCTTAGGAGCTCTACTCTCTCCAAAAGCCAAATCCATAAATGATGGTGCATCATAACCATATAAATCTTAGAAAGGCGACATCCCAATAGACATATGGTAAGTGGTATTATAATAATATTCTCCCAAGTGCAACCACTTAACCCATGCTCTTTGTTGCCTTGAAATGTAGTTGTGCAAGTAACCCTCCAACCACTTATTCACAATATTTTTTTATCCATTTGTTTTTGGATGGAAACTCGTGCTAGGTTTCAACTCAGTACCTGCCAATCTGAATAGCTCCAGCCAAAATGCACTCAAGAATTTTCTATCTTGATCACTGACAATGAACCTTGGGAAACCATGAAGCCTGAATATCTCTCTAAAGAATAGCTCAACAACTTGTGGATCCCTGTACTCTATCGGTATGGTCAAGAAGTGAGTATACTTCATCAACCAATCCACCACCACATAGATACAATCTCTCCCATGCACCTTGGGTAGACCTATGATGAAGTCCATGGAAATGCTCTCCCACTTCCCCTCTGGAATGGAAAAAGGCTACAATAAGCCTGATGGTTGTGAAAGCTTGGACTTGTTCCATTGACAAGTCTCACTCCCTGACATGTCTCAAAATATCCTCCTTGAGGCCCTTCCATGAGAACCTCTCTCTCACCTGCTTGTATGTCTTGAAGTAGCCTTGATGGCCTGCTAAAGGAGTGTCATGTGAAGCCTGCAATATCCTCTCCTTTAATTTAGATTCAGGCACCAAGTAGATCTTGTCCTTGTAGAAAATCACATCATCTACTACTTGATACTTGTCATCTTGGATCAACCCATCCATCACCTTGCAAGAAAACTTATTCTTGGAGTACTCCACCAATAAGAGGTATTTCCAATATGTGGAAATCTTAAAAAGTGAACAAGTTGAAGGCCTCCTGGAAAGAGCATCTACAACAACATTCTTCTTCCCCTTCACATACTCTATATCAAAGTCATATGCATGTATCTTGCTAACCCACTTTTGTTGCTTCTCATTCAAATCCCTTTGCTCCAAGAAATATTTGAGACTATTGCGGTCCGTCCTCACCACAAATTTCCCTCCAACTAGATAATGTTTGAATTTCACCAAAGCATGCATAATGGTGAGCATATCCTTATCATAGATGGATTATAGTCTCTTTGACCCCCTCAACTTGCGGCTCTCGAAAGCTATGGGGTAATGGTTCTACATCAACACTACTCCTATACCCTCACTCGAGGTATCACACTCAAGGACAAACGGTTGTGTAAATTTTAGAAGTGCCAAAATTGGAAAAATACTCATCGCTTCCTTGAGCTTATCAAAAGCTCGTTGTACCTCCTCTAACCAACCGAATGCACCTCTCTTGGTCAAATCTATCAAAGGTGTTCCCAACTATGAAAATCCCCTCAAAAACTGCCTATAGTAACTGCACAACCCAAAGAAGCCTCACAACTCTGTGAGTGTCCTAGGTGGTGGCCAATCAAGAATCACTTGTATCTTCTCCTGATGAACCTATACCCCCCACGCACTTGTCACCATATAATGACTCTAAGGCCAAATAATTGCTTGTATCTTCTCTAGATGAACCTATGCCCCAAGTAGATTATCTCTCTAAGGCCAAATTCACACTTCGAGGCCTCACCATATAATGAATGCTCTCCCATAATAGTCAAAATCTCATCCAACTATCTCAAATGGGCCTCCTAAGTCTTACTATAAATGAGCAAGTCATCAAAGAATACGAGGAGAAACTTACACAATTGCTTATTAAAGATATGATTCATACAAGACTGGAATGGTGCAGGTGTGTTAGTTAATCCAAATGGTATTACCAAAAACTCATAATGCCCATAATGACATCTGAATGAGGTCTTATGAATGTCCTACTCTTGAACCCTGATTTGGTGGTCCCCTAAAAGAAGATCTATCTTGGAGAAATAAACTACACCATGTAGCTCATCCAAGAGCTCATTGATCTTGGGTATGGGGTATATGTTTTTGATGGTTTTCTTATTAAGAGCTCTATAATCAATACAAATCCACATTGTCCCATCCTTCTTCTTCACTAGCACCATTGAAGAAGCAAAGGGACTAGAATTTGGTCTGATATGTCCCATCTGAAGCAATTCTTTGATTTCTTTCTCAATCTCATCCTTAAACTTCTTAGAAAGATGATAGGGGGTAGTGTTGAACTGCTTTCCCCCTCCTCCAACTCAATAGTATGCTCAAACCCATGGTCAGGTGGTCTCCTTGGAGGAATCTCTCCAAATACCCTGTCATGCTTCCCCAACAACTCTTGAATATCAATGTGATATAGCTTCCCTGAATCTAGAGTCCCCTTGCTTGTGATCAAGCACTCACCTACCCATACTATGTCACCATGCCTGAAAATACTCTCCATGCATTTGGTTGACACCATCTTGGGTGCTCCAGTGAACATACCCCTAAGCACAACTCTCTTATCGTCTATAGTCCTAAACTTGAACTCCATGGTCTGGAAGTTTTGTGAATACTTCCCAAGTGAATGTAGCCACTGAATCCCAAGAATAGAATTGGTATCCCCTAAGTCCACCACATAGAAATCATCAACGGCAGTATAATTTCCCAATGTGATAGGCAACTACTAAACCCTCTGTGTACATGCCATATTATACCCATCTACCACCATCACATTAAAGCCTTCAAAATCTTCTATTGGCAACTTTTTTTTTGCCACTAGAGCTGCATCAATTAGGTTGTGGGTGGCCCCACTATCAATCAATATTGTGATGCACTGTCCCTGTAAAGATCCCCTGACTCTGAAGGAGTTGAACCTCGATGTGCTTGATAAGGTAGCAACAATGCTACTTTTACCCTCATCCTCTTGTGGTTGCTCCTCATATGAACTGTTGTTGTCCACAACATCATGTTCATGCTCTTCCTCATTCTCACTATCTAACACTTCCTCAATGAGATGATCCTTCCCTTTTCCCAAGCAATGATGTCTAGCCTCCCATTTTTCCTTGCAATGATAACAAATGCCTTTCTCCCTACACTCCTTGCGAAAATCCTTGATAGAATTGTCCTTCCTATTTCCTTCCTTAGAGAACTTCTTTCCATTATCCTTTGAATAAAATGAACTATGGGAGGAGTATTTGTTCTTTTGATTGCTTGAGAACTTGTTCCCCTAATTGCTAGACTCCATGTCCCTAGCTTTCTTGATTTCCTCCTACAATGAAGTGGGGTTGAGAGCCTTAACCAAACTTCTGAATGAATCCATTAAACCATCCATGAATAGGACCAGAAACCTTCTCTCTGAAATATTTGTCACTAGAACAACCAACCTCTGAAAATCAGCAATGTATGTATCCAATGACCCCGATTGTTTCAACTATGCTAACTTCTTGAAGTGGAGTTCAGGATCCTTAACATCAAATCTCTCAATCATCCTCTCAGTGAATTCATCATAGGAGGTGATTTGATCATGGTCTATCATGACTAATCCGTGATGCCACCACTCATGTGGCACTCCATCCAAATGTATGGTAGTGTATTTGATTGCTTCCTCCTCAGGCATAGGATTAATCTAGAAATAGGTATCAACCTTTTTCACCCAAGCTCGTGCTAACATATTCCCAGATCCATCAAAATAAGGTAAAATCAGTTTTCCTACCTTCCTCCTGAGTTCATTGCATTGTTCTTAGTCACCTTTGTCGAGTCTGCGTCTCAATGTCGAGTCTATGTAATCACGAAGAGAAACATCATGATGGAACCCTGAACTAGCATTAACCCATTCCTATCTAAGTTGCTCCTGCAACTCAATCATTGAGGGCTCATTATCTACTTGTGGCTCTTCTCTATTAAAAATTATTAGCATCATAGGCCTTGACCCTGTTTGTATGGTTCTATGGTTAGGAGTCTTGTTGTTGACTGAATTGTCTCCTTAACCATTGTTTCCCCCATTCATATTGTTATTATTGTTGATCAAATTTCTTATCAATGTATCCATCATCTGTGTTAAGTGTTGATTTGTTGCTCTTTGGTCTTCTACATGTTCTCTCATGAGTGCATCACCTAATATCTCTTCTCTTCTAGGTTCTTCTCAATTTGGGTTGCTCCCTCTCCTATCACCCATTGTGCTAGTTGTATCCTCTTCAATAAGTTGCTACCTTACTACTATGGCAACCGATAAAGTGTCCTGCTCTAGATATGGTTGAGGCCACTGATGATTCTGATGCCTTTTCTTCTTCTCTTCTCTTTCCAAATACCTAGTATGTCTATCACTCATGAACCCCTACAGGATGGCAAGAACAATGGCTCTAATACCACTATAATGTCCTTAGAAATTTCTAACCTTATTTCCACTTTTTCAAGCCTTGGACATTTCATCAAACAGTTGTCTTGTGAAGTCTGAACTTGTTGATTGTGTTTTCAGTTTGCTTTGTTTTTTTTTTTTTATTGATGAAAAGGTGTTTGAATTCTTGAAAATGAATGCCACAATGACTAACAATGTAATGCAACAGAAATAAAATTTTTTTTGTTCTTTTCAAATGCATATAGATGATCTACTTATGCAAAATGCACATGTACAACTATGAGACATTTTCACAAACAATTGGTTGTCAAACTTCACTCCTTCATTATGAAATTTCCAAATGATATCAGACTTAGTACAATGCTAGAAATATCTTGAAAACTTAGTCCTAAGAGAGTATGCAACTGATTACAAAAGCTAATATTAATTAAATCAAGTGTATGTAAAGGACAACAATTAGACCTAATAATGAAACCATATTCAATTGAAATTACAATGCTTATATGCTAATTATGACAACAAATGATCTCTACTATCTTATTTGATTTATAATGTAATACATATGCAAAACGTAGAACCTAGTATGATGTAGCAACAACCACAAGTTTATTCGATTATTCACATAGGTTGCCTACCTCCCTTCCAAAATGTTGCACATGTCCTATAGACCTCCCAACGACTCCTTAAATATTTTTTTGAATTTTTTATTCACTCCAAGAAAAAATCACACCTTGCATTAGTGTGCCCAGCTATGAGAGATGACCACAATTTTGAACCAACAATGTATATGAAAATCACACCAGTTATTTCCTTTCCAATTCGTCCTCTCCTACACCAAAAATCGAATGGATCTTTGACCACAAACTTCTTCTACAAAAATCTTCCTTTGTATACTCCAATCGAACTTCTCCAAATTTGGCCCTTGGCCATAAAATTTGCACAATGTGAAAGATTGAATTATCCCTCACTCCAATCTAGCTAGGGTTGATATTACACAATCGAAACCAACACCTTAGAGTCTTCAAACCCTTAGGAAAATTGCTAAGCATTCAAGCTCACCAATGTAGTATAAAGATGTCAACAACTCAAGATGCCCAAATGCAATGACAAAAGATCCTTATAAATAATTCTCATCAAGTCTCCAAGAAGCTTCTAGAATAAAATATTATTTTATTCCTTTTAGTGACTTTTGGATATTATTTTATTTTTAGTCACTTTAATATTAAATTTAATTAAATATAAAATAATCTTATGATATTATAATTTTGAGATAACTTTACAAATAATTAATCTAATATTTTATTCCCTTATTCTCCTTTAGCCTCTGGGAATAAATAAAATCTAAAATAAACAACTCATAGGTGGCTGCTAGAAAGGGGACATTACACTGTTGCACCAAGACCTCTCATATTACTCACCAATTCATCAACTCTTTGAATGTAGCCTTCAATTGTTTCATCCTCAGACATATGCATCATTTCAAACTGTGCCTTCAAGTTCTGAAACTTTGCTTGCTTGACCTTTGGATCTCCTTCATAAATGCTTTCTAACTTATCCCAAACTTCTTTAGCAGTCTTCAAACTCATAACTTTAACTAGTTCGGTTTTTGAAAGACTATTCATAATAATAAATCTTTCCTTAGCATTGATCTCATGTGCCTTGATTTCTACACTTATACTTGGACCATTCAGAGGTGGAGTATATGCATTCTAATAAGCCTTCTCAATCTCATATCCCTAAGCAGACAAATATCCTTCCTTCTTTGTCTTCCATAAAGCATAATCTGATCCATTGAATCTAGGATATTCCAAAGGAATCTTGTTCACCATTCTGAATCTACCTCAAGCGGTTAAGCTCTTCTTCAAGGAACCTCACTCTAATACCAATTGTTGAAATGAACAAGACAACTAAGAGGGAGGGTGAATCAATTGTAGCAAATTAAACCTTCAAAAACCCTTAACAATAATTAGATCCACAAGCATTCATTAAGTCCTTATTTTGTTAAATTGATTAAACATGAAATGTAGATAACAAAAACTAAAATCACAACACCATACACATGAGAACACCATATTTACATTGAAAACCCAATGAGGAAGAAACCATGGTGAGGATTAGCTCACAATATAAGTAATAGAAAAATCGGTACAAAGGGGCTCACTGCCATAATAGGACACACTATCCAAAAAGGCTCATAGCCAGGGCTAACTACCAAAAAAAGAATACAAGAAGATAGAAGAAGAATGTTACACAAAGAAACACTTCTCAATGCAACAAGTAATCCACCATGATTTCTTGCACACTTCTGTAATCTCACATGAAATATTTTGGATGCTTTCAGCTCACTGCCTTCAAGAACCCTAACATGAAGTTTGCACTGCTCTGTTCAATTTATCATCACACACATCACTTGCATCAATCTCTCATCTATCTTGCTTATTACTCTTTCACTCATCCTCTTGCATCAACACCATACATATTTATATCAATTTCTAACTCAAAAACTTTCTCTAATGTCGGCCACTAGTTGTTATACATTCAAATTTGAAATAGGTTGGCACCCAAACATTCCCCCAATGGATAGGAAAGAAAGGCGACCTACATGAATCCTTAATTAGGACCCAAATAGATCCCAACACACTTCTACATGCATCACATGTAGTGTTAAACACAAGGTTGGCCAACACCCATGCAAAACACCATAGACATTAAGTACATGCTTCCATAAATAAAGCTGAAAGTTTCAGACAACATAATTTACTTGAACTCAATCCAAAACAATCCATGAACTATTTAAGATTTATCAAATACTTCAACCAAGATTCACATGAACAACTACTTTAACTCAGGATAACTGATAACCCTTGTTTGCATACTAATAAATGAAACTTGCACTGTACTACACCAAATCAAGTAAAAACTTGAACACAAAAAGATAAAAGAATTTTAAGCAACTTCCCAAATATGAACATCCTAAATCAAAATATCGAAGAAACGCGAAGCAAATACGTTTCTCCCAAACCACATAAAATATTACTAAACAACTAGTTCACACACTAGTGAAAATATATCGCACTGTACAATGATCTAGAAACCCAAATTTTGAATATAGTAACCTTTTTCAACCTTGAATAACCTGTAGGATCCACACAGGAATAGCATCAACATAGAAAGAACACAAAGCACAATACTAGAGCACACTATGAACATTTCCACAACACAGTTTACTCTGTTTATTAAATTTTCTCAAAAGCAGTTGGAAACCAAGTACCAGAACCATCATCTTAGGTCATTACTTCATTCCAACTCATCTTCAGACTCTGCAACAAAAGAATAGCTCCATGTACTCACAACACTTCCTCAAGGTCTCAACTACACATGCACAACCTGTTTTCCTCTTTTCACAATTTTCTCAATATCCTCAACATCTTCATCCCATAGTTGACATCAATGACAACACTAGTCAATAGACTTCCTATTGATATCAATGACAACACCAACATTCTTGCAACATAGCATATGTTCATGAATGCTCTATCTCACCTAGGGATTGTAAAGGAAAAATTCCACAATTGAGAGATGGTATTTCCTTTCCCCCCCACACACATGAACTAGATCAATTGTTGATTAGAGAGGTGTGCTCTTCTCCTAATCAACCCACTCCATAATGGGACTCTCAAATCATGATGCCTCTAGCTTGCAAAGGGAAATATGAAAGAGCTAAATCAACTTCTTCCTCATGTAGGTTCCCTAGTTTATTTTACCATCGAAGGATTTTTTGATAAAGGAAGAAGTGTACATCCTTTTACCTCGCATAGATGTGAAAGTAAAAGTTTTTTTACACTTTTTGTGGGAAGTTTCTACCTAACGAGATTCAATTTTAACTAAAAGTTGAAATGGAAATTGCTTTCATTCCTATCTTGCATTCACTACGAATGAGATCAAAGATAAAACTAGAATTTGCTACTTGTGATTACACATCCAAGGTCTAAATGGTGTCATATATCTATAGCTTATACTTCCATCTTCTTCTTGTTTCCTTTATATTTATGAATTCATTGGGCATTTGCAAGGGTTAGTCTTTAGGAAATCTCTAAAGTGTCGAGGCTAATCTAGGTTAGGCTATAGACTTGCATTGTATTTGATGTCTAATTTTATGGAACATTCTTATTTGTATCAAATTTGTGTGATGGCTTAGTAATTATTTTCAATAAATTAATCTAAATATATGTTGTCTTCACATCTATTTAAGTGTTAAAAGAGATTCAAAGAATTCCTAGGTTCACATTTGTTTTTTATATCATCTTAGTTTGCATTCAAAAGGTGTAATAAAATTATTCTATTTGTGCATTTATATGCTAAAGTAGGAACTCTTTTGAAATTGATATGTAGGGAATTTAAATTTGTTATGGGTTACTAGAATGGTTGTACTTATGGGAATTGGAGGGAAATTGAGTTTCAAAGCTCTGCAAGATAGGGCTATGCACATAAAAGCTCAACTAAATACTATGATTTATGTGTCATCGTGTTTTTTTATCGATATCTAACTTTATTGCTATAGGAATTAGCATTGGTTTAATAGCTAAAGTTTATCCTACACATCTTTAAATTGAAAAATCACATTTTCATAAATTATTTATAATTTAATGTTCTTCTATTATCCACAGTTCAATGTCACAGATATGTGTAAAATCCTCTGTGAACCAACAATTGATGAAAACCATTACAAGATTTATGCATAATGTCTTTTCCTAGGTTAATGATGTTGTAAGTGACCACAAATAAATGTATCTGTAGGAATTGTGATGCTTCTATTTTCCAAATAGATAAATTAAAATATAATGAAACTATACAACAATAATTTTTGTTTTTAATTTATTCCACAAGCAAAGATATATATTATTTAAACAATGAGGATGAAACTAAGCAACAATAATTAATATTAACTATTTAAATACCAAGAATAAATAGTAATACTCATCTATTAGAATTGTGCAAAAAGGGCCCACAGATTGTTGGAACGGACCCCTGGTTCAACCTCTTCCATTTGTGAGCAATCGAGGAGGAATAAGTGTATTACACCGCTCTACATGAGTGTTGGTTCCAATGGAACAATGCTCAACACCCGTGCAATACCCAAGCCCTAGCCAAGATGGTCATGAGTGTACTCTATACCCTAGGTTGGACACACTCTCTGTGCCCCCTTCTCCAATTACTCATAGCTTGTTAACTTGGAATCTTGTTCCTGCAATGTGCAACAAATTATTTATTTCTCCCTTCCTTGTTCCTTACATAATTTAGTTTTTCAAAAAAAAATTATACAATGTGAAAGGGTGGTTTCAACCATCACACACTTCAAAAAATAATTACATTACAATATCTCGTGAAAAAATTATTTATTGGGGCAGGGGGGTTAGCTCGATTAGCTAAAGCATCATGTTGCAGGAAATAGGTCACGAGGTCTAGTTCCCCTCCCATCCTCATGGTACCAGAGGGTGTGTCATTCCATCGTTGCCGGTCACATGAAAAAACTTTACCAGGTGCACTACAGTTTATAGGGGGGCTACCCGATTCCTGTAGTCTAAAAAAAATGTTATTTATTTTTGAAACTATTACACTAATTTTCTTTGTTACTTTTCTATAGGGAAAAAGTCTCATAACAATTCTTCCCCTATTGTTTTGATGCTTCCCTCAATAGCTCGAGGATTTTTTTGTATCACAAATACAAATATAATAACCTTTAGCTAAACAAATGTGGATATTGATCCTTAATAAAATCAACTTTTTCCCAAGTAGCACTATCATTATCACAATGAATCCATTTAATTTTTACTTCATTTATAGCCCTATTTCTCAATATTCTAGATCTTTTTTTTCAATTATTTTATTTTGGTTCAATCTTAAATTCACAAGAAGGTTCAATAAAAATACTTTTTTAATCAATAACATGATTTACATCATATACATATTTCTTAAGTAAACTCACAGACTACATTATGGATTTGTAATTGAGGAGGTAAGGCAAGTTTATAAGCAACATCACCTAATTTTTCTAATATTTCAAAAGGTCCACAAAAATGAGGAGCTATTTTAGAATATTTACCAAGTTTTAATGAACTCCTTTTAGGCTTGACTCTAAGAAAACATGTTCACCAACCTCAAAATTTCAAGTAGACCTCTTAGAATCAGCCCAAATTTTACACCTATCCTGGGTAGACTTCATATTTTGTTTGTCTTTGTTGATAAAGGCTTCCATTTCTAACAGGTTTTCATTCTCATACCAAACCTTATGAATAGGATCAGGCCATGAGATAAGTGTGTTACAATTTCGACCATAAAATCCTTCAAAAGGTGACATCTTAATGGTTGAATGATATCCTTGATTGTATGCAAACTCCACTTTGTAAATAATCTTCACATGACTTAGGTTTATCCATGGTATACATTTGTAACATATCCTCTAAGATTCTATTTATCCTTTATGTTAGGCCATCAGACTTAGGATGATATGTTGTACTAAAATTTAAATGGATGCCAAGTTTTACAAAAAGAGATTTCCAAAAGGAAGAGGAAAACCTAGGATCCCAGTCTGAAATAATGTTCTTTGGAAGACCATGCAACCTGAAAAATCTCTTTGACAAAAATATGGGGGATATCAAAAGTAGATGATTCTATTTTGATAGGTAGAAAATGTGCCATCTTGGTTAATCTATCCACCACTTCAAAGATAGAATCATGTATTTTATGTGTTTGAGGTAGTCTAGTAATAAATTCCATGTACTAATTGACTCCCACTTCCAATTTTGAATAGATAAGGTTTGTAAGAGACTAGGATGTTTACATTGTTCTACTTTTACCTTTTGACAAGTTAAACATTGTTGGACATAGGTATGGATTTCAGTTTTCATTTGAGGCCAAAAGTAGTTTCTCTTGATTGAGAGATAGGTTTTCTGGAATCTAGGGTGTCCTGCTATGGGGATATCATGAGAATCTTTCATTAATTATGATTTAAGATTAGGTATATTGGGAATGCACAATCTTCCTTTATAATAAAGAAGACCATTGCTACTTAACAAATAAGGTTCTAGTTGATCTTTCAAATGGACATTAGAGGATTGATTTTGGAGACCTTTGTAAATTGGTTGAAAATAGCCATCAATAAGTAACTTGGATTTTATATCTTGTTCAAATTGGCTTCTCTCTAGGGTCAAGGCATTAAAACAACCCTTTTCGACTTAAAGCGTTTGCCATATGTTTTCTTTTCCAGGAACATACTGGATGGTGAAATCATATTCAGTTAAGAGTTACATCCATCTTCTTTGTCTCGTGTTAAGTTGAGGTTGAAGTAAAGATGTGTTGGAGACTATGATGAGAAGTTTTTAATATAAACGTATTCCCTAATAAATAATGGTGCCACTTTTAAGCATGGAAAATGCCTAATAATTCAAGATCATGGATAGGGCAATTTCTTTTAGCAGGTAGCAACTTTCTTGATTCATAACATACTACTTGGTTATCCTGCATTAGAACACCACTGATACCTGTACTGCATGCATCGATAATCACAATAAATGGTTTACTAAAATTTGGGATACAAAGAATAGGTGCAAATGTTAATAATGTTTTTAAGGTGTCAAAATCGTTTATCACATTCTATGGTCCAATTATAACTTTTTTTCTTTCTTAGATAGATCAGTCAAAGGTGTAGTAGTTTTGGAATAGTTCCTAACAAAACAATAAAAATTAGATAATCCTAGAAAAATTGACTTCACGAGCATCCTTTGGAATAGGTCAATCTTGAATTTCCTTAATCTTAGCAGGGTCAGGTGAAATACCCATTTTGGAAACCACATGACCTAGGTAAGATACTTCTAATTCAAAGAATTCACATTTGCTAAGTTTTGCATATAGCTTATGTTTTCACAAGGTTTCTAGTAACATCCTGAAATATTATTCATGTTCCTTTTCTTTTTTTGAGTATATAGAGATATCATCTAAAAAAATGATCACAAACACATCCAAAAATGGATGAAAAATATCATGCATCAAAGTCATAAAAGTTGCAGGTGTGTTGGTTAAAGCAAAAGGCATTACTACAAATTCATTATGGTCATATCGTGTTCGAAAAGCAGTTTTGGCAATATTAGTTTCTTTTATACGAATTTGATGGTATCCTAATCATAAATCAACTTTGGAAAAACATTTAGTACCATGTAATTGATCTAGAAGGTCATCAATTCGTGGCAAGGGATACTTATTCTTTATGGTTAATTTATTAAGTTGTCGATAATCCATGCATAATCTCATGGTTTCATCCTTCTTTTTGACAAATAATACTGGTGCACCCCAAGTCGAAATACTTGGTCTAATTTTTCCTTAAGTAATTGTGTTAATTAATTTTTTTAGTTCTATTAATTTTGAGATAGATTGACGATAGGGAGCCCTAGAGACAAGTTCTACCCTAGGAACCAAATCAATTGTATGTTCTGCGACCTCTTAGGGGGTAGACTATCTAATTCCTCAAGGAAAACATCTTTGAATTCTTGTAATACCGGTTTGGTATTGATATCTATCTTAATTTTATCACCTATTCAGAAAAGTATAATACAAAACATTTTGCAATTTTTTCTAGCACTACACTTGACTTGCATGGCTAAAATGGTTTTGATGTGAAGAGTTCTTTTCTCCCCTTGTAAAATGCGACATGTCCCCATGTTAGAGTTTAAAATGACTTGTTTATTTTCACAATCTAAAAAGGCATCATTTTTTTCTAACCAACTCATTCCTAGAATAGCATCATACTTGCTAAGATTCAATGTGTGGAAATGGTCATGTGTTACAAGTTTATCTAACTCAAATTCTAAGTTTTTGATAGTTGCACCAGTTTGTTTAACTATCCTACCATTAGCCATTTCAACACCTAAAGGTTCAACTAACTTAGATGCAATTTTTAATTTAGAAACAACTTTAGAAGAAATGAAATTATGGCCACTAGTAGAACCGACAAGGAAAACAATAGGATAGCCACATATGAAGCCCTTAATTTCAATTAGAGAAGGTTGGCAGTGTACCATACCTATATCGACGACTGCATAAATCTTCATGATGGTTGTGGAGTAGTAGTAATTGTGTCCTTATTTTTATGTCTATATTCTTGTTGTTTGTGAGGACAATATCGTTGATAATGGTTCTTGCCACAAGTCCAACATTGTATTTCAAGAGGTGTAGGTTTATATTGGTTGGGTTTAACCATCTTGGTGAATTGACAATGAAAAAATTCATGTCTTAAACTATTTATGAAAAAAACCACTCAATCATATCCTTCAATAAATGGTACAAATTGATTAAAAATTCCAAAATTTTGTTTGTATTCATTTACTGGTTGGGCTCTTTGTTTTAATTCAAAAAATTCTTTCCTCTTTTCTTGTATAAAAAAATTTGAAAGGTATTTTTGTTGAAATAATTGTTTGAATTGTGACCATTTTACTTGGCCTTTAATTTCAAAGGTCGAATAATATCTTGCCACCAATTCAAGGCACTATTTTTTAGTTGATAAGTGGCAATTTTGGTCCTACCATAACTACTAGTGTTTTGCAAGTCGGTGTATCTTTCTAAGTTGGTTAGCCATTGTTTTGCTTCTTCTCCAATACTAGTATTGCCACTATACTCTGGTAATTTAATCTTTTGAGCAAAGCTATCTAATTCCTTTTGTGTTTGTTTGTTATCAAAGGATTTTGATTCAAATGTGTGAAAAGTATTATCACTAGAAGTTGAGTCTTTCTGAGATGATGTTAGTCATTTCTTGGTACTTTTTGATTTGTTTTTGTTCTTTTTCCTACTTGAATGTCTAGTTGATTTTGAACTTTTTTTGTTCTAACAATTCTACGTTGTTAAGTCTCTTTTGTTCTAGAGCTTCTTGCCTAAGTTGTTGCACTTGGACGGTTAATTTGATAACTTCCTACATCAATGCTTGATTGGTTTTCTCTAAAGCCTCATAAGCTTTTTGGTTGCTCTTGGACATCATCGTGATAGGTCACACTATTTACACAAAAAAATTAAATCAAAATCTCGATTTCTTGTTACCCTTACAAATATAAGATAGAACTTTACTAATTTTTAAAATAGAATTTCTTAATAATGATGAGTTATGTATGCAATAAAAAATTCCCTCTCTAATAGTTTTATTAGATGTATCAATACAAGGTCCATAAATTCAATTTAAAATAGTACGAACTTGCTATACATTTTCCTAATATTATACTGTCCCAGAGATCATGAATTTAGACTGTTCTATAGTTGGAAAAAGGTCTAGATCTAAAAATCTGTCAACTTGTTTAATGGTACTGGAGAGACAAGTAAAAAAATTCATGCACTATAAAGTATGGCTCACAACATTTCAACAGGGCCGTATTTCAAGTATTATTTAGTCTACGCACAAGGGACTAATTATTTGTCAATAATTATTTCATAAATCCTCTGATCATCAATGCATACCCTCAAAAAATTCGAGCATCTACTTCTGACTCTCTTACTGAATTTATACAGGTAAAAACATTTTTTTCCTCATACAATTACAGTTTTCAAGATTCTTGGAGATATAAACGTATTATTCTGTGAACAAAATATTTCCCATGAGAGTGCTACTAAACTTGTAAATCTTCCTCTGTTTGGATGTTTGCCTTCCAAATTACTCTCTATAATAGAAATTAAATGTGTCGAGGAGTTTAATGGGATTGCGACTTTACAATATTTAAGTAATTAAAATTTAATCTGAACTTAAGCTTTGTTCTTTATGCTACCCAAATACACGAAAGCTACTCACCGTAGGATTCTAAGTTCAAATAGGCTTGGATACATTTTGATAAACCTTTAGTTGCAAAAATTTTAAGAATCATATGCAAATGGCAATATTGATGTTGCATTGAATTAACAATAAACTATCTAAATATATTTGTGTTTGTTTATAGGGCAGTTACTTAATGCCATCAAACATTGTAATCCTACATGTGTTTAAAAGTTAAATTTAATGGATAGTGCGGTGGTGAATAACCACGTTATTCCCTTTTGTTAGGAAATATTTTCTAAAGTGTATAACCTTTCCCCCAAAAAAATAATTTATAGAAAACCTAACTTTTCTTTATGTTTTATTTTATTTTTATTCTAATGTGCAAGACAATAAATGTGCAATATAAAATTGAATGATTGTGATCACAATTTTCTCAATAGATAAATTAAAATATAATGGAACTATGCAGCAAAATTATGTAGCGATAATTAATATTAACTATTAATTATTAAAATGCCAGAAATAAATAATAATACTCATTTGTTAGAATTGTGCAAAAAAGTTCATAGATTGTTGGAACAAACCCTGGTTTAGCCTCTTTCATCTGTGAGCAATCTAAGAGGAATAAACATACTATGCCGCTCTACATGAGTGCTGGTTTTAATGGACTAATGCTCAACATCCATGCAATACCCAAGCCCTGCCAGAACGGTCTTAAGTGTACTTTGTACCCCAAGTCGGACACACTTTGTGTGCTCCCTTCTCCAATTGCTCAAAACCTATTAACCTAGAATCCTATTTCCGCAATGTGCAACAAATTATGTATTTCTCCCTTCCTTGTTCCTTCTTACATAATTTAGTGTTTTCACAGATTTTTTATACAACGTGAAAGGGTGGATCCCCGTCGCACCCTTCAAAAAAAATTACATTACAATATCCTGTGAAAACTTTATTTATTTTTGAAACTATTACATTAATTTTCTTCATTACTTTTCTACCACAAAAAGTCTCATAATCTTGTGATGCATCATATAACCCATTGACAATGAATATAGATATATGACTTGCAGGTGCAAGAAACCTACATAAATACATTGTCATGGCTAGTTCCAATGATGTCTTTATATGTAAATTCAATTGTTTGTGTAGTTTATTATTTTGTGTTATCTTTCAAAAATCTTTAAGAACACCCTCCCAAATTTGGTAAGGCTCAAAGTGCAAAAGTGGCTTATCCATCTTTTATTTGTTGGCCTTTTCTAGCCCTTGATTTAAGCATGGGTTTCTCCCTTTGTCCAAACTAATCTAGTCCTCGTGTTTGGATATTGATTAGTGCATCAAAGAACACTAACATGTTGCATAGTATTTTATCACTATATTCATTTCTTCATCTTACACCTTTCTTTATACTATTTTAGCAAAAACAAAAATCTTTAAAAAACTCCTCTCCCGAGAGATGAGTTGGAAGATAAGTCTAAATTATTAATGTATATTTACCCTTTATTAGACTTAATTAGCTAAAAAAAGGTTCACTTTTTACTAAAAGTAAAATGCAAAATAGAATAACATGAACCGCTTCCAACATATATTATTAATGTATATTTACACTTTATTAGACTTAATTAGCTTAAAAAAACACTTTTTACTAAAAATAAAATGCAAAATAGAATAACATGAACCACTTCCGACACATTCACGCCAAATCTATGTAGAAGTTCCTATCCAAGCTAAAATCTCAACAAAGCATAATACTTACAATCACTAAAAAAGCTTAAATCTCAAAATCGATAATTTATATTATCACAAGGATAATTACAAAGCATGATACTTACAATCACTAGAAAAGCTTAAATCTCAAAATCGATAATTTATATTATGACAAGGATAATTACAACCATGATGGGCAAACTGAGCATTGTTTAAATATCAGTGAAGCTTGAGGCTGTGATTGTGGTTTTAGCATTGAAATACTAAGTTTTGCTATATTAACATTTCCATAGGGCTTGAAGGTATTTGTAACAAGTCTTCAAGCAACATAAAAAGAGATATTACTCGTAATGGTTTCAAATTTGGGTTAGAAATTTGGCATAATAGAAAAATTGTTGTGACTGAGTTGCGAATTGAATGTGGCGGTAAATGGCAAAGGAAGACACAATCAGAGCTAACTAGTAGCATAATACAAGTCCAACTTAAGTTCTTGGAATACCACCATTTGCAATTGCTAGAACAATAAGCCTCTGGAATTCTTATACACTACAAAATTAAGACGCTTTGTGACCCACCATGGAAGAACACAGCATCCTATTAAGCCAGCAGACATTTATTAAACAACAGTTTCTTTAAACTTCCTCTGGAAAACTTCTTGTGGCTTTATTAATGACCTTTCAATCATTGTTTTAAGCTGGGAATAGACGCATCGATATATATCCAACCAATGACGTTCATTTAACTTCGCCACTAAATTGAGATCATCTTTTAAGCTTTGTGATGCCAATTTAAGATTTAACTAGCAGCGAGGACAATTAAGCCAATATTCCTTTTGTTTTTCAGTCATACATTATCAATTACTGGTTAAGCCTTATAGATCAACACCTTTCCATAATGCAGGTAGTTGTAGTAAAGGTCAAACCATACGTCATTTTCCTATAAATACATGTTAAATACTTCTAATAGATAAAGATCATCGTTTATGACCTCTTCTATTTGTGGGAAAGCTTGTGAAGAATTGCAAAAATTAAGTTTTCCCGTTCACCAACATAGTAAATTCTAAAACTCACTCAAAACAGATCAGCTGAAGACGCTTGATAAATCAGTAGCCAGAGAAACGTAACCAGCAAGGTTTCCGTTTTTCCAATTATGTTTTCTTTATGCCTTTTGTTTCCATTTCAGAAATCATAATCTTACCCTTGGAAAACCTTTATCATCATATTGTTCGTAGTGACAGTGCACATACTGAGCAATTATTGCCATAGCAATTACCAATTTGCAGAGACACATCTCTGACCCCTGGGACACATCTTGGGTACTGGTATCCGTTTCCCCGTACCGGAAACTTGTCGGAGACGTCCCTGCTTGCAGGAGACATCTCACCAATCACCAATGTTTTCTTAATTTTTTATTTAAAAAAGCCAAAAAAAAAAAATCCTACATTTCGACAAGTTTTCATATGAAATGAAAAAAAAAAAAATCGACATTTATGAATTTCAATATGTAGTAGTATGCTCTTTGACATTTGTGTGTTTAAAGTTTTAAACTTTAAATTTAATGTTAAACTTTACCAGTGTTCTTGTTTTGAAAGTTCAATGTCATAATATTTTCAATTTTAATGTAGCAAATTTATAAATTATTAAATTATATTCAAAAAATGGCGGCTCCAAATACCCGTCTCCTATTTTTTAAAAATAGAAGTACCGGTACCGGTAACAGTCTCCCGTACCAGTACCAGTACCGGTCTCCTGGCAACTATGCCTATTTGCCAATTTGCATTCAATTGTTCATATTCTCTTGGACAGTTTGCACAGAGCACATCTTCTGAAATCAAATTATCTGATAAAGAATGTCACTATTTCTGACTAATTGAATCATACTTTCCTGAACCAGCAAGAAAAGTTACCAAACACGTTCCACGACTGGTAAAACAGGTTTATTGACAATGCATGAATTCTGTTCAAGAATCAAAACAAATGAGTACGATATATAGATATGAAACATTTGATTCATGTGCTGTTGTATTGGTTTCTAATTGAATATGTTCATGGTAAATGCATCCGTATCACACTTATACAGAGCATTGGAACATATGCAAGGAAAGCGATAGTTGCCAAGTAGAAAAAACCAATTGTACAGGAACTCAAAAGTTGTAAGTTTTTTCAAATTTGAAAACTTGACATGCATATTAAGAAGTGGTGCTTTGCAGTTGTAAGCAAACAACAAATGTTGTCTGCATCAGTATACAAATGTTTTTGCTGTATTTTCCACTTATCATTTGACAATAAAATTTGAATCCTCGAATGCAGCATGTAATTTCCTGCACTAGATGCTCAATACTGGATTTCAATCTAGTCTCCAGTCCATATGCAGACAAAGCCAATGTTCAAGAGACTTTGTGAACTTGCTCAACTTGATTGAGTCGATTTGGAATGCTATACATTTCCTGAACTGGCATGTTCAAAATATTTGAGCATTTGGGCTTTACAATGTAGGATAGCAAACTAAAGCAAACAAGAGTTTCGAGAAGCCATTTATGGAATCCTTCAATGACAATAAAAATGCATATAGATTACAAATATAAACTCTATGCATCCAGCCATTTATGTTGCGTCAGATACCTCACAAGGCAATTTAAGATTTTATTTGGGTCATCCGATTAACAACTATCCTACATAATAAAAAACAGGAAGTTTCATACTAACTATTAAATAGTATAAATCAGGAACAAGAACAGTATATGTATATATATATATATAAATAAATCCCATCAAGTGGAAAAAAATTGCAGCTTATTGATGACAAAGAAATTCACACCTGTCAAATTTTTATTTGTCACAGCCCTCAAGCATCCAACAGTATGAATCTTCTACTGTGATGGAAGGCCAAGGCCTTTGTTCATTACATGTTTTATATTACAAAATTCTTTACTCTTTCTACTTCAAATATGGACAAAATGGTAACCATACATACGATTCTGATGCTCCAAGAAACTTAATATCAAAACTGTAAAATATATATTGAGACAGATAGGTAAAAAATTTAAAGGACGACATCAAGTTGATGTTTTGAATCCAAAAATGAATTCAGTATTGAAGGATCTGGGGATTATAGTTCTCCAAGTATCCTTTACAGTACCCTGTTCAGGTTCATACTTGATGTTGATTACTGGCAGTGGAACCTGACGTGCAGCTATAGGTGAGCAGAATCCAAGTTCCAGAATCTGGCAAGCTTAGAAACGGCTCCATGATCCCAATTCCACCAGGATAGATACTCCTGTGGTAGAATAAACATAGGCATCCACCTGTTCCTTAAATCTTCTCCACTCTCCTTCAAACTGGTTATACAAGTGCAAGATCTATTGTTGCATGTCTGCAGTTATCTATACTGCAAAATGCTTTCATGGATTTTAGAAATTTATCTACATCCAACCAATAGACCTGCATTTTCCATTTCCAACCTACCTTTTCTTTTAAATATCCTATTTAAACATAAACTCAATCTTGGCATGGATACTCCTGATATAGAGGGATCCATCGAAACAAACAATGTGTAGAAATGTTTATCTTGAATAAGAACTGGCTGAGTTATTTTACTCTAAATCATTAATCAAAATATCAGATTCTTCCCTGGTTGCAAGATTTTTTACACGCACAGCACCACGTTTCCATTCAGCATCACCAACAAGAAACATTCTCTTTGCATTAACTCTCTCTGCATGTTTGAAGGCCCTATATCATAAATCAAATAAGCATAGGATGGTATATCAGCAAGTGAACACATAAAAAAAATTGATATTTCTATCGTGATCAATACTGCATTAGTTATTGAATAATATAGACCATAAATCTATAAATTTTTGAAATGGAGTTTGGGTGAGAACCATGTAAACAACAATCTATTATCCCATATTCTTAAGGGGAGATAGGGAATATACAACACAGGTGTTCTTGCAAGGTATCAAAAATAAATCAGGTGGCCAAAGTTCTCTGATATGTCATTATGATATATCTAGTAAACACGGCAATAATGCGTCAATGAGCAGACAATAGCCGGAAATCAGTCATTAATATAAGGACAGTTTTGAAATCTCCAATCTTACTTGTCACGTTTGGCATGAATAGCTCTATCATGCCAGATATGCCTAGAAGGTTAGTTCACATCCATAACATCTGGATGACCCTGTTAAAGATACATGTTTTCCAGCCATATTTAATAATTCTCTAATTTGAGAGAAATAATAGCTTTCTAGATCGATAAAAAGTTACAAATCTTACATCAATATATTTTCTTTGATGGCCACTGCAGTGACAAAAGCAGTATACCAAAGTGGCGTGCAGCATATTATAAGGATTCTAATCCAAAGAATGGAGCATAAAGTCGTGGCACTGTATAAGATTCTGATCAGAACACACTTTAGTACCCAGAACATGAGCATGCAAGTTACAAAGAGTTTCAACAACTCTAGATGCACAATGATACTGTGATGCAAATCACTGGCAAAACATTTTTTAAATTTGATTAGAGTGAGTAGAAAATACTCAAATCAATGAATTAAAAAAAAAACCTAGTAAGATTAATTACCATAAACTATAAGTCTATAAAGAAAGCATAATCAATACCAAGAGCTATATCACTGGTACCCAGGGTAGCCCACATCTACCACACCAGGAAAACATTTCCAGATACAAAATAAATTAAATAAAAAAAATTAAAAAAAAAGAAGTAAAAAAAAGAACGGGTGCAGAAACAAGAGACCTGCCTGGGAAAAATTATCCTGGAAAGCAGAATTGAGATTCTGCATTTCCATCCCTGAAAAGACAATACCAGATGATGGACCAATTTTCAAGCTAAAACACAGTAGTAAGAGAAAATTAACATAACACGGAGAGAATGATTGTGAAAATGAAACATAAAATCAATACCAGATGTAAATCTGTTTCACATACAAAGTTACCTTTCAGAATCTGTTTATTTAGTTTCGAAAACAAGAACATCTAATGAGAGATTGCTGGTATTAAAGATATTTTGTAGCTTTTCTTATATGAGGCAATAGCATCTATAAATTCACCAGCAAACGTTTCCAAGAAAAACACAGGTGGAGAAACTAGAGAACTGTTCTGGAAACATTACCCTATAATTTCCCTCCCACTAAGGAAATTTTTGGAAAACAGAATTGAGAGACTGCATTTCCACACCCAAAAAGATAATACTGGATGATGGACCAACCTTCAAGCTAAAATACAGTAGTAAAAGAAAGATAAAACCAATATGCTATCCAGTGATAACAGATGTAAAACTGTTTCCTGTGCAAGCCTTTAGAAATGGACTCTTGCAAGATCTGTTTATGCAGTGTCATAAACAAAGTCGTTTAATGAGAGACTGCCGATATTTTACATATTTTTTAGCCCTTCTTATACAAAGCAATAGCATCTATAAGTTCAACTACAAATTTTTTAGCCTTTCTTCAGGTTAATTTTTTAAATTTTTTGTTATCCAAGTCTTTCTGCCTATTTTGCATGATAATGGAGCTTTACCAACATATTAGGATGATCTAGAGTTATAGTATGTATTTAAGTTTTTAGTGGTTTTTCTTAGCCAATTGTGTCTATGAATGGCCATGGATGTGGTTTGAATGGCCGCTGCTGTTCCAAAAAGCTAATTTGTGTATTCAGGAATATAAACGACATGGAAAAGAGATGCTGAATGTGCTTTTTCTGGGGCTGAAATTTTAATCCTTTTTTTCTAATTGAAATAAAGCTTTATTGAAGAAAGTATACAAGAATTTACATTGAACTTGGCCACATAACAGCAACAGCAATATACAGCCAAAAAAAGCCACAGACCACCAAGGTGAAATTGAATTCTTTAATGTTCTTGTTAAGAAGTGGAGGACCCTTTAACAACTCCCAATTTGTAAATCGATTTTAGATACACATATTTGCTTCTCTTTGTCAGTTGAGACTGAAAGAGAGTAGCACGCAGACCACCAAACACTGATGCCACAAGAAAGCTCTGTCTTAAAACATCAGATGCAAATCAGTTTCATGAAGAAATAAAACATTACAACATATATATTATATGTGACATGACTCAACATTCCTAGAACTATATGTCTAGAAAGGAAAAACTCACAAGAAATCTAAAAAAGAAGCAAGGGGCAAATTCTACCCTTGCAAAGAACACTCCCAGCATCCCAAAAGGCTTCTTTCTATGAAAAGAAAATAATTAAGAAGACTAAAACAACGCATGCAGTCAGCAAGGATGAAGTCAGTGTAGAAATTTCATACACATGGTAAATAAAGATGAGAAACATTGTATATCACATAGAGCTAGCAAGTATAAGTCATGGGATTACTACATATGGATTATTATGATACCAACTGCAACGGGGTTAGACCAGCACGATGCCCAAATGCGCTTTTTTCATCCAATGAAGGTCCAACCTCATGCAGCACTGGCAAACCTTACTGTAATGTCCCTTCTGAGGCTTGGGAAAAACAGGAGAATATTCTTTTTAGCCTAAAAAAAATTTATATGGCGTGGATTTGGTGGGAAAAGGATTTAATTAATTTATCATGAATTTTGGAAGTGGTGAAATATTTTATATATTTTTATATGGGCTTGGGCGGTCCCTTTTGGAGAAAAAAATTAAAAATTAATAATAGAAATAATAATAAATATTAAATTTGAATTTTGGGGCCCAAATTAGGTCAGCCAGATTGGGAGGCATAAAGGAGGTTGGATATAAATATAAGGTCATTTAAAGGCATTTGAATCATCAAGGAATTTATCTCTGCTTTTATGATCTGCACTTTGGCGAATATTTTAAGGACAAAAACGGTAAAACCCTTATGAATATAGAAGTTGTACGAAACCCTAGCTTCTTCAATGGAGGACTTCATGACGGAGGTTCACATGGGCTTCAATGGTGATTTTTGCTAGATTCATACTCAGATTTTTGCATCAGCATAGGCGTCTAGTTTGGAGGGGCAATTTGGGCAAGTTGGAAGATATTCTTCAGATTTTCAAAGGTTGGAAACCATATCAGCAGATCATCAGGCCAGCGCGCACCCCTTTGGTAGGGTTTTGGAGTTGTTTTTCATCAAATAGTTGCAATTGTTTGCATATTTGTGAGCTGGAGCAATTTCGCCCAGCTAGGGTTAGAGTAGGTCATTTTCATTGCATAGATTGGGGTTTCTTCATATCAGCAAACTGATTCATGTTGTTGGGCATGTTTGGAGCCCATTTCATTATGTAATTGCAACTTTGGTTAGGTCTGGCTTTGTAGCAACAAACTGGGTGTTTGAATATCAGAAATTTGGCACATGTTGGTGAATGTTGATGGTTTATTGTGTTGGTTTTCATACCTGTTCATGTTCATGCAAATCTGCTATGAGATTTTATATTATTTGAATGAATGAATGTTACTGTTATGCACGAATATATTCAGAAATTTTCATCAGCAAATTAGGGTTTGAACGGAAGTTCAAAATCAGAAAATTAGGGCATCATGTTATGTCATAAAAATCAGAAAAATTGCACAAATATTGGTTGGGATATTTCACTTACTTGCGACTCCCATTACGGACAAGCCCTTTCTTGTTCCCAAACTACCCCTCTAGTACTCAAGTGTCCAACACTTGACTTGACTTCACACACACTGCGGAATGGTAGTGCATGGAGATCCATAATGACTAATAATTTGCAAATTTTAAGATTTATATGACAGCCTTTCTTTCTAATTCAACAAGAGAAATGTATAACACATAATAGCAATGCAAATAATTTATAAAGATTCTTAGTGATCTCAAATGAAATGTGAGGATTCTGACAACAATAACCAATTGCAACTACTACCATTTCAGGCGTTTGTCCTCCAGAATAAGATCCACAACGTTCCCTTTGCTTCTTAAATAGGTAGCCACCATAGCAGCTGCTTGCTTAAGCTCCTTGTCCAATGGAAAAACTATATCATCGATTTCCTGATTAAGTACTGGGATCAAATTTTTTTCCCTCAGCAACTGTCATCAACACATATACAGCAAATGTAAGGGTAAAAAAATTGTAAAGGCAACTTTTACAGCATAATTAGGAAAATAATAAAATATAGATAAAGCATGCATAAGATTGAATTTATAACTTATCAAAATGAAATGTACTGGAAAATTCACATATGTAGAAAGATGATGTTTTGAGGCAGAGGGAATGATTTGGAGCTTTGATCTTCATGTGGGAAGACAAAATCATCCTCCATAAGAGCACCTTCGAGATTTCTCTTAGGAATGCATCTCCCCTCTTGCATTAAGATTCCTTTATAGAATTAGTATTATTTGTTTGTGATTACTTTTGATTGTTTGTTACATTTATTCTTAGTATTTAAGATTTTGTTTTTCTTCTTGAATCTTAATGTCTCGAAGTGTGACATAGCGACCAAAGAATTTCAGAAGCATAAGGTGTATTGGGAGAAACATGGAGTTGGTTTAGTGCAAAACTGGATATAGTTTTGATCTAAGTTACCGAATCGGGTACGGGTACAAGTACGTTACGCCGGTACGGCTTTTTTTTTTTTTGGTGTGGGTACGTCTGGGTACGTCCGTACATAAAACATATAAAAATCATAGTTATAGACATATTTGCAGCCTAAAAAGTAAAAACAAGAATTAAATTTAGAATACCACATATCATGCATATGCTAAACAAAACTTAGATTTACCATAAATATAAGAAATCCGAAATCCAATTATACTAAATTAATTTGATATCAATTTTTCAAAACTTGAATGTTACGATAGGTATATAATTATATTGAATTCATTGTTCATTGGTTCAACATTTAAAACAAAATAATACAATTAATGGTCTACGGCATCATATGGGTCTCCAGGAAGATTAAGATCAACATCATCATAGACATTGTCATTAGATGATGTAGGTAAATCAGTAGAACCACATGCAGCCCCACTAGCACTTGCACTGGAAGCACGTTGGATATTCGACTCCACAGAAAGTAAAGATTGTGTGGCAGCTGAAAAATCCAAATCAGTTCGCTCTGGATCTACATCCCACAACCTCGTGCCTCCTTCCTTATATTCATTTTTTTTATGAGTAAGAAGGCGCAAGTTGGAATGCACATAAACAAGCTCTTCTGCCTTACTTGCTGCCAATCGGTTGCGTTTTACTGAGTGTATAAATGAGTATGTACTCCAATTTCGCTCAGCTGAAGAGGAACTAGCAACCTATTGAAATAAAGTAAGAGGAACTTATAATTATAAAATTGTAAATCAAACTTTAAATTTGAAGTTAACCATTTTATTATTTTAAAAATAGTAAACAATATAAATTTAGAATTTTAGAGAGTGCAATAAAAACTAAGCAACTTACTTGCAATAAAACTTTGATTGCAAGAGTTTGGAGATGTGGTGTTGTAAAGCCATTGATATACCACCAAGAATGAGTATCCATTCTATACTTGTCACGTGAAGCAGCAATACTTTGATTTTCGCCAGCTACAAAATCAACAGACTCATCTCTAACTAAACACTCCATTTCTTGATCGGAGAAGAGTCTACTCAGTGCTTTCATACACCCCACACCAACTTCTTGATCTGAATATGGCTGCACTCTTGATGGCAAAGCAAGAATCTCATCACTATAAAATTTGGGAGTCAATGCAAATGCAAGAAGATGTAGTGGGGTGGTCATTTTGTTCCACCGTTCAACACAAATTGTTTGCACCTCTTTGAAGAAAGTTTCTTCAGGATCTTGCTCTTTTTCGTTGATGATGATTTTCATTTGCTCGATCATTGTATCAATGCCATCATATACCTCTCCCAAACATGGCTTATCCATGTCAGTAAAACGGATCATACTCATGATGGGCTCCGTGAATCTAAGAAGATATTCTGCTCGTTCCCACCATATGTCATCTAAGATCATTTGTTTTACATTTGTTGCCCTTTCAGTATTGGATTGCCTCCATAGGGACCAACTTTGACTGATAACCATGCTAGAAAGTGCCCCCCGCACCTTCACAAGTCGCCTCAAGACAATCGTGTTCGATGCAAATCTGGTTTCGGCAACCTATTCAAATATTTAAAAGTAAAATTAAAATATAAAGAAGACATGCTTGAGTTTAAAAAATAAATTAGTAATTACTAAAGTGAAATGTAAAATTTAAAAGTTGAAGTGTTTCAATTACCTTCAACAACTCCAATGCTGAAAATGATCTAAAAATGGTCTGTGACATTTGATGGTTTGTGATGAACATTTGGATTTCTTCAGCTTCAGCATACATTTGTTTGATCCAATTTATTTTCACACCCAACTTTTGTAGCATGAGGTTGAGAGAGTGAACAGCACAAGGTGTCCAAAATATGTGCTCAAATCGTGTCTCAATCAACATACCTGCAGCTCTACAATTCTTTGCATTGTCTGTTATTACTTGGACAACATTTTCAGGACCCACATCCTGAATGCACTGTATAAGGATGTTAGCAATAAATTGTGCATCCTTCACTTGTCCTTCACAATCCACAGCTTTGAAAAACATTGCCCCTTTAGGGCACACTGCAATCACATTGATTAATGGCCAGTTTTTGGCATCCTCCCATCCATCAGAAATAATTGACACCCCTGTTTTTTTCCATGAATTTCTAATGGGACTCAATGCATTGTTTATGCCTTTTACCTCCTTTGCTAGTAAGGTGGTACGCACCTTCTCATAACCTGGCCCTGTGTACCCTTGTGGACAGTCACTTGCCTTTCTCAACATATCTTGCCAATATGGTGATCTTACAACATTAAATGCCAAACCGTTTGCATATAGACATCTTGCAATAGCTTGATCTGCAACCTCTCTAGCTTCAAGCTTAAATGCTCTTTCTAATGGCCCCTTGCTTCTCTTCACACCAACAAGATCATCTTCACTTCTACCCAAAAATGGGTGGCTCTCTACTACAATATCATCAAAGTCACCATGTGTTGGAGAAGGAGGAGGCCTCTTTGATCCCCTTCCACTTCCTCTTCCTCTCAGCAAAGGATGGTTTGTGGCATGACCAACTCTTGCATCTGCTTCCTCTTGCTCTTTAATATATGCTGCTACTTTGCGAGGATGTAACACTTCACCATTTTCTCCTTTACATACATTGATTCCTTGTCTAGGAATGGCACATAAATGGCATTTCACACGATTGTATGAGCTGGTATACTGAACTTTACAATGACTGCATATCCAAACAAATGTTCCTCCCCCTTTAACTTGTTGTATTATTTGTACATATTTTCATAGAGGTGAATTTGCGTCGGTTTTAAAGGTGGGTCCACCAATAGAAGTAGCACTGGCTGCCACTATATTTCCTAAAATAATTCAAAAAATAGTTATTGAATATTGAACAATAAAAGTTAAAAAAATATAATGCAGGTTTGGATATCAACATTAAAATTTAAATGGAACATACTTCAATATTTATTACTAAAAATTACAATTAAATTAATAAAAATTTAATATGTAATTACTAATTAATATAATTACAATTTAATAATTTATATTTATAATTTTAATTTTAAATTATTGATTATTATTTATTAAAATAAGAAATAGTAACATAAATAAATTTTAACGTTAAATATACAAAATAATAACTAGATTTATATTAAATATTATTTTAAGATGTAAACTTTAAACTTTAAAATTGAATTAAATTAAAATACTAAAATAAATTTAATTATTTATATTATATATATAATAAAATTATACATGTTAAATAATAAATAATATTATAATAAATATTTGCTAAAACTTAATACTAAATAATTAAAATAAAACTCTGTATTAATATATTTATATTATAATATATATTATAAATTTGTATTTTATAAAAACAATATTATATTATTTATTAGTATTATGATTTTTATCATATAAATTATAAAACAAAAACAGTATTAAAATTAAAAATAAAAACCCAAAACATTATAAAATATAAACTTCGAATTAAATTAAAGGTTAAAAGCTTGAAAAATACCTGGTAATGGCGGACAAAAACGGCGAAGGAAATCCGCGCGCAGGAAAACGAGGAGGAAAATGGCGGAAAATTTCTTTATCAGTCGACGGTGACGGCCTTTGCAATTTCCCTGTGTTTTCTTTGAACGGAATCTGTTTCTCCTTGCACGACCACAGCTATTTCTCCTTGCGTGTGTTTGAATGGCGGACGGACAGACCTGTATCTTCCTCAAAGACGCAAAACAACCAAGCAAAACAAGCGCCGAAAGCACCAAGCAAAACGAGCGGCGAAAAATAATGAAAATATCTTAGGGCTTTTTTAGCTTTGACGATTCCGAAATCTCGCAAAAAGTTTTGGGAAACTCCACCCGAATCGGATTTAGAATGCCACGTCACGAAAAAACGGCGGGATTCGAAGTAAAAACGTGTAAATTCGTGGTCGCGTTTTTTGGGAAAAAAATTTGTACCCTGACCGAATCCGCAGGGTTTCCAAGCCGAATCCGTTTTGGCACGTACCCGTACCCGGAATCAGCAGGGTAAAGGGCCAATTCTAGTAACTTAGGTTTTGATCCATGGTTGATGGAAAGGACAGTGGAATTCAATCGAGGAATAAGACAAATGAAGGAAAAGAGGGATGATATATTAGAGAGAGGGAGAAGAAATTAGGGCTGTATCAATAGACAATAATGCAAACCTTGCAACTAACAATATATTTTTATTTATTAAACAAGGTTTAGAATTTGTTTATGGCAGACATCGAAGGAAGAAAAAGTGGGCATGTGAACAAGAATGTAATGTCCCCATTTTTGGGTTCTCTTGCACTGCAGTTGGCTCTGACCTTCTCGATGTGTGTCAGCCTTATCAGAGGGGTTATTAGTTGCTACCAGTGAGCTCAGTTCTAAATGTTGGATGCTGGTAAAGTGGCTTTATGCACCGAAAATGTTTAATAAAATAAAATAAATCACTTTTTTGGAGTTATAAGGTGTATTTAATTTATAAAGAGATTTTATATTATTTTCCAAAAGGCTTCCGAAAATGTTATAAAAGGAGTTTTGAGAGCTCATTTGCATTATTCTAAAGATTGTTTATTTCTCTTTTGGAGTTTGTGCTTGTGGTCAGATTTCTCACTGAGGGACAAAAACACCAACGGTTTTCCTAAGGGACAAAAACCCAGAAGGCGGTGCAATTCTAGATAGGGCTAGATGGTGAGTTGAAGATTCGGAGTTTGGGGACGAAAACCCTCGGATTCTGTTGAAACAATTTCATGCAGAAGTTGTCTTTGTGCTGAATGTTTGCAAATAAGGATTTTGGAGCAAATAGATTTATCTTTCAGATTCACAAGGTTGCTAGGTTTACAAGAATAGATTTATTGACGATTTGTGAACAAATTAAATTTATTTTGGGGTGTGCAATGTGAAAATCCAAAGATATTGGTGCAGTGTGTGCAAAGTATGTGGACAGGAATTTTGTGTTGTGGGTGCATGTGAAGCAAGGAAGAATTAAATTTAATTAAATATTAATTTTATTAATTCCTTAGCTGAGTGGTACCCAGCCATACCCTTCATGAGCTCCTCAAAAAGGTGTTGTACACTATCTATATTCTTCACCCACGAGGAATCAATGCATGAAAAAGGTATTAAGTCTTAGTTCCAACACAACCACAAAGGGAGTTTTAAAAGTCAATGCAGCTTTAAAGAGGAGTTGCAATATTTAATAAAGCTGCCGTACCTTTTGGGAGGTTGCCGTACAGCTATGAAGGAGGAAAGCGAGTAGTGGGGAATTGTTGATTAGTCTAAATTTCTGCTTTTCACAGGTCAGCAGAAAAATGAATTTATTAATATTTAAATATTTATGTGGTTTTTATGAGGAATTTCTGAATATTGCAGACTACAACAGCAATGTATATTTTTATCATGGGTTAACTGTTATGTACCACAATCTGTAATTTGTGAATAAAAAGGTTAGTTGCAGTACCTGGGGCTAAGAAATTTAATTTTTGTGATAATCTGCTGAATTGACATTGTCTGTAAATTGTTTGACAAAATGTCCATTTGAAGTTCTATCTCAAAGCTATGTTTTTATGATGGATTTATGACTGTAAATGTCAGTAGTTGCAACTCTTCGTGCTTGCACTCAGAAACATTCGATATTTGATCATATGCAAAGTGTTTGACAAAATCCCTGCAAAGAAAAAATCAGAAAATTGTAAGTTTAAAAAATTTCCGAGTGGGGTTCTTTCAAAGAAGAGGGATGAGAGGAAAGGGAATAGTCAACCAAGTTAGCAAAAGAAGATGGTAAGTATCCTTTCAATTTCCCTTCAAAGCTTGTATTTAAACCAGGGTTACCCGGGGACGCGTCCCCTCCCTAAAATCCCCCGTCCCGGGTACTGGGGGACGGCAAGGGATGGCTGACCAGTCCCGGGGACGGCTAGGGGACTTGGGGACGGCCAAAGGACTTCTGGGAGTCCCCTAGCTGTCCTCGGGACAGTTAACCATCCTAGAAGTCCCCTGGCCGTCCCTAGGATGGTTAACCGTGCCCTGCATCAAAGCATGGTCAAAACAAAACATAAAACACATTTTCATAGCAAGGGAGTGTGAACTTAATTATGTCCACCCATTAATTAAATTGGTGCCACTGCTTGTTGTCTTGAAACTTTGGATAAGTGTAACTGATACAATTATTCGAGAATCAATATTGGTTTATGTACTGAGGTGCCAAGATGAATCCAGTGAATAACCCAACACTCAGTGCTTGTTCTCAATGCTATTGTGCCTCATAAATAAGTCTCATAGGTCTTACTCTATTGTGAAGATGATACATAGCGGGCCTTGGGACATCTGATCATGCAAAACAATAACATGGTAACTGTGCAGATTATTTACCTAATGCAACTCACTATCATTCTCAGAAGGTTGCACTCCCTTGTTCCAGTTATCAATAAACAAAAAATTATCATCAGAGTATCTGCTTTCTTAGTTCAAAATCAAGCTAGGAAAAAATAATACGTCCTCACATCAATACTGGGGAATGTGCTGTGGCTTGTACCCATTCATTCTTATGTTCTTCCATCCATCCACACGTAGTCTGGAAAGGTCTGAGCAACATCCAGTTTTGGCTGAAAGCACAGATTTTTCTTTGGGTCACCCTTCATGGTAAGGTACTCACAGCTGAGGCCCTAAAATCTATAGGGCTTTTTAGATCTCTTTAGTGCCTAGACTGTGAGGTACAGACTGAAGTTTCAACACATTTCTTTTCCCGATGCCTTTTTTCTAGAACTATATTGTCAGAATTTGCTAACTGGGTACAGACATGCTGTTTACAACTCTCTCTAGCTTCTGCTCAAAGACTATCTGTCATCAATTCACAAATGCTGCTGATAAAGATCTTGCACAGTTTCACCCCAATTTTCTTCATCTCAAATATTCAAAGAACAGAATGCAATAATCTTCAAAAAGATCAAGATAATCTCAAAGACTTTCATCAGGTCGACTCGGGCTCAAATTTACTGCACACCTCTAATAGTCTCTGAAAATATTGCTGACGGATGCACATTATCTAGTATTATGGCCAACAACTGGCTCATTCCCTTCCACTACAAAACCCCTGGCTTTATGATTCGTGGAAAAAGCAGATTGGGGTCCATCCCAACGAGGTAAGATGTCAATTCAAACTCAGTTTTGATGGAGCTTCACAAAACAACCATGGAAAATTAGGAAAAGAGGGTATAATCTCAAGATGAGCCAAGTATCAGTTGCTGCTAGCACATAGGCATTCAGATAAATAATATGGCTGAATCATGAGCCCTGCTAACAGGTCTCCAAATATGCAACAGCTTGTACTAAAATCAGCCATAGTTGAAGGGAAGTTGGAGATAATTATTCTAAAACTTCTCAGAATGTATGTATAGACTGCAAATAAACTTTTCTTAGTTCAAAATCAAGCTTTCCATTGAATAAATTCTAACTTATTCATTAAGATCAATGCATACTCAATAAACCATATCAACTTGAACACAAATGTTATATGTGAATGTTCTATAATGTATATTATACATGCCTTATCCATGTTATCTATTGAACAGTTAAAATTTCCCTATATTTTTAAAATTTTCCCTATATTTTTATATAGCCGTCCCCTGCCGTCCCTAATTTTGGCCTCAAAAATCGGAAACTTGCGGACTCGTCCCGCCGTCCCCTGCCGTCCCCGTCCCGGAAACTTGGGGTAACCTTGATTTAAACCGAATGTGTAAGTGGAAGATGCTCTTAAAAAAGAAAAGATTAAGTTAAAGAATATTTATATCTTTTCTGTTCGTTTGAATACTTCTGCTCTGCCACCATGGAAGTTTTTTGATGATTGTGTTACCACGATATGGGGCAAAATACTTGATATTTAGATGGACTTTCATAGCAAACATAGGGATATATTTGTTTAAGCTAATGCCCTGTGACCAAGATTTGGACTTAAACAAGTTTCTACCCAAATGACCCCACAATGGTTGGAAATAAAAAATGTGCCTCCTGTTTCATGGAAGTTGTTCCCACAAGCTTTGAAATGCCTAGGTGAATTATTGAGCATTGAGGAAACCAGGATTATTCTCTCTAATATGTATGGTAGTTTTAATCACTTTCTGTTCAGTAAAAACATATCTTGAAACCCTAGAATTTCAGTTTGATAAGAGTTTATCTTTCTGTGAAGTTGTAGGGTTAGGAGGGCTAAACTCTTGCTTTGCAAATAACACGGAATTTAAGAAAGAACTGCATAGATGTGGTTAGAAGGGTTCTCTCTTTAGAGAAACAAGGAGATATTGGAGGTGATGATCAAGCAACCAATGGTAAGGTAGAGAATGCACAGGTCTTTAAAAATGAGGCCTTTGTCCTCAATACTTGTATGAACAAGAATCTATAGAGGACGAATTCTCTAAGGAAGGTCCTAGGTCTTCTCCCTTGGCAAATTTTGTGGAGCAAAAAGAAGTAATATTTGCCTTCAACTCTTAGCAAATTTAATTGCCTTGCAGTCAATTAAGGGAGGTAGCTCTAGCTGATCCTAATGATAATTAAAAAAAATCTATGTTGAAAAAGGACTCAATGAAAAGGATTTCTCTGTGTAACTGATGGTATGTATCAAGAGGTGTATCAAATAATTGTTCTACTAACTGTAGGTCCTTGGAAAGAAAAGAAGATAGTGGCCTCCCTGTCAGCTTGGCATTAGGGAATTCCCCTCACCTCACCTTGGCACCCTCCCCACAACCCTTAACTACCACCCAACCCCTAATGCCGACATAGGACTAGGTAAACTGCTAACAGACATAGGACTAGCGATCCAAGAGATAAAGTTGTGGGAAACAGGTGGACAATGAAGTTAAATCAATGATTTGTGATATTGATCTTGTGGTAGATGATGTGCAATAAGGTGTTTCAACAAAGGTTCTGAAGATGAAGAAAAGAAAGCCAAATGAGGGAAATCTCTCTATGGGACATTGTACCCAAAGAAGAGTACTTCCAAGTCTCCTCATACCCCTCCTAAAAAACAATAGAAAGCTATTAGTTGGAATGTGAGAGGCTTTGAGGCTCACAATAGAAGGGCTGTTGTAAGAATACCTTACAAGTCAATAATTTCTATTGATTTTTCGTTCTTGCAAGAAGTCAAGTCTGTTGAATTCACTTTGGAGGGTGCTTACTTTCACCATGTCTGATCATTACCCCTTTAACTGTACTTTTCAAATGCTTTCTTGTCCTTTTAAACCCAAAAGTGAGTTCAAAAGGTTTTATAAATTCAAATTTTCACATCTAAAGGATCAAAAGTGTAATTATGGGCCACTGTGTAGTTGGAAACTTGTAAAAAGCTCTTCTCTCTCATGTTCTGATAATTAAGTAGGGAAAAGTTGTATGGTATCTATTCAAAATTTGATTATAACTTTTGATAAGACAGGTAAAATTACGAAAAAAGTTGGTGTAGAGAGCTTCAGGCACAGGTTATTAAAATAAAAAAAAAGGAACAGAATAATCCTCAACATGCAAAAATGCAATGGTTGTTGGTTAAGATGAGGCATGCGATAAGAGTGCCTCAGAATTATATTGCTCAAGGAGCCAAGTTAAAGTCAAAACTGACTTCATTGAGACAGGGTGATCAGAGTACTAGATATTTTTTCAAAATTTTGAAAGCTAAGCATGTTAGCTAAAGAATATAAGCTATTTACATTAAAGGGAAAGCCTCTTCTAATCTGAAAGGTTAGATATGCCTTTCCTTTCTTTAAGAGACTATACACTTTTCATGGTCTTCAAAAGATACTGAAGATAAAGAATATTGTGCTCTAAATTGGTTCTTAGGAAGTTATTATAGAATAGTGTTGTCAGCCTTTAAGAGGTATTCTTTTGTAGTTAGTTTGTTACATCATTTGAGAGCATGCATGATGAGAGCTCTCCTAGGTTTGATATGTTTCCAGCTGAGTTCTAAAAAATGCATATGCAATTGATGGTTAAAGAGTTGTTACCAGGCAACTTGTGTGGGGGAAACCTTGGGTAAAGATATTAATTGATGGGTGATCAAGTTCATCCCCAAGGTTGGTGATATGCATCAAGTTAAGAATTGGAGACCAATTAGTCTTCTCAACCAGTCATATAAGAGTTAAGACCTTTGCCAAAATTTTGGCTAATAGAGTTAACAAGATCCTTCCCAAGATCATCTATGCAATTCAAATAGAATTTATTGAGAGTGGGTTATCCTTTAAAATTTGATCACAAGTTGAGAAGCTATGCTAAGGGCTTAAATAAAGGACAACATCATGGCTCTACTAGATTTTGAGAAAGATTGTGGTAAGATTGAATGGCCCTTCAATACTTCAATGCTCACAACTTTGGGGTTTGGAGAAAAAGTCTGCAAGATGGTTTCAATTGTGTTTAAAGATTTCTACTACTCAAATTGATATAAATAGAAATTTAATCCTTCAAGTCACAAAAATCTATTGAACAAGGTTGCCATCTTGCACTGTCTCTATTTATGCTCACTGCCAAAGCCCTATGCTAGTTCTACCTCTTTGGTACTTTCTATCAAGGACAACTTTTCACCCAACCAAGAAGAGTTAGTGGATGTACAATCTGCTGATAATACATCATTCTCCCAATTCTTGGGGAAGTCAATTTTTTGCAAATTTAAAAAAAGGTTGGATGCTTATAATAAGGCCTTTTGCTCTAAGTTGGCACTGCAAGATTGATTTTTCTAAGTTAGAAAGAAGAGCCTCTGAGGGGATTGTTTGTAAAGGATGGGAATGGGGTGGTCCTAACAAGTTGGTAAGGCATCTGGGTATTCCCTTTGCTTTGAATCCTTTCTTCAAGGAAATGCAGTGGGTGTTTGATATGATAAATGATAAAGTGACAAAGTGGCAAGGTTACTATAATGTCCCAAACTGAATTTTTGACAACTTGACAATTTTCACAATGTGAAGAATGAAACCCTCACGATCACCGAGTTCTCGGTTTGGGCAAGGTGAAAGCAAATGGTGATTGGGACACTAACTTTTGGCAGCAAGCCACACAACTCTACAATGCATACAATAGTTGAAAATGGAATTAAGCTAAATGATCATGGCAGCATAGCTTTATAGACTTGTAAAAATGAAATTGATGTTCTAATGTCGTGGCGGCATAGTATTCCAAACTTACAATATTGAAATCAAAGATAAACCTTATAATATTTTATGGCAGTGAACTGCACAAAAAATTACAATAACAAACATGGAAATCAACCCCAGATTGATACAACCAACTAAAAACTCAACCCCCAAAGGCTGCAATTTGCTATGTACATGGAATAGCTTGACCGAAAAATGTGAACTGCACCAAACGATAGCAGCAACCAAGTCTCAAAGAGTAACAGCCAACTGAAACCTTATGTGAATGCCTCTAGATGTTGCACCCAGCTTCAGATATGTACAGCCACATGATATCTTGGAATTCTCATGTAAAGATGCAACTTTATTCACTTCAAAGTCTTCCTAGGAATCAATCAATCAACTCTCGAATTAGCAAAACAGATTTGGAGATGTGCGACACAAATCAGCAGACAATGTTGCAGCTAGCCTAAGACATGTACGCCCAATATTGATGCAAAATTCTCCTTCCAAAATGTATGGCCAATGTGAGGAATAGTATGGCTACTTCTTATTGGTACAGCCTTGCAACCAAACCAGTGGTATGATTTGCTGCTAGCAACAAATGAAATGTATAAACCTTCACAAAATAAATAAAGATCTGCAACTCCAAAAATCGCTCTAAAATCTTCAACACAATCCACACCACTAAAACTATATAACCTTTTGCAACCGTTCAACACACAATGATTCTTGTATGAAATTATTCTAATGGATAGCAGGTTTTTCGTCCTCAAATCCAAAAGAAAACTTAGAGGATTTTTGTCCTCTGAATCTTGATGTCCAAAAGGTTTTCATCTTCAAACAAAATGATGAACATGGGGCTTCAATCTTAGAAATGAGGGTTTGCACTTTGTTCACAAAACAATAGATGATATTCTCCAACGCCCAACTCCTTTTATAGGCTCTTTGAGGGAATCTAATATTATTTACCTTTTTCCCTTTTCCCTTCAAAATTTTATTTTTGAAGTGTCTAGAAAGACCTTTCAAATAAACATTACTTTTGGCCCCTACTTATAGCAACACTTTATTGACCCTCTTCTTTGAAACAACTTTTAATAATAAAGCATAAGTTGCCTCTTTATGTCCATAAAATTACTTTTTGGACAACTTAAATTATTAAATTATTTCTCTTATAACACCCCAATAGCCTATGGAAAATAAAAGTAATAGGCTAAAGTGCTTCCGAATATCTTTGCTGAAAAGGGGACATGACAGTAACTTGCTTTACCTACCAAAGGTTTCAAATAGCCAAAAAGGATGTCGTCTTTAGTAACTACTATGCTGTAATGTCCCCCTTTTCAGCGTGATCTTGCTTGCAGAGTGTTAGCCTATTTCTTGGACCCTTGTGGGCTAACTGGATTGGTTAGAGGGTCAGTGGAACTTTCTGGAGAGTTTGATCGTTCTGGTTTTCAGAGCCCAGTGACTGGTTCACAGCAGGCATTGGCAGTGCAGGAGTCGACAGCTTCTAACGGCACAAGATTATATGGTGTTTTGAGTGAGTTATGGGTTTTTAAGTGATTTAAATATTAATTGATTTAATATTTAATTATAAAGTCAAATTGACTTTATATTTTTAAATCACTTAAATATTCTCTAAAAGTGATTTAATATTTTAAATCACTTAAATGGATAAAGTCCCCCAAGTATTTAATTCATTTACTATTGAAATGAATTAAATATTATTTAAAAGATTTTACTATCCAAAAGTGGCGTATCTTTCTTGGGATTCGTGCCTATGCATAAAAGGGCATTTCTGGCAATGAGAAACTCACCTTTTGACAATTTCGACTTTGCCTTGTGCTATTTCCTGTGCATTCTCCTGTGATCAGGGTTTGAACAATTTTCCATTGAAGGACACCTCTTCAGTGTTGAGCACTCTTGAGATTGTGAAAGATCAATCGAATCAGTGCAGTTGAGAGCTTCATTCAGAGGTTCTACAGATTCAGACAGAGAACATATATTGAGATTTCATGTTGTTTGCAATAAGAAAGGGTTTCTTCCTTGTGGCGCACCCTTCTTCAGATTCAGAGGCTTCCAGCAGGGATACTACCTATTCTTGCCTTGGCCGTACGGCTTACCTTGGAATTTGTGCATTCTGGAAAGGCATGTGAAGGAAGTAATTGAAACGCCTTCCTCTTTGCTCCTTTTTGTGCTTCTATCTTGGCGTCTACCTCTACCAGGGTATTGTATCTCATTTTGGAGTGGGAGAAGTCAGATATGGAGCTTGGGCGTGCTTATTTGCTTGATTTCATCATTTCCGGCTGTCAAACTGGCTAATTTCTTTAATTAAATAATCTGGAGATATCCTGGTATGTTTATCGTTTGCAATCTATTTGTCACAGTTAAATAATGCAATCTACACTTTCATTCTGAAGAAAATAGTGCAAATCTACATTTTATGAGCATTTATGCTGTGCGCCCCTTCTCTTCTGTCTATCAAACTTTCTCTAAAAAACTAAATAACACTAAAAGACTTAAGAAAATTGGGGTTTTGAGTTGAGAGCCAGCAGGGCTCATCACAGTGGTATCAGAGCACTGATCCTGCCAGCTTGTGGGGTTAGAAAAAATTTATGAAGTCACACCAGGAGGGTTTTGACAAATTCTACTCACGTGGGGGCCCTAGAAATCAAAGAGGTGATCATAATCCTTTTCCACCATTTCCATTTGAAGAACAGGAGGAGGAAATAGACTTGGATAATATGGCTAACAGGGAAGGAGGAAGTTCTCACAGGAATCATTGGGATGAAGAGGACAGAGAAGCCAGAGATGTGCTCAGAGGAATGGTTGTAGGCCAAGAACAGGTGGCGACTATTCTCCAACAACTCAGCACAAATGTCCAAAATTTGACAATTAATAGAGCTCAGAATCTGGATCGAGATCATGAAGGCAATATTCACAGAGAGCCTCAGAGAATCATAGCTCCAGCACGCACCTTTGAGAGAGCTACATGTCCTTTTACCAGAAATGATGCTGAGGAAGAGGATGAAGTTGAACAGGGTGGTGAGATAAACTTTGCTGATAACATCATGACTATGTATGATGAATGGGATGCATTGCCTCCGAGAGTTAAGGAGCACCTTAATTTTGATCGATTCATGAGCCAGAAGAGAGAGTATAATCGTAACAGGAATGACAGGAGGCCTAGAAACAAGCAAAGTGATCTCAGACAGGCTACCAACAAACTAACCTTAGTTCACTATGATGGCAGTGGTAGAGTTACAGCACGTGCCTGGGTGAGTAAGTTGGATACATTCCTGACACTACCTCCTATGCCAGAGGAAGATGCTATACGATTTGCAGCTCTCCACCTTGATGGTGTAGCACATGACTGGTGGATTCATGGCATGGCTACACTACACCATGATAGGATTACCTCGTACCAGGAGTTTACTGATAGACTGGTAGAGAGGTTTGATAGACGTGATCCCGAGCTATTCTTCAGAGACCTTGCTCAGCTAAAGCAGTTGGGTAGTTTGGAGTCTTATATTGGTGAGTTTCAGAAGCTCTCGGTTATGGTTACCGGAATCTCAGAGAGGAGACTTGTCATTCTATTTGTAGAAGGTCTCCATGAGCCAATGAAAGGTTGGATCAAGGCATTCGATCCACCTACCCTGCATGAAACTATGAGAAAAGCTCATAGCATGGAACTTACAGCTTCACGTGGTAAGTTCACTTCAAATGCAGAAGCATCTTCATCCTATAGTGATAGCAAATCAGAACCTAAGGAATTAGAAAAGATTGATGAAAAGAGGAAGTTTGCAGCTCCTTTGGACCGAGAGACAATAAATGATTTGCGTAGGAGGAAGCTATGTTTCTATTGCAAAGCTCCTTATGACCAAAACCACAATTGTCCTCTTAAGCCTAAGGGTTCAAATAGACAAATGGAGTGGTTTTATGAGCGTGATGACATTGCTGATTTAACGGACCAGCAAGCTGGTTTTAAGGATGGGAGTATGTGATCTATCATTCTCGTCAACGCAAAAGGTGAGAAGATAGAACCGAAGATTTTAGAGGAGGAGCATGAGATGATTCAGGAGGATTATCATTTTGATTCTAGTCCCATGGGATCAGAGGTGTTTGATTGGGATCAGTACAGTTATGAGGCTCAGTTTGTACAAAATCCTCTTTATGAGGCGGATGCTACATCTTCTTGTGATAATCCGCTCTTTGAGGTGGATGCTGATTCTACTCTTGACCCTGATCTAGGCCAGAGCGTTGATCGTAGTATTGGAGATTCCGTCAGTGCATCGAGATTTCAAACAAAGCTCGTTGAGGAGATTTCCAGTGTGTACATGGTCAGGAGTCTACACAGTTTCACTTTCAGTCATCATGTACATGACCTGTTTCAGATGCACAATTCTGGTATGCACGTGTTAGACATGTTGGATGATAGCATGTCTCGTGCGGTTTTAGGGAGCAAGTGTTGTTAGCAATTTGACTTGCTTTCTTATGAGTTCCTCTCTCCTGTGACAGATGGTGTTGAGATTGACAGGGTACAGCATGATGATCCAGTTGATCAGATTTGGGAGTTACAGGAGACAGTTGATGACAGTAGGGACATTTCACAGCACTATCCTTGGGATCCTGGTGGAGTGGTTGATCCTTTGTTGTTGAGATTGCTTGCGGTCAAGCAATTTCAGGGAGGGCGGATTGTAATGTCCCCCTTTTCAGCGTGATCTTGTTTGCAGAGTGTTAGCCTATTTCTTGGACCCTTGTGGGCTAATTGGGTTGGTTAGAGGGGAAGTGGAAGTTTGAGTTACGGTTTGAAGAGACTAGTTCACACAGGCGGTTGACGACAGCTTCTGACGGCACAGGATTATATGGTGTTTTGAGTGAGTTATGGGTTTTTAAGTGATTTAAATATTAATTGATTTAATATTTAATTATAAAGTCAAATTGACTTTATATTTTTAATCACTTAAATATTCTCTAAAAGTGATTTAATATTTTAAATCACTTAAATGATAAAGTGCGCCCAAGTATTTAATTCATATACTATTGAAATGAATTAAATATTATTTAAAAGATTTTAATATCCAAAAGTGGCGTATATTTCTTGGGATTCGTGCCTTTGCATAAAAGGGCATTTCTGGCAATGAGAAACTCACCTTTTGACAATTTCGACTTTGCCTTGTGCTATTTCCTGTGCATTCTCCTGTGATCAGGGTTTGAACAATTTTCCATTGAAGAAGGACACCTCTTCAGTGTTGAGCACTCTTGAGATTGTGAAAGATCAATCGAATCAGTGCAGTTGAGAGCTTCATTCAGAGGTTCTACAGATTCAGACAGAGAATATATATTGAGATTTCATGTTGTTTGCAATAAGAAAGGGTTTCTTCCTTGTGGCGCACCCTTCTTCAGATTCAGAGGCTTCCAGTAGGGATACTACCTATTCTTGCCTTGGCCGTACGGCTTACCTTGGAATTTGTGCATTCTGGAAAGGCGTGTGAAGGAAGTAATTGAAATGCCTTCCTTTGTGCTCCTTTTTGTGCTTCCATCTTGGCGTCTACCCCTACCAGGGCATTGTATCTCATTTTGGAGTGGGAGAAGTCAGATCTGGAGCTTGGGCGTGCTTATTTGCTTGATTTCATCATTTCCGGCTGTCAAACTGGCTAATTTCTTTAATTAAATAATCTGGAGATATCCTGGTATGTTTATCGTTTGCAATCTATTTGTCACAGTTAAATAATGCAATCTACACTTTCATTCTGAAGAAAATAGTGCAAATTTACATTTTATGAGCATTTATGCTGTGCTCCCCTTCTCTCCTGTCTATCAAACTTTCTCTAAAAAACTAAATAACACTAAAAGACTTAAGAAAATTGGGGTTTTGAGTTGAGAGCCAGCAGGGCTCATCACATATGCATCTTTTTTGCTTTTTATTAAAAATGTGGAAAATGTGCACAGGTTGGTTAGGAATTTTCTTTGGTTTGATGATAGGGGTAAGAAGGTGAGCCATATTGTTTCTTATGATGTATGTTGTAAGCCCAGATACATGGGGAGGGTAGGGGAGGAGAGAAGCTAGGAGGAGGGGTGCATAGGGGAGGTTAGAGCAGAAAGACTTGGGGGTGTCGGGAATTTCTTTAGCTGAAAATGGATCATCAAGGCCTTCAAGGGGTCTGAACCTTGGAAAATAATAATTAGGCAAAACAATTGTAGTGGGATTTTTTAAGGAAAGCCAAAATGGAAGGTGTTAAGTACTTGACCTTTTTATATGTTCCTCTTTTGTCCAGCCATCAAGGTCTACTATTTTTGTCTCTCTAGAGGGCATATGAATTGATAAAGCAATTATTAGTGGTTCCCACAATCCTTGCTTGGTTTGATACCATGTGTTAAGGGTTTAAATTTTTTTGGTGAAATGTGTCTTATAAAAATAAACCCTTGGCAAATAAAGGGGTGCCTGCTAGGTTTTGGTTTACTTGAGGAATTAAAAATTTTGTAGATATCTTTAGGAATGGTAATTGGTTGTCCTGCTAAATCTATTTTCAAGATCCCTTAGTCTCAACAAAGAACTTACACCGTGCTCATGAAATTTTTTAAACCTTCAGGCTTTCTTCCTTAGAATGATTTTGATCCTGATAATTGAGATGATTTTGATGGAGTAGGGGTCCTCCTCTGCTATAAATTTCCTATAAACAATTGTACAAAATTCTTATTTTATCTTGAGGACTTTTTATGCTCAACCAAAAAGGAACCTTTTGTTTCTGATAGAAAGTGGAAAGATAGGTTTGCAGTCCATGTTCTTCCTATATTGAGCCTAGAAAAGCATGTTTTAGGCAGTTGTTGAAACAAAAATTGACAGCTGGCACAACTTTGAAAAAATGTGGTAAGAATGTTTAAGTTTGTTTTGTTTGTGAAAAAACTTAATCAATGATGCATCTTTCCTTTGACTGTCTTTCCTAAAGGTTCATGGAAATGTTTTTGAGTAGCATGCTCTAAGTTTGCTTGCAAGGAGATAAAATTTGTCAGTTATTGTTTTCAGTATGATTGTTAATGACAAGAAGGTTTCTTTCTTTTTTGTTCCAAAAATATGTGATTGGTTATCTCAAAAGAGGTGTGATGGTTTTTGTGGACGGAGACGAATGACAATTTGTTTGATGGGAAGAAAAGGAACTTACAAGTTTCCTTATAGAGTCAAAATTTTGCATGTTTCCTTGCAAATGGATATTCAACTCAATCTTAGAATGAAAAAAAGAAAATATAGAAATTATAATAATGACCAAGAATAGATCAAAGGGGCTGGAACGTACATCAGTTATAATAGCAATGGACTCGGCCAAAAATGGGGGTCATAAACACTAAGCAAATACAATAAAGCAAGAAAAGAAAAAAAACTAAGAAATAGAAACACAAGTTAATCTAAAAAAAGGTAACCCCCAAACAAGTTTAAGTACAAATACATGTCCAAGGGGATGGTCATGCAAAGCCATGGAAGCAAATGAAGACAACACAAACAAGTAGCAAAAATCATCAAGCATCTATATTCTAGGATATGTTGGAGGAGCCAACAATAATATCATCAATCACTATTGCCTATAGAAGTACCAATGCAAAGTCTGAGAATGCCCGTCAGGGAAAGCGCAAGGCTAAGGAGGTCAATGTAATGTCCCCTTCTCGAGCATGATCTTTTTAGTTGACCGTTGGCCTATTCCAGAGACCCGTAGGCTACTCGGAAGGTGAAATTAAGGTTTCGTGTTTTGGAGGTTGCTATTGCTCGTGAATTGATGATTGAATGGCGGATTCTTTCTGGGTTTTCAAAGAGCTTCATAGTGGTGTGTTTTTCTTGGCATTATGAGCACCTTCAAGAATTTACTATTTTTAGTAAATTCTATTTCTGGCAGTGGTCCTGTCGTTCTTGGCACAGTTGGCTTTCCTCTTCAATCGACTCAGTTGGTTTGTTCAATTTTGGCCTTGGGATGCATTTTTGGAGTGATAAGTTCATTTCATTTAAACAATGTTATATTTTAATGTTATAATACCCCCTTGGCCTAGTCTCATAACTTAATGTTGTGTTAAAAAGGTGGTCTTTAAGGGATGGTGCCTCATTGAGGTAATTTTATATTTATTAAGGTCAAAATTGAAGCTTTAAGATTGGACGCCTATCTTGAAGAGATGAATTTCATTAAAAAAGTCAAAAATGAAGCCTTGAAGAAAAGTGACGCCATTTCTTGGAGGGAAAAGAATTAGGGTTTCTAGAAGCTTCTAGAGGGGTCTTCACAAAATTATAAAAGGAAGTCTTGGGTCTTCATTTGGGTATCTGATATCTTGAGTAATGTTATGCTGCCGAAATGGTTGCTGGACTGCTTCGAGGAATGAATGCCTCCTAGCCTTGGCTCAACTTCGTGCTTTAGAGACAGCACCTAGTGGAGAAGTTTGCTTATTGTTGAGGGATTTTGTAGTGAGGTTTGCATTGTAGCTTGAGTTTTGCTTGTAGTTCAGTTTATTGCATTTTATGTCATTTTCTGGAGTTGTTGATAATAGGGCTAAATCTGTAGTTTCATTCATAAATCAGAAAATAAAAATATATTCGTTCTGGGTATTGCATATTTCCTTTTGTCTATGCTGGGCGCCCCTTTGTGCCAATTTGCAGATTTTATTATGAAGAACTTGATTTTATAAAAGAAATTCGTCCTTCTTGCCAGGCCGCCCCTCTTTGAAGTGCATTGGGAAGCATGTTAAATAAATACGTGGGTTTAAGTGTGGTCTTTGGTATGCAGCTTGGTCACCCTTGTCATAGGAGTGCATTGCATCAGATTTGAGGTCATTTGGTTGAGAGGTGAGTGAGATATGAGCATTTTTGTAGGGTTCTATGTTGCTGGTTCTGTCTTTCAAGTTGCTGATCAGTCTTATCAGTTTGCATAATATCAGTCATTTGAGTTGGGTTTGGGTAGGAAGTCATTGAGATCTTTGGAAAGACTCTTTACTTATTGCAGCATCATTAGTCTTTCTTTATTCTATGATTATTGGCAGGCAATCTCTAAATATTGTAAGCTAAACAGTAGTACTGTCAGCATTCTATCTGCTGCTCTTTCATTTACTGTATTTCCCACTGGATAAGTGGAAGAGGCTAGCTTGCCGCCTACTTTACATTCTGAAGTTGCATTTGTATTTCTTATACCTCCGCCATATGGTCGCCTCATTTCCATTCTGGAATTGGGTAGCACATACTTGGTGTTGAGTTACTTTCAGTTGCAGTTTGTAGTGGCAGAGATCCTCTGACCATATGCTCGTCGTTCTCCGACGCATTCTTGGTTAGAGTTCCTTTATCAGCATTGCATTGAGATCCTCTGACCATATGTTCACACCTTGCCCAACTCAGGATCCTGGTGTACATTCTTGGTTAGAGTTGAATTCCGCAACGTTTGGTTTAAGTGCTAACCCTAACGATTGTGTATTGCTCTGCTCATTGTAATTGAAAAATTGAAAAAATTGGTTCGGTATATTTCAGTCAAGTTAGATAATCCTAGGAGGTAGGCAATTCTGCATAGAACCTCTACTAATACTTAAGGCCAAAGAACTGCTAGTGGTAGAAAAGAAATTGGTGACATGAGCTTGCCCCTAAGATCTATGTTATGAAAGATAAGTTTGGAGGTCCTTATGCCAAGAAGAGATAGGCCATTACCATATGAATAAGTGATGCAATGCTAGGCACTCTTAGTTGTAGTAGACCACAAGGATGAGCAATGTTTTACCAATTTTCATTGCAAGTGATTCAATAGTATCCAAAAAGTGTTTAATGCCTCATATTTATGATAGGTTGAAAGAAGGAAGTAGTGCTTCAGAAAGAAAGGGTGCCAAGCTTCTCTAATCAAGGTATCAAAAGAAAGTGGATAGAGAATCGCCAAAATCTCTAAATAAACAATGCACCTCACTCATATTACATAGTAGACCAAGCACCAAAAAACAAAATGCTCCTCAATCTCAACATCCTAAAGGAAACAAAGGCAGCAAACCATTTCCATTTGTAAAAAAACAATGGCCTGTCTCAACTCAAAGTTGATGGGCGGACACATAAAGCTATCAAAGGATATCCTCAAACCATGAGACCAATGATATAAAAGATAGTTTGACCAAAAAATGGTCCTATTCACAACCTATAAAAAGTGGTTAGCATTTAAAAGCCAATTTGGGGCTAAGAGAATTCAAAGAGGAGGTCCAAGTAACCTAGATGTACCAACAATAAATGTTATCACTAATGGAACAACTAGGCACCTCTTTCTCTAGAAGAAGGCAACGAGCAGCACATAAGGAGTATTGAAAGGAGGTAACCTATTCACAAGAATGTCAATAGACTAGGAAACTATAATGTCCCCTTTTAATTAATTCAACATATGTAGGCCCAATCGTTATTTTCCTAATAAGGATAAGAAAATATTTTTAAAATGGGGCCTTTAGACATTGACAATTTGTAGTAGAAATAAATAATAATAAAATTGTGACTTAGCGGGGCATGGGTTTCTAGAAGTGAGTTGTTGTAACCCCAGACACACCTGGTAGCATTCTCATGACAATTTTTTATGGCAGCTTATTAATTAGGAGTTATAGGTTGGTATTAATAACAAAGTTGGGACTACTTTGGGGACAGAATACCATTAATATTTTAATTGCTATTTTGAGAGGAAAAACAGGGCATTGAAATTTGTGCCCTACTGGTACTATATAATGAGGTGCTTGGTTGCCTTTGAGACATTTGCCAATTTATTTAGTCATTTCTATCAAGGTTTGAGCCTTGTGTTCACTTATAGGATTCAAGCACAAAAACCCTTAGATTTTGGATGATCAAAGGATGAAACCACTTTTGTTTTGGTAGAGATTGGAGGATAAAAACCCTCTGATTTCCTAAGGGTAATCTCACATTGAGGTTGTATTTATACTCCAAATCTTTGTCTGGATTTTAGCATATATTTTGGTATTTGCAGCAAGTTTTGTATTTCTAATGCTTCATATTGTTAAAGCATATATTTTGTAATCACTAAAGCAACATTTTATTGTGGAGGAAGTTTTATTCATATTTTTGTGTTATTCTTTGAAGCTTCAGCATATTTATATTATTTGTGCAATCCATTGTTACATATGTATAGGAATTGTTATTATTGGAAATAATATATATAAATCATTATTCATCCAAAATATGCTCTTACCTTGCCCTCATGGGATCTGAGTGAGCAAAAAGTAGTGAATAATAATATTTTCTCACCATATGCTCTCACCTCGCCCTCACGGGAATTTGGTGATCAGAAAGTGGCAAATATTTTGTAATAAAATTTGAGGATATTATAGTGGTATTAGAGCTAACATCATGCCAACGTATGGATTATGGAAAGAAACAAAAGACCCATGACAAAGGAGGAAAGCTTAGAGTTCTTTCAGAACAATGGTACAACATAATAGTCCTCCGAATGAAGCAAGACAAAATAATGGCGGTGCCATTAGCAAGCCAAGAAAGAATAAATGAATTGTTGACAAGAATATTGCAGATCCAAATGAATACACCCATTGCCATCCATTTGCAAAATTAGGGAAACACTAAAACACCACAAAGAGGGGAAAGTCCATTTGCAAATAACTATAACCAATAGGTAGTTCCATTATGAAACCCTCTAGACCCATGTTCATATAGAGAGAAGAAGAAAGGGTAGAACCTAAAATTTCTTCTACGAAGGAGCTTTATAGATTGTTCAAAGAATATCAAGGGAAGACTAAAGGACTAAGTTTTCTTGGGTGGCCGTCGCATCCTATCTATACTTCTATGTGGTAAGGAAGGTTGGATGGGCTCTCACCCTACCCCACCACAATATATGAAGCAAAGTAAGGATTGGATTGCAAGAGAAAGGTTCACACACTAGGAATTACTATACCCCTCCACTTCAAAGTATAGTTCATTCGAAAAATAGGCTTTGCCTAATCTAGATGAAGGAAAGTGGTGGGCAATAGTTCCAATGACCCATTTGGTACACCTTCACACACTAATCCCACCCCACACACTAATCCCACCCCACACACTTGGAGAGGAAAGGCCACTAGATTTAGTTCCATAGAGCTTGGAGTGCATGTATACCGCTATAATAACTCCAACTCCCTCCTACACTTGCTTCACAACTATGGTTAGTTCAGTTCCCCGATTTGGGAAACCCCCCTCGAGATACAATTGATATTATGGACTTTTGCCTACCTTTGTGCAAGCTACTCTTCTATCATGTCCAAATCAGGTCATTCATCTACATCCAACATCTCAATCAGGTTACTGTCACATTATATAACTCAACCTTAAAGACTAAACAAATTTACAAACAACACAAATGCAAACAAGCAAAGGAAATAGCAAGGAAACCATCAAACAAAAAACACATGGCAGAGGACAAAGGGTTTTTTTTGTTAAATTTTACCTAGATACAACACAAAAAATTTAATGAAGAACCCAAATATATCAGGCATGGCTCTAATTTTAGGTATGGGTAGGCATAGCATGCAAGCAACATGCAAGCCATACCATACAATATCCGTACCAAGTACATCGATATGCGTACCAAGGGAGGGTGTGGAAAATCCTACAACCTTGGCAGCAAGTTGTTTGGTGATGAAGGGCATGCACACTACTACATCTTGTAGTAAGCATGTAGATATCAAGGCCTAAATTTCATGCTTTTGATGTTGCTTTTCAAATGCAAGTCCTATTTTATTTTGGAAAAAATGAAATATGTAGATTAATCTAAATTATTTGACAATATACCAAAAATCTCCCCTTTCAAGCATTACAATCTTCCTAAAATTGTAATTATACTATACAACTAAAATGACTCGAAATAGCCATCAAATTTAGGCCTTGGTGGGTTCTGTTGTGACCTTTTCACACATCGCCCCATTGCAAATGGGGACCCCCTATTTTTGGTTTTTGAGGTTTTGCCTTGGCATTGCAACTGCTAATCACCATTTTTCTTTTACAATGAGGAGTTAGAGTTTTCAGGTGGTCATCAAAGTCAGTTAAGGAAATCATGATTGTAACAGTGACTTGACACTATCAAAGTGCTCAGAAGGTCCGAAGGACTAAAAATGCCATTGCTTAGGGTCAATTCTGACACCTCCTATTCTTGTGGAATTCTGCTTTTTTGCTTTTTGCTTTTTTTTATTCTTGGCACTTTGGGACCAATCTGGGAAGCAGCCTTTTTTGGCCTACTTTTTGCTTTTTGCCTTTTGCTTTTTTCAGCTTTTTTGAAAGTTGACCTAGGATTGGGTCCCTCAGGTCATGGCAACAACGTTCCTATCTTCAAAATCAAAAATTTGTCTCTCCAAGTATATAAAGCAAGGGAAAATCTCTAGGCAAGGTTTTGTTCTAGATGATCCAGATAAACGTGAGGTATTGAGCAAGAAATTCATCTAAGTGTCAAACATGGCTTGCAAAGCTCAAAGTCCGCCTGGAGGAGTGTGAAGATGGCTGGACAAAGGTGAAGTCCGCCATGCATATTGGCAAGCCAACCTTGAAGTCCGCCCACACATGGCAAGCAAAGCCTAAAGTCCGCCTTGGTCAAAATGGCACAAAAAAATCATCAAGTCCGCCTAGACATGAAAGAATGGATGTCAAGAGAACTACAAAGTCCGCCATGAAGATGTCCAGCCAAAGGTGAAGTTTTCCTAGAAGAAGTATGCTCATTGTCCAACCAACCTTGAAGTCCACCCAAGGTAGAGATGGCAAAGATGTGGCCAAGTCTGCCCAAGGTAAGCATGGCAAGGTAAGCTTCAAGTCCGAACAAGATGAGAACGGCATGAGGTTGGCAAAGTCTACCTTGTCCAAGCAACCACTAAGCCCACCTTGCAATGTCCAAGCAATCATCAAGTCCGTCCAAGGTAGAGACGGCAAAGATGTGATGAAGTCCGCCCAGCTAGAAAGAAAAGTGGCACAACACATGATGAAGTCCGCCCTAGATCAAGGAAAAATGGCACAACACCTACAAAGTCTGCCTTGGCTAGGGTAGGAAAATTTGTGAAGTCTAAACAGCAAGGAAAAAGTTTTCACCAAGTCCGCCATGATGAGGAAAGATTTTAGCAAAGTCCGACTTGATTAGGAAAAGTTTTGGCAAAGTCTGTCTTGGTAAGGAAAGAAGCTCTCCAACTCTGCCCATGGAAGGAAAGAAAGCCTCAAAGTTCGATCTTGAGAAGGAAAGGTTTTCTTAAAGTCCACCACATCTAAGACAAGGAAAGATTTTATTAAAAGAGGGAAACAATTCAAAATACTCGTCACCACCTTTTTGATGAGCAACCAAGGCATGTTTGTGGAGTTTTCAATCTGCTTTTCAAATTTTGGAGGAAATCTTCAAGGGACTTAGTCTGATTTTCATATTATCTTCCAGAATTTGAGTCTGATTTCAACATCAATTCACAGATTTTGGGACTGAGTTTGTCAAGGACCAATTTCAGTCCCAAATTTTCAAATCAGATCAAGTTTACCAAGTTATCTGAATTACTAAGTGTTGAAAACTAGAATGTCGAGGAATTGAAGTAAAATCTCAAAAATCAGAACTCACTTTGTCGCCAAAATTTCGAATTTACACTCAAAGTTAGGATTCTAACTTATTTCCTTTTTGGGTTTTGCAGAGGCGGGATCGTCAAAGAAAGCACAAATAGAATTTTGGGGCATCAAGAAAGAAAAGTCCTTAGACTTGGTGAAAATATAGTAAATTTCCGACTTCTTGGGGGATTTCATCTACAATCCTAGACCCATTGAAGTAATCAGGGCCACTTCTTGAAGGATTTCATCTCCTGAAGAATTAAAGACAAGCTCCCAATTAGAATTAGATGGTGACAAGCAAATTCAAGCAGGAGGAATTTCAAAGCAATCAGGAAAGAAAATTTTAAATAACTTCAAATCTAGATGTTTGCTTCAAGGGGAGACTTCCAAAGTCATCGGCAAAGAAAGATATTCTAAGGCAAGTACATGGAAAAAGAACAAAGTGACCAAGGAAGACATCCAACACACTGAGGTGGCGCCTCGTCATCTTCCAACCAATCAAATTATTCCAAGTCAACATGGCTAGATTCAATGAACTCGACTTATCCATGGAATTGGTTTATATTTAGCAGAAGGACAAGTGTCCCCAAATGTAATTTTCTCATTGGTCGAGAGGTAGTTAGTTGTGACAAACCCTAAGTAGGGTTTTATTTTGTAATCTCAGTTATTGATTCGAAATCAATCTTGGCCATTGAATTGTAATCGAAGAGCCTATAAATTGAGCTCACCCCTCATTTGTAAAACAGGGGAGCATGTTGCAAAACATGCCAAAGTAATAAGTATTGCATTGTTTGAATTGATGGTGATTACTTCTCTTATTTTGGAGTGTGCATGGTTCTTATCCCTCATCATAGCTTAGATTTTTATTTCATGTATGTTAGATGAATGAAAGATTTGATAGAATGAATTGGTGAAACTCTTGCTCATACTTTCTTTGAATGAATGATTTTTGTTCAATGTGTAAAGTTAGCCTTAGCCTATATTGTGGATGCTTAACTTCTGTCTGAATTAATATTGTTCAATTTGATGGTAGTTATTCATGACGTGAAAATCATAAGCACACCCCTTGAAGATTGCACCCACTGTGTGTAGTTGTCCTAGTGTGGCGAAGCAAAGTGTGGTTATTGGTTCCATCGAGTCCATACCGTCTCTTGAATTCTTAGGAGTAGATTAAAACTTCTAAACCCTTATCTCTTTTTCAGTTTGCTTGAAGTCCATGATCCAAGACCCAAACAATAGAGCTTCATTGTCTAAACCTTCATTGTGAATTGAATGAGCCAAGTGTAAGTCCCTTTGTGTATTACCAGCATATCACAATGCCCATTGAGCTTATCCACACGTCAAGACCTGACAAAAGAAACCTTGGAATCACCATATGATCTTCTCACAATCTTAGCATACGCGGTGATTTTGTTCAAGAGAGGATAGAGTGTCTTTGGACATTTTATTCTGTGTTCGGTGGGTAATAAAACACACACCAACAGGTTCCACATTAATAGTCAAACCATTTTAGATGAGCATAGTATGGTGTTTAGTGTTATGCCTCCAAGTTTGTCACTTGATAGGGGCATCCAACATACCATAAGGTTGGAACTAAGCACTTAAGACTGTTATGATCACCGCTTACCACCACCCATAGACATACAAAGAGGAGATAGAGAAAGGTCATCAAGAAATTATTGGAAATGGGCCACATCAAAACCAATTCTAACCAATTTGCAGCATCATGTTGGAAATCTTGTCATTGATGTCAAATGAGGAGATAGAATTAATTATTTATCAGTTTGATGAAGTTGAAGAATTCATTATTGATATACAAATGATCTGATAATTGAATATCATAAAAACCTGAAGAGCAATGCAGAATAGACAGCTTTAGATTAAATACATTTAACTGTTTGATGCTTACAAGTTCAAGGTACTATATGTCCATTCTATCAAGAAGGCATATACGAATTATGGATCAGTATTACAGTCATTTAAAGCTGCCAGGAAGATCAGTAAGAGACAAAGCAGACAAGAACTACCGAATAGAGACAAATCATGGGCTATTCAAAATCTGTGTTAGTATGGAGAAGGCAGAGAAAGTCTTTAACATACACATTATGTTAAAGAAAAGGAAACTAAGCACAATAGAATGGTACGCATTTGATAAAGAACGTGTTTTTTTTTTGTAAATCATAACTAAAACAGTTGATTATGAAGTCAGTTCATTATAATAATGAATCAATAAAAGGGCGCAATGTGAAGAGATGCAACATACTCGATAGAGAAGATTATGTTTTGTTTTAAAAAAAAAATTTGAAAGGTCGGTCATATCCAAAAGACATATTCATAAAAAGACGCGATTTTTTTTGAAGAGATGAAAAAACTAAAAGACACGTTTTTCCTGAGCTCGGGTCATATCCAATAGACGTATTCATAAAAAGACGCGATTTTTTTTTAAGAGATGAAAAAACTAAAAGACGTGTTGTTGCAAGTTAATTAGAAGGCCGATATGAAGTGATGCATCTTTAAGAACAATAATTTTCTGTATGAAAGGGCGCCCAAGCAAAGATGTTTTCTGAAGAGACGTTTTTCTTAAAGACGTTTTTTTTCTTCTGAAGGAGAGTTTACATATTGCCAATTAAATATCTTGCTAATTGTTAATAAATCTGAGGGAGATAAATGGTTAAGGAAAGTTCGTTTGAGTTTAAGAGGTATTTTTGAAAAGGTATGACTGAAATATGAAGTTGGAGAGTTATGTTCTTCTATTAACTGTTGCAACCTTTGAACACATTATATAATTGACATCCAAATGAAGTTTGCAAGTGTGGTTGTAGTAATTGAAGACTTGCAGTTCAGTCAGATTCCTACCTCCTTGTGTGGGCTGAAGGTGATATCTTGGATCACATACAGCAGATTGGAGAGTTGGGCTTGTGCAGATCAGATTGAAGGCAGTCTCACTTCCATCAAGTCAAGGTTTTTGGTACCTTGCATTAGGGGTTGGTGCTCCTTGTAGGCAGGTGTCTACTAAAATTATAGAGGTCTAGGTGTTCCTTGTAGGATATAGTCTACTAAATCATCTTGGTGTAAATCTGTAGGTTGGTGCCTACCTTGAAAAATTAATTCAATAAAGTTATATCACTTTGAGGAAATTGGTTCATATCAAAATTGATTGTAATAAGTTTGAAAAGAGTAAAAATAAAAAATTGTATTTGATTTACTGATTCACCCCCCCCTCTCAGTAAATCTTTTGTGCTCTTTGTTGAAAACTGAAGATCAGATTAATGCACAGAGAATTTAATTCAAATCAGACAATAACACAGTAGATACCCTGGGAAAACCCTCCACTTGAGGGAGAAAAAACCCAGCAACAAAGATCCCCTTGTATATATAATAATGGCAACAGTTCACTTTACAATGAGGCCAAATCACAGGGCCAATATCTAGCATCAACTCTAGATGCAATAACAGATGATAATCTGCTCTTCCTTGTGATCTAAATCTGCACTTTAGGGAGATTCACAATCTGCTCTTGAAGGAATTCGCACTTGAATGAAAGAATAATTCGAGCTTCCTTGATTGTCTGTCAAGGAGAGAAGTAGTCTCTAATAAATACATGGCCATAATAGACCTCACAAGGTCGGCCTCAAACATAAATTACAATTTTAATAAGTCGGCCAAGATACAAGACAGTTACAACTCATAAATGATGTCGGCCCCAAGAAGAATATAATTTACAAAGAAAGGTCGGCCCAAAAATAATAAGTACATTATTTACAAAGAGATGCGCCCATGCTCATTTATTCTCACATATAAATAAATAGCCAATAGGCTACATTTATTTATGACTTTACTCGATGCTGGAAGGATCAACCGAAGCTGCTATAACATTAACACTCCCTCTCAGCTAGGGAGAGAACTTCCAGCTGAAGACAAATCATATGCCACCATTGCCTGCAATCAAATATAAAGAGAGATATATATCACCTCAATGTGATATCAACCATCACATGGTTAAGTACTAGTGTTCATCACTTGCGTGATGGTGTCACCTCAACGTGACTTTCACAATGGCTCTCCCAGAGGGTGAAACACAAGTACAAAAAGATCATCACGGACTCTCTCACGTGATGTTGTCATGGAGTCACACACATGACATCCACCATGACTCTCTCAGAGGGTGGAAACAAGGGCTTTCACCTCAAATTCTTCCGTCACAGAAGAAAATGCATTAACAAGGGATTTCACCTCGAACTTCTCTCACAGAGAAGAACTCATTAAACTAGGCTCACTGATACTGAGACTCATACTCAGTCAAGGCTGGATTCTCCACCATACCAAGCTTATCTCGAAAGTACACGAACTTTACCCTGGCGAGAGGCTTGGTGAGAATATCTGTCGTCTGCTCATCAGTGCTAATGTACCTCAACTGTACAGCCTTTCACAGTACCATATCTCTGATATAGTGGTACTTGATCTCAACATGCTTGGATCTGTCATGAAACACAGGATTGACAGAAAGCTTTACACAATTTTGAAGTAGGCTCCATTGATTGTTCGAACAATCCTGCAAGGAGCTTACAAAGCCAAACTGCTTCTCGAGTTGCCATACAAGCTGCAATGTACTCGACCTCTGCTATACTCAATGCTACAGAAGACTGCTTCCTGCTGCACCAGGAAATCATAGCAGACCCCAAACTGAAGCAACAACCAGAGGTGCTCTTCCGATCTGGGACACAACCTGCCCAATCAGAATCAGTGAAACCAAGTAACTCCAAGTCTGCATCTTTCTCAAGTTCAGCAGACTCCCTCTGAATCTTTAAGCACATGCTTCAATCTTTCGACCTCTTCATCCAAGATTGCCAAGAATACTTTTGGAAGTGAACTCCCTCTGGCTACCAGCTCAGTCTCATGGCTGCTTGATCATTCCTTTGGTTGGCATGACTTTCTCACAAGATGCCTCAAGCGTTTCATCACTATGCAATCTCTCATCACCTTCTTGCTCTTAGAACATAGAACTGCAAGCATTTTAGAGAGAGATTACTAATAGTTTACCCAAGGGAATAACAAGGCTTTTACTATCTCAGGTTATAGCATGAACACATATGAATAAAATTAAAAATGGATTAATCAACCTATAAGAGAAATACATCAATGAATCAGAATGAAGGGATAAGGAAACTTATCTTTATTGAATACTGATATATCCTGCTTCCATCTTTTGCTCCTCTTGAGAGTGCTAAACTCAGCATCAACAAAGGACAGTTTGCACAATTATAGATTTCTTACATGCAGCCAGCATGTTCCATATAGGACTAGCCTTCTCAAGGCACCATTGCAGTCCATGAACATGGAGAAAGATGTCGATGTGATCATCACAATGAAATTGCATATCACTTTTCATCTCAGAGTCACACTCAGAGATTTGTACTACGAAATGCAATAAGTGATGACATCTGCCAAAGATCTCATGCCAGTGATTACTATCATGAACTTTACCAAGCATTCATGATTCAAGTAAACAATGCCAAACCTGCTCAACTTAGCAAACTAAAAACATAAATAAAAGAATACTTATCTCTTTAAATGTTCTGATGGATGCAGGTACTTGACATAGTATGGAACACTGCTCTTGCGCTCATATCAGTCCACCATCTTCATGGCTCGAACACAGGCCCTTTTGCAAGGTTAAATTTGAACATGGTCTTTGACCATTCAAATTTAAGATGCACTCTGTTTCCAGCTGCTTGTCCACCAGATGCAACACGCCTACTAGAAACACTTAAGAGATGGATAAGATCAATGCTTGTAAACTTTATCAAATCTGCACAACTCAATAATCCTGAGTTTCACATAAGAAATATAAACAACAGCAAAACAAAACAAATGCTTATCTCTAGAAATCAGATTCTCCTAGAGTGTTACTTAAGTAAGAATACAGGAGACAACTCGACATGATGCCCGTCGAATCACCAGCCTGAGTGCATTCCTCTGCTCCAACCAAGGAGATGAGTTCTTCACAAATGTTTCAAGCAAGGATGCACCTCTGATCCCTTAGCAGTGGTGTCGCCTCTGGCTAATATCATGAGATGCTTCAAGTTTTATATACAGCTTCAATCAAGAGCCTTCTTGGACTGTTGCGACACCTTGAAAGAGGACCCACCACAATAGTTGAATAGACATAGATTCATATAAACCATGACAGCGATAGAAGAGTTTCTCCCATCCTAGCCCAATGATTACTCAGAATACACATGAATTTCTTTCCACCGCTACACCTTAACCAACACAGAGCTTGCGACATATTTCTTCCAATTATGGCGTGAGAACTGTCTCAGACACAAGTTAGGGTGGACTCCTCAGACTTGAGCTACCCGAGTAATGGAGATTCCTTTTGTTGATCTTCCACGAATGCGGAGAATGAAGTAATAAGGATGTCATGATTATGATTGAGCACGAGTATGGTGCAGATCGATGCCCGATGCAAGGTGAAGCACTGTTGATGTGCGGAAGAGGAACACTGAATGGGCTCACTCACATAGGTCGACTCTGTCTGACACGACAACTAGCACACCCTATGAAAACTTGCAGTTCAGTCAGATTCCTACCTCCTTGTGTGGGCTGAAGGTGATATCTTGGATCACATACAGCAGATTGGAGAGTTGGGCTTGTGCAGATCAGATTGAAGGCAGTCTCACTTCCATCAAGTCAAGGTTTTTGGTACCTTGCATTAGGGGTTGGTGCTCCTTGTAGGCAGGTGTCTACTAAAATTATAGAGGTCTAGGTGTTCCTTGTAGGATATAGTCTACTAAATCATCTTGGTGTAAATCTGTAGGTTGGTGCCTACCTTGAAAAATTAATTCAATAAAGTTATATCACTTTGAGGAAATTGGTTCATATCAAAATTGATTGTAATAAGTTTGAAAAGAGTAAAAATAAAAAATTGTATTTGATTTACTGATTCACCCCCCCCCCTCTCAGTAAATCTTTTGTGCTCTTCACATCAATGGTCCTTGTGAAGAAAAAGGATGGCACAAGGAGGATGTGCATCGATTATAGAGTACTTAAAAAAAAGACCATCAAAAATAGATACCCCATTCGCAAGATTGAGTTGAGATCAAGTTACCATCAAATCCACATACACGAAGAGGACGTGCACAAAATAGCTTGTAGATACCCTTATGGACACTTTGAGTTCCTCATCATGCCATTTGATTTGATGAGTGCATTAGCCACTTTCCAATCTACAATGAATGACGTATTCAATGGCTGGCCAAGAAAATTTGTTTTAGTGTTTTTTATGACATCTTGAAATGTAGTAAAACATAGTAAGATCATCTAGGGTACTTGGATACAATCCTTAGAATACTTGAGCAATAGACTCTTTGTGCCAAGGAATCTAATTGTAAGGGGCTACAAATATTGTGTACTTGGGCCATGTCATTAGTGCTCAAGGCATTCAAGTGGAACAACAGAAGATCCAAGCTATTCTCGATTAGCAACCCCCTACTACACTAACACAATTGAGAGGATATTTTTGGTCATTGCAATTACTACCGGAGCTTCATTAGGGGCTTCTCATAGCTAGCAACACCCTTAAGTAACATGATGAAGAAAGGAGCCTTTTCATGGAGTGATATAGCTCAAGAAGCTTTTGAGAAGCTTAAGAAGGTAATAAGCTCATAACGCATACTTGCTATTATAGACTCCTCACAATTGTTTGTTGTAGAATGTGCTGCTTCAAGAGAGAGAGTTGGAGCAGTGCTAATGCAAAAGAGGCACCCCATAGCATTTGAAAGAAAAAAGTTGAAATACTCAAGATAAGGATTTTCTATCTATGACAAGGAAATGGTTGGCATCATGCATACTTTGGAAAAGTTTAAACTATATCTAGTTTGTGGAAAATTTGTGGTTAACATAAATTACAACAATTTGAAGTTCTTCCTTGACCAATGTGATTTGAATGATAGGAAACAAAAATGGTTAAGTAAACTCCAAGCTTATGACTTTGATATAAAGTACATAAATGGTAAAAAGAATGTAGTTGTGGATGCTCTCCCTAGAATGCCTACCTTTTGTTTTATTTTTTTCATTTCTAGTGATTGAAAAGGTTTCTATAATGGTGAATATGCTAAGGACACATTTGCTACTAATATCTTAAATAAATATTAAAAATGTGAAGGATGATAGGTATGTGGAATCAGATGGTCTCATCATGTATAAGGACAAAATCTTCTTGGTACCTAAATCTAAGATGAACAAAGATATTTTGAAAGCATTACATGATGCATCTATGGTTAAACACCCCAAATTCACAAAAAGATTACACACAAATAAGGGAAAAGTTCTCTTGTAAGGGCCTTAAGGATGATGTACTCGAAGATATCAAGGAGTGCGCAACTTGCTTACAAAATAAAGCAAAGCATGTCTTTTCTATAGGTTTGTTATAGCCAATGCCCATCCCCAGTCAGAAGTGGGAAAGTATATCCATGGATTTCATCACAAGCCTCTTTAAAGTAATTGACAAGAATTGAATTTATGTTGTAGTTGATAGGTTAACCAAGTATGCACATTTGTTTTCCATTATCATAGAATTCAAAGAACACCAAGTGACTAATTTATTTTTCAAAGAAGTATTTAGGCTACATGATTTGCCTAAGAGTATTGTTCGTGACAAGGATACTAGATTCCTTGACTCATTCTGATAGGAGCTATTTCATCTTATTGGTACCAATCTCACTACCAATACCAAATGTCACCCACAAATAGATGGATCGACAGAGCTAGTGAATAGGCAGGTTGAAGGTATTCAAGGAACTATGTTACAAACTAGTGAGCAACATGGGTCAAATGGTTGCATCATAGAGAATATTGCTACAACATCACCCATCACATGTCCATTGGTATGACTCCTTTTATGGCTTTACATGAATATGATGCACACCATTTACAAATCTAGTTTTTATTGATAGTAGGATACCAACTATTATTGACTTGGTAAAACATAGCCAAGATATCTAAGATCATTCAAGGATCAACTACTTAGCAAGATCAAAATCAATAGAAATTTTACAATGGTACACGGGGACGCGTCCCCTACACTTTTGCCCCCCGTACCTATACCCGGGACGCCTTGGGAACGTTTTTCAAGCGTCCCCAAAAAGTTTCCTTCTTTTTGGAACGTCTCGATCGGCAGGGACGTCTCGGGGACAGCTGGCTGTCCCTAGGACGGTTAGGGGAAGCCCAGGCATCCCCTAACCGTCCCGGGGACAGCCAGTCGTCCCCTTTTTTCCAGCAAGTTTTTACAAAAAGAAAAAAATCTAAAATTAAAAATGCTTATTTTTTTATTGTTTCTAAGTGGACCCCACACCCTCCCAAGCCTAAAATGAAACATAAAACTTGCTTTCAAAGCCATTTGAGCTCATTTTTACATTCCAAAAAACAATTGCAGCTAAGAGGAAAGTGAGCAAGAGAAAAATTCGCAGTGACTCAAACTCTGAGTTTGATTTTGATGCAATGTTGGCAGATGTCGAGTAGAGGCAGCCATCATACTTTCTATTACTATGGTTTGGACATTTGTGACTTTGTCATTTTGACATTTGTAGTGCAAACTTGTAGCCTTTGGGAATTTTATTTTTAAAATTTTATATCATATGCACATTGATTGTTTGACATGAATTATGGAAGCAATTAAGTAGTTGTAGTATTAATGTAAGAACTGTTGCTAAATCTGTCCTCAATTTTCTGATTTTGATGTTCGGGAATTTTGTCAAACACTTGACTTGCAAACTCTTTCAACTGCTGTTTGATGTTTCTTTTTGTGTTTTTGGTGCATATAATAACATCATGAACATAAAAGTCTCAAAAGGAAATATACTAATGACTGAGATGAATAAGATAAATGCAAATGCAAGTATTTCCAATTTTTCCAATAGTTTTTATGACAGAAAACTCATGCAAACATGCTGCTACAGCAAGTAGACAATTTTACAAACATTTTGTATGCAAACTCCAAACTCCATAATATTGCAAATGAAGACTCTAAACTGATTACAAGTCTTGCCAATGATATTCACAGCAGATCGCCTTCAATCAATGCAAATTGACAATGCTCCTAAATGGAAATGATATCGACTCAATGCAACTTATCTATTTTCATATGAGATGACAAATACAAAGGCTGTCTTGACAGCGAATTATTGGACTAAGGACCAGCGACTAAAGACTATGCAAATGCCAAAGCAAATACAATGAACCTGGATAGATGAATCTTCTTAAATCGAACTGGTTTTAGTGACTGGAAGGCTGCGACTGAATTGTTGATGAATGGCAAACCTTTCCCAGAAAAAGCAATGCCTCTAACTTCAAATCGAACCTGCCAATGGCTGCGCCTAGCTCCTTCCAAAAGTGACGCCAATGAAGACTAGTGAGCTGCGCCAACACCCTCAGCATGAATCCATCAAAGACTGACCAGCAACTTCCAAAATCGCACTATCTTTTATATTTAATGGTTGCACCCAAAATGCCAATTATGTTCTCCAAAATCGATTTCTCTTTAAGTCAAGAAATCGCCCCACAATGAAGAAATCGACTTGACCAAAACTGAAAATGCTTCCTCCAATTCTCTTCACCAAATCGAACTCTTTAGTGGCTGCCAATGACCTTCAAATTTCTGCAATTATTTCCTTCAAAATCATCCTTCACCAATTCTCCAAAATTTGGTCATAGACCATTAAATTTTGCCCAAATAGAAGACTGAAATATCTCCCTCTCAAACTCCAGCTAGGGTTGATCTTCCACAATCGAAACCGGTACCCTATAGTATTCAAACCCTCGGGCAATGCAAGCATTCAAGCTCTCACAACACAGGTATGAAAATAGAATACCTCAAGACATGATGAAATAGCTTGCATTGAGCTCCTTATAATGAATTCTCATTCACCTTCAAGAAGCTTCTAGAAAATAATATTGTTTTATTCCCAAGTGACTTTATGATATAATATTTATTTTAGTCACTTAATTAAATTAATTAAATATGAAGCTATCTTATGATATTAATTTATTGAGATAACTTTACAAATAATTAATTTAATATTTATTCCCTTAATTCTCCTATTTAGCCTTCGGGAATAAATAAAGGCTAAACGATCTTCAGGTGGCTACTGAGAAGGGGACATTAAAATTAATTTGTTCGACTCTATAATGTATATGTCAATATGATTGGTGATTACATTTGCAACTTTATCAATGTTCATTGTTATGATTATCATTACTCATATGAATATCTGAAATTTCCCTATATTTTTATATATATATATATATATATACTGTTGGCATTACAATTCACACCTCTGGATTGTGTATTGGCAACGGACAGCTATGCACAATATTAATTTCTCTTCAAATTAGGAGGGGAAGCTCCCTCTTTTGTTAATATGCGTAAAAAGTAAAGTATTCTAAATTCCTATCTTTTTGACTCAGCTAGTAGAGGCACAAGGTTATAAAACAAAGAACATTGCAGCTAAGGTTTTCTCTGGTTTCTGTAGATCTTAACTACAATTAGGCTAACGCTAAAACTATCCTATTTCCTCAAGAAAAACAGAGCATGAGGACTTAGGAGCAAGTGGGAATGGTTGACGATAAATCTTATATCAGGATTCCCAAGGAGGTGGAACACCTATCTGAGGTGTAGGTTGAAATGAAGGTTATTGGAAACAACATCAAATGGCAAGCTAGTTCTCAGGATTCCCAAGCAGGTGGAACACCTATCTGAGGTGTAGGCCAAAAGTAGATTACTGGAAACAAACACTGAACGACAATCTTTATATCTAAATTCCCAAGGAGGTGGAAAACCTATCCGAGGTGTAGATATGAAAGAAAAGACTATTAAAAACAACATCAAACGATAAACTCTATTTCTAAATTCCCAAGGAGGTGGAACACCCATCCAAGGTGTAGATATGAAAGAAAGATTATTAAAAACAAATAAATCTGGGACAGCAAATTGTATTACGAGACACGCACACAAAGAACAATCAAAACTAGATTTAAATTAAACAAAGTGAAACAATACAGAATAGCAATATTGCATGGCAAGGTGGGCAGAGCAATTTGTTATCACAACAAAAGTTGAAATACAATGAGCAAGGGTGCTCTTATTTATAAAACCTCAAAGAAGTAGGGAACCCTAAAATCTCCTTGAGTTAACATCAGTCTTGCAAGCATGCAAGAGTTTATTCTTAAGTCTAAATGTATGCAACCTAACAATTAACTGGAAAAACTACCCCAGTTAACTGAACTAAAACTAAACTAAATGGACGTTGCAACACACAAGTCCTTATTGATATGAGAGTCAACTAATAACTAACATCAGTTAACTAAATCCTAACTGAAAGTCGACCTCCTCCAAAAGATATCCCCAAGGATGAGATAAACATACATGAAATCAGCAATTGAAACTCAAGAGTAATGTTGAGTTGATTGCTGCTTTTGACTCTATCCTTAGGAAAACTGTGGGATCCAACTGTTTGTCTACTCCAAGCCGTCATGAGCAATCATCTCCTCTAGGAACTCATTAGCTGCATCATCTTCAGGCACTTTGATGCTATCCAAAATGATAGACTTTCTACTCAACGCCTTCTCTCCATCCTTGATCATTTTCTAACACTCTTTGACCTCCTTAGCTACCTTGTCAAAACTTGTTGACATCACTGACAAATGACTCAACTTGGACGCCACAGGATCACCATCAAGACCATTAGAACCAAATTCTGGAATTCAGTTTGCACAACATTGAGATTAGTGTAGGTACCATCTTCACGAAGATAATGGCACAGGATCTGGGTGACGAATACGCTGAGGGGTTTGAGAGCACCCGCGACATCTTCTTTGATTTCAGCCAACTTTGTATACACTCTTTCATAAGTTTCTACTTTGAAGAGGTGTTGTTCTCTCCAAGCAAGAAGCTTTCTTTTATCTTCATCTGCTACAACGACATCATATGCAACTGCCAACTGAGAAATGAGAATCAAATCTTTTGGTTTGCCCTTTGCCATATTCAACTCAAGCTGCTAGATTCCTTGATGAAGATCATAAGCATTGTACCTTAATTGATACAACTCTGCAAGAAGGTATTTGCCTGCAACAATGAAATCTTCGACCCAGTTCTCCAAGAGCTTTCCATGATTGACTAACCGACCCAACTTTTGTTGATCTACAGGTGTTTCTAGAAGCCCTGATTTGGCCTCCATCGAAACCCTTATGTGCATCTCATTATCAAGGTCTCTAACTATCTTCATCAAAAAGTGATCGTTCACCTATTTGAAATCGTGTTTAGCTTTTGAGAACTCTAATTGTGGGAAGTATTCATGCACACGTTGAACATCAAGAGTTCCAATGGTTTTCAAAGTTCTAAAATTGCCTTGAAATGCAATTAAATAGACAAGATAAGAAACCATATGAACTCATGGATTTTAAGAAATCTTGTGATTTGCTAGTGAAGAACCTCACTAATCAACATAGCCCAGTCAAAGTGTTCCTTATTATTGATAATTTGAGAGATGACATAAAACAACCACAGTCGAAAGATATGAGCTTCTTCTTGACCTGTAACCCGGTTGAGCAAGGTAATCAGAATAGTAATCTTGTTCTTGAACTCTCCACGCCCAAGCTTCTTCAGCAAGTTGGTTTTTTGTTCTTTCAGCCACCTTTGAACGACCTTCCTCTGAGATCTTTCCTTATCTTCCTGCCATATCCTATCACATTCCTCCATCATCATGACACAATTATTTGTACGAGGTGGAATGGCGAAGCACTTCTCAACATCTCTCAGCTTGAGGCTGCAAACAACTTGCCCATCTGCTGATCGAATTTGTCATGTAGATGAGTCGTAATGCTTAATGCATGCAATGACGAACTCGAGATCTGACACTGTGATGGGAATAGAGGCTGCTGCCAACAATCCAAAGCGATCGAGATGCTTGATTTTCATACTGTCAATGCCTTCCAACGTGCTCAATTTAATCACTGGATAAACATGACCCAAGTTAGTGTCAAAGGTTTTCAAAAAATCATGAACTAAGACCGATTTGGTCTTGTATTCAATTGGATTGAATTGCATTTTGAAAAACTAGACTTTTGCCTGTAAAGTTGGATATGTTTGGGCAAACTTCAGAAAAGGTTAAAAATGGCTCCTGACAAGGCTAAAAATACCCAGTTGAGGGGAAATTTTTAGGAAATTTTCTGAAACGTGGGTTTTGTAGAGAATGAAGTTCTAAGCCAACCCAATTTGTCAGAAACTCAAAAAAATGAGTTTTACTAAGGCATGCAAAGACTTTTCAAAACAGAAGCTACAGGGGTTGTAGGGGCACCAAGGGCAATTTTTCTCGAGAAAAACTGGCACATGGGTTTTGTAGGCGCCAATGACCTGATCATACCCAAATTCTTCGTTTTTCAAAAAGTTGCTTTTTGATCGACATGCAAAAGAATCTTCAAAAAAAGTACAATACTTCAAAATGAGAAGTAACGAGGCAATTTTTTCGAAAAATTCTGGAACATGGGTTTTGCTGCCAATGCTATGCTAAGTGAACCCAGATGACCAGATTCTGAAAAAGATGTCCTTTACTTTGACATGCGAGAGAAAACCTAAGACAAGGATAGAAGAATTTTGAGAGAGAAAATAGAAATTATATTTGCCTCTGAAAATGACACCTATGCCTTGAATGAAGTTTGATGAAGTCTGGAATGCATGCGCTCAAAAGATGAAGTCTAGAAAATAATTCCTCTAAGCAATCTAGACTTGGCACTGTAAAGAACACTGAAAAATATCACTTGTATTCCCTTCAAATCTTGCTTGCACGAGAAAATATGTGTTTGCCTTCAACTTGTGATGAAAATAATGGACGCCCAAATGCATTAATAAATAAATTTCAAGAATTAAGGCATCAATGTGCATGCAAAACCCTAAATTTAGGACGCAATAATATTATTGGACCCCAATTTAGTTAATTGAATGAAAATGAAACCCTAAAATGGGCACCGCCCAACATTCATAGAGAAATTCGCCACATGAAAGAAAATTTAAGTCATTTTCAAGTGGATTTGGAGGTGAGACTGGAGTTTTAATATTATTTTAAGTTGAGTTAAAAAACCCCTCCATTATAGGGTGGCCAATGCACTTCAATTTAAAAGTCAAAGTTTGACTCTAGGTGCCAACTCTCCAGACTAAGAAACTTTTTTGAAATATTCCATTTGCAAACGTCACCGAAGCCTATGTTTGATCACTAATTTTGAGTGACTGATGTATCCAGTAGACTGGTTGACAGTCTTGTTGAAGATCAAGATCAAAACTGATAAGGAGCTTCTTGGGGTTGTGTTGGTGTACGTTTTATCATCCACCGAACACAGAATAAAATGTCCAAAGACACTCTATCCTCTCTTGAACAAAGTCACCGCGTATGCTAAGATTGCGAGAAGATCATATGGCGACTCCAAGGTTTCTTTCGTCAGGTCATGACATGTGGATAAGCTCAATGGGCGTTGTGATTTGCTGGTAATACACAAAGGGACTTACGTTTAAGAATTCCTTACAAGTTCAGGACTTAGACGGATTTATCATTAAAGGCTTCTTCGTTGGGACTTTTAGTTTCGATCTCAAAAAAAAGGCAAAAAGATAAGGATTTAGAGGATCTAATCTACGCCTAGGAATTCAAGAGACAGCAGAGATTAGGTGAAACGAATAACCACGCTTTGTTTCGCCTCCCTGGGACAACTACCCAAAGTGGGTGCAATCTTCAAAGGGTGTGATTATAATTTTCAAGCCTCGAATAAGACCAAAGTTAAGCATCCACAATCACAAGCTCAAGCTAACTTTACGTATCAAATGAAAATCATCCATTTGAAGAAAGTATGAGCAATATTTCACCATTTAATCTATACGATCAATCTCGCATTCACTTAACAAACATTCAAAGCAAATTCTACTTAATTGTAATCTAATTCTAATCTATGGTAGAAGAAGTTATGCAACCTTGCTCACTACTTGACAATAAAAGTGATTCAAAGCAAATCATGCATAAGAGCTTTTATTATCGGAAATAGTCTAATGCAACAATTCCACACACTGTCTCCACACCAATGAAAGTGAGAGATCACAAGTTTAAATAGAGTTTTCAAGATCAAATGAAAGGCCAAGATTAAAACAACATCAACGGCCAAGATTAATACAACCCAACCCTAATTAGGGTTGCCCAAAATAACATCAGTTATCAACCAGTAAACAAGCAGTGAACAAGCAGTTGGAGCTATCTTCAAGGGAAGGCGTCCCTATCCTCTTAGGCAACATTGTGCTCGACGAATCTAGACACGATTGTGACAACTTCCTCCATCGTGACTGGCAGCAGCATGCTTATCCTGAATTCAAGCCCGTCCAAATCCTCAGCACATTTGGCGAAGGTGTTCTCCCAATCCGCTTCCTGTCTCACAAAATCATCTTGGATGGACAAGACGTTCGCCATTTTTGTGAAATCCTGTCTCAGAATTGGTCCGATAGTAGAGAAGAAAACTTCCTGAACCTTATGCTTCAACCTCTCCAGCTACATGTCGTTTTCCCAGACAATCTCTCTGTCCAACGCATCTGCAACTATCATATAAATCTTCCCCCGGATTTCTTTAACTTGCTCCTCAACTCTGAGCCCATTTGCCTTTGCCTTCTCCAGAACCTCGCTCTGTATTGTCACTGCCCAAAACCAATGATGAAAATCATAAGCCGCTCCCGCAACAATCACCTTTCCCTCAACCAATTCTTCCTTTGGAATGCCCTTCAGTACTTTGAGGCATGGAATGAGCCTCTCCTGAATATCTGGGAGGTTGTCCCAAGTTTCCGCCATGTCAGCCAATCTGGAAAGGAAAGAAGGAGTATGTCCGTAGGCAAGCGTCAATCTCTCCATGAACGAAGCTGCTTCCGTGCCCTTGCTTGTCATCCATTCCTGGGCCTCCTTGGCCGTGACCATCCCTTCTTCCACATCCTTGGCCCTCTCCTGCGAGGAATTGAGAAGAGGAGGAGCTACTGCATCACCCTGATTGAGTGGTTGGGTCAGATGTCATATATACTCCTTCAGGCACTCGACCTCCCTCTTGTACTCTTTCTTTTTCGCCACTTCCTTTTCCAGTCTCGCCTTGATAGTTGAGACGGAGTTATCCAGTTCTTCTACCTCCTGGCCTTTTGTTGTTGGGCCAAGGTCTATAGCGGTTATGGTGTATTCCTAGGGAGTGATCTCATCTTGTGCTTTATCCACTATTGGTACTGCGATATGTATGGAACAGCCACCGGCTTCGTCCCTCTGAATGGTGGAAAATTTCTCGGAAGGTTTCTTAGTAGCAACTTGTTCCAACCTTGCCAAGAAATCTGTAGTATCATCTTCTTCTTGGACCTCAAATGGTGCCTGAATTTTCATCCTCTCCTTTAGCCAATCCGGAATGGTAGGTTGCTCGATACTATCCTCCACCTGAACGTTCCCTTCATTTGGAATATCCAAGACTCCTCTGAGGGCAGAAATCATTCCCTCTTCGAAATCATCATTTTGTACTTCCATTTCATTATCCGAACCTAGTATTTATGTGCCTGTAGGAGATGGGGGCTCATCGTCGTCCAACTGGATTGGCTCATTGTTCTTCTCCTGAACGGCAGAAGGTCTCATCATTTCAGCCAAGGATTCATCTGCAGTAGCCACTAGCTCATCAATATTTCTAGACGCCACAAAGCGAGATGGCTCCATCTTCTGTCTTTTCTAGACAGGCTCTATGCTTGCAACTACTTCTTTCCTCTTCTCACCAATCTCAACTAAATCATCATGATGGGATGCGTCGGCATTGGAGGAGTATGACTCCGTCTCGCTCAGTAATCATACGTGAGCATTATTCTTTTCTGCCTCAACTCCTGGACCTGATGGTCGACCCACCATTGAGAGTACTTAATCACTGGCCTCATCAACATCGCCAAATCTGAATGCTTAGGCTCTGACCACTTCACAGAAGGAAGAGGTCGGCTCTCATCGAAGCTAGGCTGGACATAATTTCCATCATCCTGCAACCAATCGGGCACCCGGCAAAGTTCGGTTAACCTCATAAAGTCCACTGGCACTCTAGACCATAATCTTCTCCTGACTTCATACTCATCAGTGGCATTCGCCCAGAAGTCCTCCAATTCTACTATGTGTTTGTATCTTCTCCCATCCACGATCTGAATATGATGATGCTGGTCAAAATTGGCCCTGGACCTATAAGCTGTGAACAGGTACCATTGAATTTCTAGCCTGGCGCTCTCGGCTGCTTGTGCTGACGGACAGGACTCTAACATATTCCCAATAAAGAATGGGAAAGTAACAGCCGCCTTCTTACTTGGCCTCTGGATGTTCTCGTACTCTTCCAGCTGCCTCAGGACTTCAAGCAAAATCATCCGATTTGTTGGATAGATAGGCAGCTGTAATATCCCTGTTTTTAGCACTTCACTTTTTAGTGATTGGTAGCCTATTCCCAGTGTGCTGTTGGCTAGTCAGTGGCAGAATTAGGGTTTCCAGCTGCTTGGTGGATTCTCTTGATGATTCAAGGTTTTTCTTGTTGGAGTTTGGTTGTTTGGATTTTGGATTCCTTCTGGGTTTTCAGAGAACTTCGCAGAGGTATGACTTGCAACTGCTTTGGGCAACCTTTCCGAACTTACTATTTTTAGTAAGTTATGACGGCTACATCTCGGAGTTTGGGATTTTGGATTGCGGACTTTCTGGGTTTTCAGAAAGCTTCGCAATGGTATCGCATGCATTGCATTCTGAGCAACTTCCTGAATTTACTATTTTTAGTAAAATCTATTTTTAGCAGTGGTCCAATCAACATCAGCTCAGCAGGCTCCCTCTTCAGTCAGTTCAGTTGGTTTGATCAATTTTGGCCTTGGGGTGCATTCTGGAGAGATAAGTTCATTTATTTAAATAATGTTATGTTAATGTTATGAAGAGAAGAATTTAAAATAAAGTAAAATTAAACCTTGAGAAAAGTGACGCCTTCTCTTGGAGGGAAAAGGTTGAATTCAAAATTTAAAACTTAGGGTTTCTTTTCTAGAAGCTTCTGGAGGGTCCTCTCAAAATTATAAAAGGGAGCTTTGGGTCCTCATTTTGACATCTTTGGTCTACAGGAATGTTATGCTGCCGGATTGGCTTGGGATTGCTTCAAGGAATGTACGCCTCCTAGCTTGGCATTGCTTCTCGCTTGAAAGATAGCGACTAGTGGTGAGATAGTGTAGATTGAGTGCTTTATTGTGAGGATTCTGCATTTTAGTCTTTGTGTGGTTTTGTAAATCAGTTTTATGCATATTAGTGAGTTTCTGGAGTTGCACAATCATTATAGCAGATTGTCATTTTTAATCACAAGTTGAAAAATACAAAAAAAGTCATTCTGGGTATTGTCTAGTTCTCTTTGTTGGTGAAGGGCGAACCTTTCCTCAAATTTGCAGAATTTTTAAGAGTCTTGAATTTTTAAATGCAAATCGCCCCTCTTGCTGGGCCGTACCTTCTAGTTTTGTCTTGGGAATCGTGCATAAATTAATTAGTAACTTTTGGGTCAGTTTTATGTGCCAATCTTGGGCGCCATCTTCTTGGGATCATATTACATTTCGTCTCGTGAAATTTGATTGAGTTTGGAGTGAGTTGTGAGTGAATTTGTGAGTTTCGGGGCTGCTGTTCATGCATGCGGAAAACGGGACTGTCATAAATCAGATTGTCAGGTTGGCCTTAATAGTAGAGTTTTTGATCAAAGCTTTATTATTCATTGAAGACAATTCAATACATATTGTTGCAGCTCTATTTACATCTTGATTCACATTGATAGCAAGGCATTATCTATCATATTGTAAGCTGACAGTAGTACTGACAACAGTTCTTAATCTTGCTTTATCATGATTTGTAATGCTCATCTTTACATTCTGTAATTGCAATTGTATTTCTTTTACCTCCGCCCTATGGTAGCTCCTTTCCCACTCCGGGTCAGAAAGCACATTCTGGGTGTTGAGTTACGTTCAGCATTCCCGCTTATTTCCCGTAATTGCATTGTAATTCTTAGCATCTCCATCATATGGTAGCTCCCATTCCATCTTGGTTTGGAAAGCACATTGTTGACGTCGAGTATTTCAGCTTATTAGATGATAGGGATCCTCTGACCACATGCCCGTCGTTCGCCGACACATTCTTGGTTAGAGTTCTTGTATTCAGCATTTCCGTTAAGATCCTCTGACCAATGCTCACACCTTGCCCACATCGGGATCCTAGTGTACATTCTGATTAGAGTTGCTTCAACATCGTTTTGGTTTAGAGCTAACCTTAACGGGTGCGTATTGTTTGTAACTTGCAATTGAAAAACAAAAAAGAATTTGGCTCGAAATATTTCAGTGGTATCAGAGCCAAGATCCTATCATCCTGTGAAAGTAATCAATGATTTAATTGTCAGATGAGTGACAGAGATACCAGACACTACATACAGAGAGAGATGACTACAGAGAAGTCTCTACTTGAGTTAATGCATGAACTGTTTACGCTAATGAAGGATCCTGACATAAGGTGGGGAATCAGAAAGATTTATGCTAAGTTTGAAAGTCAGGATAGAAAGGTGCACATGCCACATCAAAATGATCATGAGCTTGATAAAGATACCTTGGCAAATGAGGAGTTAAGGGTAGAGACCCATAATACTTCCCTTCACTTGCATGTAGTAGGAAGTGATGAAGATCAGCTTGGTGAAAGGAACATAACAACAGTCTTGTGTCCTAATAAGGATCCAACCTATGAGGGTCTTGAAGCTACGGGCTTCGCAGAAGATTTCAGTAATACTGTTGTTTGGGATGAGTTTGCTGAAGAAGAGCAAGTAGATGGAAATGTTGTTGGTGCCTTAGAATCAGCCCATGACCATTGCCAAAGTGATAATGTTGGTAATGATTCCAACAGGATTGTACCACCTCATGTTGAAGATTGGGTGATGGATAGTTTTCCTCGTTGCTGTCCAAACTCCTCAAGAGCTTTCACAAGAAGAAATTATGACAAGTGATCAAAGAGACCTTTTTGGTATGCATATGATTACTAAAGATGAGATCAGAAATATACCTATAGATGGTGGTTACATTGAAGGAAAAAGGGACAAAGTTTTCAAAACAGCTAACATTGAAGATTCCTTGCTTCACTATGACATTGGTGACTGGGATGAACATGGGTTTGATCATCAAACTAAGCCCTTGGAGAGAAGGGTTTATGAAGAAATCAGTCCAAGTGAGTTACATGGTGACCTATTCAAAGACGCATCAATCCAAGAGGAGCATGAAGAGTACTTTCCTTTTGATCAAAACAATCAACCCTTTACCATTTGGGATCCGGGTTGGCTGGCACCAAGGTTTGATAAAGAACCTTTGTGGGATGAATTTCCCTTTGATCCTGATGAAGACCAAAATTTTGTTTGCATTGCAAGTTATGAGAAGGCCACAGAAGGAAAAGTTGTTTTTGATGAAGAAGCTTTCTCTGAAAAACTCCATGGTGACCACGTCAAGTTGGTTGCAGCCACCAAGGAGGATGTTGTTACTCCCGAAACTTTCAGAACAACATTCAATGATTCTTTGTTCGAGTTAGGGGCTGTCATAGCCTTTGATCAAGAAGATGGTGAGGTGGATGAAGAGCTAGAAGACCTTATGGCTCTTGAAGAAGAAAGGTTTAAAGTGGTTTTAGAACACAAGGCCGATTTACTAATTCAAGAAGCTGATTGCAAACTTGGGGTCGAAGAATTTGTGAAGTATGATGTTTTTTATGACAATGAGCATTCTCCACTAGTCAATGGTGAAGAACAAGAATGTTGGAGCAGCAATAAGGGCAGCAAAGACAAGGGACAAGGTTCTGATTTTCAGTTGCAGCCTATCAGCAGTTCACTAACTTTGAATTTTCTTGATTGGGATAGATACTTCAAGGTGTCCGTTGACAAGGAAGTGCAAGCTCTATCCCTATTTGATCACACACTTGGCATGGATGAAGAGTTGTACTAGAAGGCTCAGCTTGAAGAGAGACAAAGAGGAGTGAAAGATGAAGTTGCTCTTCCCAATCTGCAACTTATCAGAGACTCTTCGGTAACCTTGAAGTCCGAGTACATGCACTTGGTTGAAGATCGTGATCGCGCCATTGAAGTTGCAAAGAAGACCATTTGTGCTTTTCAAGATAGAGAGAGGAAGTTTGATGAACTTTATCTGGAGTTTGAATCAACAAGAGCTACGCTGGAAGAAACTCAAATGGCATTAATGGAGGTAGAAAATCAGTTTGCTGATTTCAAAATTTTCACAAAGCAAGAGAATGCACATAAAGCCGAAGAAATCAAGCAAGTAATTTGTCAGCTTGATAGTCTTCGAGAAGAGTTTGGCTTTGAAGGTTTCACAAGAAGGACTGAAGTTACAAGTGCAGATTTGGATCAGCAAGATGGATGGAATAACTTTCAAGTTTTTGACAATCCCCTCTTTGAAGAAGGTGATGAGGAAGATTATGACAATCCTCTCTATGAGATGGAAGATGAAACGGAGAATGAGACTGAGCATGGTTTCCAGTGCTTGGATGCTTTGATATCACTCCATGAGGAAGTGCCACGTCTGTTGATTAGTAATGAATGCATAAGTGGGCTCAAGGGTGAAGATACCATATGGGAGGTGTCGAAGCAAGGTAATTTCAACATCTATGACATCAAGATGTTGATGAGACAAGTTGTGGTAGCTGCTGGTAACTTCATTACAGCAGCAAGGAGTGATGATTTCAGATCTACTACTCATGAGGAATGGGGGAAGAGCAGACCTAAAACCGGTGTTGGCACTCATGACAATATATTCCTTGGGTGGAACGATGTTTGGGCTCAAACTAGTCCGTTTTTGGAGTTTGGATTGAAGACAACATTTTTTTCATGTTCCACAGATGTGAACACTATAAGGAATTGGTTTCAGGGATTCATGAGTATGCACTTGGTTTTGACTAACAATTGGGAATGTATTGAGTTTTCTTTTCAGTGCGTTGGAAATCATCTTCAGTTGGGTATCCATATTTGGGATCCTCAACTTGGCTTGATAGAGTTTATTACATATGGAAATGACTTTTGGAGGGATAAGGATCAAATTTCCAGATTTGTTGAAGTTGTTCCCTTCTTTTCCAGCTACTTGATGGTTCCGTTTGTTCATCAACAAATGGATTGGAGAGAAATTTTGAATATGGATTGGAGAGTTCAACGATCGGTAGTTCTTGGGAGTGACTTTCAGCTCAGAAAAGAGCAGATTTTGAGACACGAGCTTGCTGGTTGGAGGCAAACCAGCCACCTTACTTATGGAGTTACTTTCATTCAGGAGAGTTGGTTCCTCACTCCCGATCAAAGGAGTGGTAGTTTTCTAATGGAGATGGCTTTAGCGTGTTTTTCAGCCACTTTGGAGGTTTGTGATGCAAACTCTGATGGATTATTTTCATTATTGGTTCAAGACAGCGAGCTACCCCATGCTTTGATTCTACATTTTTAGACTCTTGGGGTTGGAATTGTGAAAAACTTCTTCAGACTTCATAGTTGTGCCATGATAATTCAGTTGAGGCATAGGGAATTCATGTGGAGTCATGAGTATGAATTTGTTGCACTCTTGCAAAGGATTGCCTTCCTCTTTGCAAGAAGATTTGAAGATGTCACATTTGCAGTCATGGTTCCGTTTGTTACCATATGGAGGTATGCTGAGGAGTTCGATTTTGAGTTGAGTAGACTATCTTTCCTATTGCTTAGAATTGTGATTGACAGTAGTATGGTTGATACTGTTAATTCGGGGCATTGTGGACATGAGATGTTGCATGATATTGATCTCAGTCCTTTAAGATCTTTCAGTTTGAGTATCATGGATGGTAATACTTCGGAGTTACAAGGGAGGTTAGTGCAGCATTGGCATGATGTTTTCACTGATGTGATCAGAGTGGTACAGCAGTGGCATGGTGGGTCCTTCCTGAGATGGATTTGGGAACCTGGGATCATACTTGTTTTGGTATGGATCAGTCTTAAATTTTCTGGAGTTATGGTGGTATTGCTTGAGGACAAGCAATTTTGGGAAGGGCGGACTGTAATATCCCCGTTTTTAGCACTTCACTTTTCAGTGATTGGTAGCCTATTCCTAGTGTGTTGTCGGCTAGTCAGTGGCAGAATTAGGGTTTCCGGTTGCTCTGTGGGTTCTCTTGATGATTCAGGGTTTTTCTTGTTGGAGTTTGGTTGTTTGGATTCTGGATTCCTTCTGGGTTTTCAGAGAGCTTCGCAGAGGTATGACTTGCAACTGCTTCGGGCAACCTTTCCGAACTTACTATTTTTAGTAAGTTATGACGGCTACATCTCGGAGTTTGGGATTTTGGATTGCAGACTCTTTCTGGGTTTTCAGAAAGCTTCGCAATGGTGTTGCATGCATTGCATTCTGAGCAACTTCCTGAATTTACTATTTTTAGTAAATTCTATTTTTAGCAGTGGTCCAGTCAACATCAGCTCAGCAGGCTCCCTCTTCAGTCAGTTTAGTTGGTTTGATCAATTTTGGCCTTGGGGTGCATTCTGGAGAGATAAGTTCATTTATTTAAATAATGTTATGTTAATGTTATGAAGAGAAGAATTTAAAATAAAGTAAAATTAAACCTTGAGAAAAGGGACGCCTTCTCTTGGAGGGAAAAGGTTGAATTCAAAATTTAAAACTTAGGGTTTCTTTTCTAGAAGCTTCTGGAGGGTCCTCTCAAAATTATAAAAGGGAGCTTTGGGTCCTCATTTTGACATCTTTGGTCTACAGGAATGTTATGCTACCGGATTGGCTTGGGATTGCTTCGAGGAACGTACACCTCCTAGCTTGGCATTGCTTCTCGCTTGAAAGATAGCGACTAGTGGTGAGATAGTGTAGATTGAGTGCTTTATTGTGAGGATTCTGCATTTTAGTCTTTGTGTGGTTTTGTAAATCAGTTTTATGCATATTAGTGAGTTTCTGGAGTTGCACAATCATTATAGCAGATTGTCGTTTTTAATCACAAGTTGAAAAATACAAAAAAAGTCATTCTGGGTATTGTCTAGTTCTCTTTGTTGGTGAAGGGCGAACCTTTCCTCAAATTTGCAGAATTTTTAAGAGTCTTGAATTTTTAAATGCAAATCGCCCCTCTTGTCGGGCCGTACCTTCTGGTTTTGTCTTGGGAATCGTGCATAAATTAATTAGTAACTTTTGGGTCAGTTTTATGTGCCAATCTTGGGCGCCGTCTTCTTGGGATCATATTGCATTTCGTCTCGTGAAATTTGATTGAGTTTGGAGTGAGTTGTGAGTGAATTTGTGAGTTTCAGGGCTGCTGTTCATGCATGTGGAAAACGGGACTGTCATAAATCAGATTGTCAGGTTGGCCTTAGTAGTAGAGTTTCTGATCAAAGCTTTATTATTCATTGAAGACAATTCAATACATATTGTTGCAGCTCTATTTACATCTTGATTCACATTGATAGCAAGGCATTATCAATCATATTGTAAGCTGACAGTAGTACTGACAGCAGTTCTTAATCTTGCTTTATCATGATTTGTAATGCTCATCTTTACATTCTGTAATTGCAATTGTATTTCTTTTACCTCCGCCCTATGGTAGCTCCTTTCCCACTCCGGGTCAGAAAGCACATTCTGGGTGTTGAGTTACGTTCAGCATTCCCGCTTATTTCCCGTAATTGCATTGTAATTCTTAGCATCTCCATCATATGGTAGCTCCCATTCCATCTCGGTTTGGAAAGCACATTCTTGACGTCGAGTATTTCAGCTTATTAGATGATAGGGATCCTCTGACCACATGCCCGTCATTCGCCGACGCATTCTTGGTTAGAGTTCTTATATTCAGCATTTCCGTTAAGATCCTCTGACCAATGCTCATACCTTGCCCACATCAGGATCCTGGTGTACATTCTGGTTAGAGTTGCTTCAGCATCGTTTTGATTTAGAGCTAACCTTAACGGGTGCGTATTGTTTGTAACTTGCAATTGAAAAACAAAAAAAAATTTGGCTCGGAATATTTCAACAGCTTGTAAGGATTTCCAGTGAATCCCTGGATCCTAACATATGTAAACTTTGGAAACTGGATAAACCAGGATCCATACCTACTGATCAAACTCTTTGCTTCGTGACTCAGCCTCTGGTGCGTTCCTCCTTGAAGTATTCTTGTGATATGCATTAGGAAAGCATCGTGCACCCGCCTAAAATGAGATTCCTCCCTTAGCTGAAGTTGCGGGTAGCAATCATAAGACTTGAGTTCATTCTCCCCATTGCCAACTTTGCCTTTGCAAATCAGTCCTGAGTATTTGTATGTTCTGGCCAACAGATAGACAATGTACGAGCTCATATGAAAAGACTTGGTCTTTTCCAAATTGGTCAGCTGCTCGTGAAGATTGTCGCTTATCATTCAGGACCAGTTGAACATCTTCACACCGGAAGTGATTTCATCTATAAAATAATACATCCATGTCTCAAAATATACGCCTTGTGGATTGCCAGCTATCCTGTTCAACATCAAAATGATATCCCCATAATCCTCTTTAAAATTTGTCCAGTGCGACTTCTTAGGCATCTTCTTTGTGGATGGTCTAGGCTTCTCCAGCCATGCCTTATTAACATTTGTAGCGCACAATTCAAACTGGCTATCATACAATCTCTTGGCATCCTCATTGGTTTTGTAGACGGTACGGTGATGTGTTGGGATGCCGAATGCCTCCTGTATTGCCACTTCGCCAATGTGAGCCAAAATCCTTCCGTCAGGTGCAACAATTTGTCTTTCCTGAGCATTGTAATGGATGTCACATTCTACCATCAACTCAGCACAGTCTACTGCAGGCAAGAATCCGGCTGCTTGGAAAATTCCATTCCTCACCATCCGTCTGGCAATCAGTGTCGGTAATCCAGCATGTCCATATACTCTCTTTTTGAACTCCACGAAGTATACATGTCCCAGATCAGTGTCTGCGACATTTTTCCACTTGGAATTTATTTTTGACTCTCACTGTACCCCTTTACTGGCGAACTTCATCGGCACCTTTTTTGATGGTTCTCCTACTGTGGTCATTAACCTGCAGTAAAAACACTAACATTAATACAGAGACTTTAAAATATAATTTATTCCTGTGCCTTGTGTTCGAATAGTTTACTTTCAGCTTATTAAATATTAAATTTCTGCGAAAAAGCAAGCTGAAAGTAAATGAATTTGATTGAAATTTAGCCAGAATGAAAAAGACAGAAGGAGAATTGATGAATTTAGCCAACCGAACTCCAAACCTCAGGAAAAATCCTCTGGTTGTGAATCAGATTCAAATTTCGAGAATTGAATCAAATGTCAAAGTGCGCCAGTCTTGCTGAGAAGTTCAACTTTCAGCCAAGAAATTCTTCACTTCAAAAAAAAAAATTACTTCTTCAACAATAAAAATTATTCCTTCCTTTGAGAAAATCGATCTTGCCTGCAGAAGAATTGATCGTGTCTCAACTTTCTTACAATTTTGAGAGATTAACTTCTCTTCAGCTGAGTCTGTGAAAAATGAGTTGCTGAAACTCATTACAATGCTGAAGAATTCGATTTGTTTTAGCAACTGCATCTTTTTCTCTCGATTTCGATTTGTTTTCTCTTCTTCAAATAGGCAAGTTTCCATTCTTTTTCGAAAAAACTCCATGGCAAGCTTATCTAGGCAAATCTCCTTGATTTTCCAAAATTAAATTCGATTTTCTTCCAATACATCTCTGGCGAATTTTTTTTTTGTCCGAGGCATTTTATACTTCTAAGTGTTGGAAACAAATTATTAAAATGTTAAAATATTTAATTTATTTCCAACCCGTTCGTTTTTGGACCCATGGCTATTTTAATTTTTTTCTTTTTTCTTTGGCTAAATATTTATTTTCCAAATTATTTCAATTTTCGTCTAGCCAAGTTGCAATTTTAGCCAACAAATATTACGCCAGATCCTTATTTTCTTCTGCCATGGCGGACTTCAAATTGTGTTGGGCACATTTTCTCATGCCAAAATGAATTTTCCCCTTGCTCGAATGAATTTCTCTAGACAAAGTATGTGTTTGGACGTTTTTTCTAGGCCAATTTCCATGATACTTAGACAAATTTTCAACCTCTTTGGCCTAGGGCAGACTTTCTAACCTCTTTGCCATATGCATTTTCCTCTGGGCACTTAGCCAACTTCATCAATTTTTCCCTAGGCATCCATACTTAAGGCAAAATTTCAATTTCTTCTCCCTTCCTTCTGCTAGGCGGACTTCATCAAATTCTTTCCATGGCCTAGGCGGACTTCAACAACTTTATTCCATCTTCCATCAAGGCATGGCGGACTTTTCATCCTCCTTGACATTTGCTTTTCTTCTCATACTTAACCAAAATTTGCATTTTCTCCTTCCAAAGCATCAAATACTTAGCCAAAATTTTCAATTTTTTCTCTTCTCATGCCTCCAAACTTAGCCAAATTTCGAATTTTTTTCTTGCTCTAGGCTGGGCGGACTTCACACATTCCTTTCCATGATGGAGCGGACTTTATAAATGTCTTTCCATTTGTATCTTGAGGTGGGTGGACTTCCTTGCTTCTTTGCCAAGTCAAGGGCAAACTTGGTAGTCTTCATGCCATCCATCACCTAAGGCTTGGGTGGACTTTCCAAGGGTCTCGCCATCTTTTGTCTAAGGCTTGGCGGACTTCATTATGCCTTAGCCATTTCATCATTATGCTAGGGCGGACTTCAAGAGGTCCTTGCCATGTGAGGGCGGACTTTGAATGTGTCTTTCCATTTGTATCTTGAGGTGGGCGGACTTCCTTGCTTCTTTGCCAAGTCAAGGGCGGACTTGGTAGTCTCCATGCCATCCATCACCTAAGGCTTGGGCGGACTTTCCAAGGGTCTCGCCATCTTTTGTCCAAGGCTTGGCAGACTTCAAGAGGTCCTTGCCATGTGAGGGCGGACTTTGAATGTGTCTTGCCATTTTATGGCGGACTTCCAAACTTTCTTGCCATTGCCTCATCCAAGGCTATGGCGGACTTCCTTGCTCTCATGCCACGTCCCTCAAATTAAGGGCGTTCCTTGTTAATGGCTTGACATTCTCTCATCTCCATGGCAAGGGCGAATTTCTCCAGACTTAGGCACATTTCTCCATGAATTTCATGCCTTTGGGTTGATTTTTTTGGTGATTTTCTCATGATTTTTAACTAATTTTTCCATATTTTTGCTTGATTTTTCCATGCTTTTCTTGATTTTTGTTTGATTTTTTGCTTGATTTTTTGATTTTTTGGCTAATTTTTGGCTCTAAAGATGGAAACATTGACTTGCTTGACTAGGGTTGACTTTCTAAAAATAGAAATTTCTAAAAATAGAAAAAGCAAAATCCCTAAAAATTAGGGAACCCCGTTTGGTCCAAAAATGCCAAAAATGAAAAAGCGAAAAAGCAAAAAAAAGCAAATTCCCTAAAAAGTAGGAAGTGTCAGAATTGGCACAAAGCACAGGCGATCCTCGTCTCTCGGACCTTCTAAGCCCTTCCATGATGTTTAGGCACTGATTCAGGCATGGATTATCAACTTGGCTCGAATGACTCTCAAAAGATTGACTTGAAACTCTTAAAATGATGACTTCATGAAACCGTTGCGCGGAGGCAAAACCCTAAAAACTAGCAAACTATTGGGGGTCCCCATTTGCAATGGGGCGATGTGTGAAAAGGTCACAACAGGTTGCAAACCCTAATTCTGACTTCTGAGCCTTCAAAATTCTAGGCGCCCTTGGCCTCCAGGGGCACTTTTTCTCATCAGACTTAGTCAAATTTTCATGCATTTTCATCATTTTGCACTTGATTTCCACCTCCCTTCATCCTGCATTTCTCGACGCTTGACAAAACTCCCGAGTTGGCTGATAGGCTCATTGCGAAGCTGGCTCAATTCTGAACATGGTCTCCTGGAGAGCATAATCCCTAAAAACATCATCTGACAAGTCTAAAACTTGGGCGCCCCTAGCCTTCAGGGGTCGCTTTTATTTCCAGAGCCATTTTTGCAACGTGTTGATTCTTCATTCAATCTCCGGCTACTAAGAACTGACAAGTCTTCTGACCCGGCTGAGATATGCAATTGAAAGCTGGAGGAATTTGGCACAAGATGAACATCTAAGCAAACCCTAACAACTGTATTTGAGGGCTCAAAACCCTAGGCACCCCTAGCCTTCAGGGGCGCGTTTGTGCTCTAAACTCATATTTGACAATGACAAAAACCTTATGTTTGACTCCTAATTCTGGCAGTTAAGCAACTCAGAGTCATCTGCTGACAAACTCATTGCGAAGCTTGATCAAGTCTGAGACAAACATCCTAGGTATCATTTGACGAAAAAGTTACATCCAGTACCTCTAAATTTTGGATGCCCTTAGTTAGCAGGGGCGCTTTTCTGCTCCAGTGTTAGTCAAAAGTTGACCAATTTCATCTCCCTCGTTCTTTGTTCAATCTTCAATTTCAAGTGCTAGACAGGTCTTATGGATTGGTTGGTAGGTTCATTGCGAAGCTAACAGTATTCCGAAGAAGTCTTCTTAGAAGTGACAAATCTCAAAAAGATAATCTGAGCCTCTGAAACCTAAGGCGCCCTTGGCCTCCAGGGGCGCTTTTATTTCTAGAGTTAGAAAAATTTTGATGATTTTCTCCTCGATGAAAATCCCCTCCATGACGAAGCATCATTTTGAACATTTCTCGCCATAGAATCTTCGTTGGAGTGTTTTAACCTTAAATTTTGACACCTGGTATCTAGCCATCTGCCATTGTTGACCTCGAAGGTCCTACTCCTAACTTTTCTCTTGAAAAAGTGAAAACAACCCACCAAACTTAAACTGACTTTTTCTTGATTCTGACTTTAGCACTATGATCATGAAGTGAAATAAGCCAATCAAATTTTTCAGAACTTGCCAATTTTGTTAGTATGTTCTAGACAGTAAACCGACAAAAAACCCATACTTTGTTTGCCCAAAAACTGACTTTTGACGACAATTTTACAAGGTTTAGACCATTTTAAGCAAAAAAATTATTTTGGGTAAAACATATATATATAGTCGTCCCCCCGTCCCCAAAAATCCCCCAAAAAAATGTCGTCCCCGAAACACGTCCCACCATTCCGCTACCCCCCCCGTACCAAAAACTTGGTGGAACATAGAAATTTTTTGCTGATCAACATACATTGAGAGGAATTTGAGGTCGGGGACATGGTTTATCTACACCTGCAACATTATAGGAAAACCAACATTAAGCAACGTGGGGCTAAAAAAGCTCAAATCACACTTCTATGGACCCCACAAAATTGTGAGAAGGGTCGGTAAAGTGGCTTATGAACTAGAGTTGCCAACAAACAATAAGATTTCCATAATGTTTTCCATGTGTCTTGCCTCAAAAAGGCACCCAAAAGTTGACTTGCCACCCTTGGATGATGAAGAAAAACTCATATTAGTGCCAAATACTATCATAGGACAATCACAAAATACTTGATCCATTGGAGCAACCTACTTGCAAAAAATTCTACATGAGAAGAACCGAAGATTCTTGAGCAACCAAATCTACATTACTTGGGGGCAAGCAATTCTAGGAGGGGCAAGGTCATAGATTACAAACTCGATGAGTACTCGTAGGTTTTTTGCCCAGGCGAGTAACTCTTGCTTTTACTCGCGGCTTGGGCTAGCTAAAAAATCACCAATTTTTCTCAAAAGACTCGTTGAGTATCCTATAGTTACTCGCGGAAAACCCTACAAAAACCTGCCACACTTTTTTTTGTGCGATTTTTGACATGGTTTTGGTGCGATTTGGACGTGTTTGGGACACAATTTCATGCCCTATGAAACACCATCTAGGAGGACGAAAATGGTGTGCAAGATGAGGTTTAGTGGGGTTTCAAAGGCCTTAATTTGGGCTTGGTGGCGGAGGTGCTGTCCCTCGACCCCACTGGGGGCATTGCCCCTAGACCCCCACAAGCTACAAACCCCTGCACACAGCTAGGGGTGGTTCCCCCAAACCCCCACCAAACTCATTTGATTCATTTTGTAGCTATACATTGCATAAAGTTGATATTTTTTCAAAAAATTATGTTTTTTTCAAATATTTAAGTGTTTTTTAAGGTGTCGAGTTTTGTCGAGTACTCTCTAGGTCAATTTATTTTTGGCTTGCCGAATACTCTCCAAGTCTAAGTTTGCAAACTATGGGCAAGGTAATGCCCCCTTTTAATTAATTCAACTTATGTAGACCCAATCCTTGTTTCCTTGATAAGGATAAGAAAATATTTAATAATGGGGCCTTTTAACATTGAAAATTTGTAGTAGAAACAAATAATTAAAAAATAATGACTTAGTGGGATGTGGGATTCTAGAAGTGGGCTGTTGTAACCCCCAAGACACTTGGTAGCTTCCTCATGAAAAATTTCTATGACAACTTATTAATGAATTATAATTTCGTACTTATGACAAAGTGCAAGCTATTTTGGGGAAAGAATCTCATTACCATTTTAATTGCCATCTTTGAGAGGGAAAATGGGAAATAGGAATTTGTGCCCTACTAATGCTATATATTGAGGTGCTTGGCTGCCTTTGAGACATGTACCAATTTATTTAGTCTTTTTTTTCATAGTTTGAGCCTTGTTTCAGCTATAGAATTTGTAGACAGAATCTTTTGGATTATGGAGATAAAAAATAAAACCCCTTTGGTTTCTTGAAAATTGGTGGATGAAAACCCTTTGACTTCCTAAGAGCAATCTCTCATAAAAGTTGTATTTGTACATCAAATTTTTGTTTGGATTTCAACATATATTCTGGTAATTTCAGTAAGTTTTGTATTTATGAAGCTTCTAACATATTGAGGCATATACTTTGTAATCACTAAAGCGACATTATATTGTGGAGAAAACTTTATTCATATTTGGGTGTTATTCTTTGAAGTTTTAGCATATATATTATTTGTGCAATCCATAGTTACATCTTTCTGGGCATTGTTGTTATTGGAAACAATACATATGAAATCATTATTCACCCACCATATGGTCTCACCTTGCCCTCACGAGATTTGGGTGATCAAAAAGTGGTGAATAATAATATTTACTCACTATATGCTCTCACCTAGCCCTCATGAGATCTTGGTGATCAGAAAGTGGTAATCATTTTATATTAAAATATGTCGAGGATATTACAGCAAGCAAGTGGCCCTCAGAGAACCCACAACACTAATATTCAGAGGGACGTAAACAAGCAATATCCTCAGAGGAATAGAGTGCCAAAAAAAGAAACCTCCCATAAGATGAAACAATACCACCCATGGATCTAAGCCTATGAATAAACCAAGTCAATCTAAAGATACACTTGAGGCAATAGGGTTGGGCAACATTTTGGTCTTGGACAATAAACTGAGGAGCCATCTGCTTGCACCAAATCATAAGCTGAAAAGAACAATTGTCTAAACCCTCTCAACTCGAACCTTGTCACAAGATCCAAGGCTAGGGCCCTAAACCTTAGAAAATTAAAGATCGCAGGTTTAATCATTTTGTCAAAGAGGTACATCTTCGCAGTAGAAATGTACATGAAAGAATTGCACTCAAGAATAGAGAGATGTCTACGCCTTACAAAGACAAGACTAAGAGGTTAGCCACAAAGAAAGAGAGTGGCCTATAATTATAACTCCTAGATAGGTATAAGGAATGAAACCTGGAAAGAATATCCTTGGTTGTGTTGAAGACCATAACCTTAGGTTTACTAAGGTTGACCACAAGCTAGAGAAGATCACCAAACTCAAAATGGGTATCCAATTGTCTCTACAAGCTGTCAAGAAAATAAGAGAGGAGGATCATGTAATCAGCAATGAGCAATATTGCAATCACAACACGGTTAAGCATGTAGCCATCATCCACTTGAAAATGCTATCTAAGAATATCCTCAAGCTCATCAATGTAGATACCAAAAAGGGTTATTGAAATGGGCCAACCTTGTACTCTTGACAAAGTCATTGAGGACCAAAGGAGTCAAAAATCACCAAACAACTATTTCATAAAAATGCAATAGCAATATCATAAATACCAATTTTCCACAATTTATGGAACAAATGGCTCAAGATGGAGTCAAAGGCCTTATTAAAATTCACAAAACAACAGACGACTTTAGAATATCAATGATGAGCTTCTTTAATAATAGCATGAACTACGAAAAATGTGGTCGATAGTCTAGAAATATCTCCTAAAGTCAACTTGCCCCTTGGCCCTCAAATTCACATTCTTCAAAACCTTGGAAAGAAAAATCTCAAGTATTATGGTATAGAGTTTACAGTTTTGCAAATGTATGCCCAACAATGGTACAACTATAATTACTTGAATTGGAGTAATGACCAAAAATTCTGAATGAGGTCAATGATATGTTGTGCCCAAGCAGAGGGAAACCCAAAATAAACAACCTCATTGAATAGTTGTGAAATGGTGTAGGCAAGTGAATCTGTAACATGCTTGAGAAATTCAGTTTGGAGCCCCTCACAATCAGCCACTTTGCTGGAGAAAAGCTTCAAAATAGCTTTCAAGATGTAACTTGTACAAAATAAGAGATAGGGAAGGGGAAGAGGCGACTCTTGTGGTAAGCTGATTAGGGAGATAATAGAAAGAATAAGCATAGGCAATCCAACCAAACAAAGTAATATGAACAATGGGGCTGCTCTTTGGGACAACGATAAACTAGAAAATATTGTGGGAGTGATGGAGAGCAGCAAATAGCTTGTTTTTCCTTGACACAAGAAACGTGTGTATCTTATATCGAAGGAGACAATGATAATATTTTGGGTGGTGAAAATGGATGGAGGGTCCTGAGCAAGGATAAAACAGAGTCTCCAATTCAAGGCTTTACACTTGTCGTCAAACCAACAATTAATAGGGCAAAAACCATGATGATGGGTGGAATTGAGTAACGGACCATCTGGAAAATGAAGATTGAACAAGAAAGTTCTTGGGCAATGCGATTCTCAAGATCTATGTATCTTACCAATACTAAAAACTTCTAAGATGGTCCCTTAAACCTGAGTGGGTTAGTGAAGGAAAACAGAATGTCAGAAAGGAAGACACTGAAAAAGAGTAGGATACCTTGCAGCATGATTACTTCCAATCTGTATCAGATGGGTGCTTTATTAGAGAGGAGACGGAGGAAAGCAGGTAGAACTAGGGAATGTAGTCTTTAGGGTCAACTAGTTAATCTTATTAGAGGGGAGGCCAAAGTGGATTGGCATAATACTAATGCTATTGAACAAGACCTTCAAAAACATTTTGATATAATGCAGCAAAAAAAGGTCGAAGCAGTGAGACGTTTGTGGTATGCAATCTCTTTAGGGACAAGTGGTGTTGGGCATAGGTTGGCCAAGTTGGACCATACTCTTTCTTTTGATTCCTCATTGACTAAGTATCACAATGTTTCTGAAGGCTTTGGTGGTGTACTTCTTGATTGGATGGAGAAAGTCACACAACAGCAAGTGCAGGGGGTAAGGATCATGATAATGGCATTCTTTATGCTGTAGGCAAGGGATTCCCAACTCAGAGCAGGCAAGTGGTTTGGTTGAAGGAACTGATGATCTTCCTAGGGGACCTAAGAGACCTGATGAGCATGGGATTTCTAGTTTGGCTGCTGACACTTCTAATCCTTCTTGATGTGTTTCTTACATTGACTATGATGGTATTGTGTTTCTTTATCATGCAGTTGTGTGTCATTTTATATTATGAGACTTGATTACTGATGGCATGCAGCTCTTCAAACCTTGTTGATTTTGATCATAGTTTGCAAACTCGGACTCGCCGCGGACTCAGCAGCCCAAAAATATGACTCGGACTCGGGACTGGGCACAGACTCAGGAAAAGACTCGGCTAGGACTTGGCAAAAAAAAAAACCGTAGTTTTACAAAAAAACAAGAGCAAATTAATGCATTTAGAGAACATAAGAGCCTAATTTGATTATCAAACACTCATAATTCAAAGATTACACATGTCATATGATCATCAAACACTCAATAATTGAAATTTAATCATTCATACTCATCAAATACTCATAGTTTCAATGTATAACAACATCATAAGATTATAAATGTTTACATATAATCCTGGCTTCTTTCAACCCCAATTCAATTTGCAGACCTGTATTTCACAAACTTGAGTGTTAAAATGAAAGAAAAAGTTAAAAAAAAACATGGGTTTTTAACCCCTTTTGACTCCCAGTCACACAAGAGAGTCTTGGGTTGGGACTCCTGAGTCCAACCTTGTTAGTCGGAGATGATGTTAGTCGGATATTTTACTTGTTGTCGTTTACTTGTTGTCGGCCGTAGTTGGCCTCGGCCGTAGTTGGCCTTGGTCGTAGTCGGCCTCGGTCATACTCGGCAATTGTTAAATAAAACAATAGTTAGTAAAGAATATTAATGTCATGTAATGTCATGTACTCTCGGCAAAACATGTTCAGATTAGTGTTAATGTAATGATGTTATGAAACGTCGTGTCGGTTGGTTGTCTAACCACCGCCGAGCGTTATATGTAGTCGGGTGGGAATAGTCGGGGAGATATACTGATGCTATGATAATAATGAATGAGTTTTGTTGCCGATGATTATACTGTGAGCATTGTGATACTCTTGTACATGATATTCCTGAGAATGAATAAAGGTTTTGGCATTTTACTATGATATCTTTCAGTTTACTGTTTTATCCTATGTTCTGCATATTACAAGTTTGCCAGTAAGTAGAATCCTATTCCGTAGGCAAACATTTGGCGCCGTTGCCTGAACGGACTAGGGCATCATCCACCATGGCAGCGTAATGGGTCAACCAGCGGAAGAACCTATAAATGCTAATGAGGAACGAGAAGACTCATTGACAGAAGATTTGGTAAATTTGTGGAAAATCTCGCTCCGTGACCACGTACGTAGGGAATCCCTCGTTCGGGAGATCCCTGAGGAAGTCATCTGGGATCGGCTGGAAGTGAACGACGAGGTGAACCATCTTCTAAACCGCATGCCCAGGTTGCTGGCCCGCCATTTCATTATTCTGCAAGACTTGCGAGAGGAAGAAGCCCGTGAGCGCCGAAGGCAGCAAATCGTGCAACGTTGTGAAGACCGAAACAAACGGGAAGAGGAAGAACGGATACTAGTCGGCGCCGCACTTCCGGCAACCAGCAATGATCGCTTGAACAACTAAATGCCCGTACGGCCGAACAAAGATAAGAATAGAGTACCTGACGGGCACGGGACTTCGGAAGAACAAGTTCGGCGATCACTCAGGCTACAAGAGCAGGAAAGTCGGCGAAGACGACTAAGGCAAGTCGGTAAGGAACTAGATGAGGACTTAATTGAAATTAATCAGAGCATAAAAAGAACATATGAAAATTTGCAAAAAATAGACACATCTATTGAACGAGCACACTACAGTTTGATAGAAGGAAGGGACGAAGACCCCTTCAGCAGCACCCCTTACGCAGGAAAATATAATCTCTATGACAATGAAGATGAATTGAACAGTAGCATCAGACGATTTCGAGAGTTGTCACTCTCGGACGACGAAGACGAGTTAAGGAGGGGAAGGCCAGAGCTTAAGACCCCAGGGCAGAGAGAGCATCGGCGGGATCCTGAGGAGACCCACGGTGTTGCGGACGCTGACGGAGGACGTGGCAGTGACTCGTACGTGGCCGAGAGTGCTGGTGACGCACAGGGACGTAGCGAGGAATCCACTAGTCTAATCGGGTCCAAAACACAAGGAGGTCAACAAGGAGGTCAACCGGTAAAGATGGCTCATCCGGATCGGCAAAAGTTGCCGAAATTCATGGGGAATGGCTCTGAGGATCCCGTACGGCATTGCAAGACATGCGAGACTATCTGGATAGCCAGCGGGCAGGATGACCCCGACCAGTGGCTAAGGGCATTTCCAGCAACACTCAGGGACAGTGCCATTGACTGGTACTCGGAACTGGATCAAGCACAGAGAGCCACATGGAGGGTCCTGAAGCAAAACTTTGAAGCGGAGTTCAAACTTCTGCGGGACGATAGTGAGATCGTCACTGAAATATATCATACCAAACAAGGGAAGCATGAAAACGTACGGACCTACAACAGGAGGTTGAAAGACTTGATCGGGAAGCTGGAGGCACAGCCAGCCGATGGGTTAAAGAAACGATGGTTCATTGAGGGACTGATTCCCTCACTTCGGCGAAAGATGAAAGTAGTACCGCCGTCCTCGTACACCGAAGCATACAATCGGGCGATGGATATTGAAAGTGAAAATAGGACTTCCTCGAAGGGAAAGAGGAGGGATGACGACGAGAGTGCTGAGGACAGTGACGATGAATCGGCAACCGTACAGGCCCTTCGGCGGGATATGATGCGGATAATGAAAGAACTGAAGGCCGACAAGGACGGATCCAAAGAGGCCAATGAATTATGGTGTACGGACTGTAAATCGGAAGGTCACACAAAGGCAAGTTGCCCAAAAAAGTTATTCTGTGACATCTGCCAGGTCATGGGACACTCCGTCAAGGAGTGCCCATACAATCTAAAAACTAAAAGTTCGCAAGTATTCTTCACTCAAGGCGAACAGTCAACACCGCCAACCACGCCACCGAAGCCACAGAACAACAATGCATCCCCTGGAGGCTACCGCAACAATCGGCGAAATACGCCGAGAAGTAAAATTCAGTATGACAGCAAAGGACGACCGATGATTCAGTGCCGGAACTGTAACGAATGGGGTCACTTTGCGAGGGATTGCCAGAGCGGCCAAGGCAGCGGGGGAAAACTGTGCAAGTGGTGTGGACCGGGTGACCATGAAGACACCGACTGTCCGAAGCAAAAAGGAAGTATCAATATGCTGGAGGTAGCCGACGAGGAGGTCTTGGCGATTACAGAGCACAGTCAAAACGAAATTATCCAGATCCCCGTACGGAGAAAGAAAGATTTCGGGAGGCCAAGACAAAAGTAGCCGAGGCAATGGCGAATGAAGGCAAGAACTCTAAAGCTACCAGTACGTTGCTACAGTCGGAGTCGGAGAAGAATATCGTACGGCAGGTGCTTCACACAACCGTACCCATTAAGGTAACTGATCTTTTGCAAACAATGCCTTCTCTCAAAGTAGCACTTACCAATGCTATTGGAGAAAATCTTCCGAAGAGTTCACCAGAACGTACGCCAGAAGTGGTAGCCGAGACTTCGGATCCAATGCTCCTAGCAGTAAGCATCGGGAGGAAACCAGCCGTCGTCGAGATGGAAATCTTGGGCATGAAACTATCTAATACTATCGTCGATGGAGGATCCGGAGTCAACGTACTACCCGAAGACACATGGAAGAGTCTTGGGAAGCCTACACTCTGGCCGCCGACATTCCAACTAGTTGGCGCTGATCAACATGGTATCAAGCCGTTGGGAATGTTGATGGCACAGAAGGTGACGATCGGGACACAACAGTTTTTGCTAAATTTTGTCGTCATCCCATTACAGAGGAAAGCGTACGATGCACTACTTGGGAGAGGATGGCTGATAGCGGCGAAGGCAAATCATAATTGGAAGAGGAACACACTCTCGATCGAGAACAATGGGGGGAAGTATGTCATCGACTTGAAGAACCAGGCCGTGAGCGAAGAATTGGCTTCCTCCGGATCTGAATCGGATGGAGGTGAATCGGTTATGGATGAAGGAAGGAAAGCTATGGAACCAAACATTGAAGGCGTACTTGAACTCGAGAGTTGTTCGGAGGACGACACAAGCTCGCTGAATGGCTTATTTCATTGGCAGATGGAAGACTATGAAGTATTCCACCGAGAGTGTAACATGCTACAAATCGGGGAAATCAAGGAAGAAGAGAAACAGGGAAGGCCCAGCCAAACATTTCTGGCCGAGAACAGAGAGTACAAAGAAAGAGTATCAACACTGGCCGATACACTAGTCCACAAGTTTGAACAGGTACGAGATGAAAAAATTGTGTTGGAATTAAAAAATGAAAAGTATGAAAAAATTAAAAAAATAAAAAGAAAAGAAGAGAGAAGAGAGGAGAGAGAAAAAGAACGGAAGTTGGAAAAAACAAAAATAAGTAGAAAAGAAGCTATGAAAATAAAAGAAAATAACGGAGTAAGTGACGAAAAACGAGGCGTATGGGAAGAAAAGGAAAAAGAAGAGAAAATTAAAAGAAACAAAAGAGAAGTCGAAAAAGGAAGCAAACAAAGGGAGAATAAACTAAATAATAAATTAAATAAGTCGGCCACCAGAAGAAATTTTAAATTAAGTAAAGTGAGGAAGATTAAAATAAACGCCTGGAGTATTAAAAGGCCAAAAGGGAAATGGAGCAAGGAAAGTAAAAGACGACAAATTAAAGGGAAGAAGATTAAAAAAGGTCAAAACCCGAAGAGGAAGCAAGGCGTACGGCCAAGAGTGAAGGCAAGTAAGGAAAGAGGTGAAATTAATATAAAACCTAAAACCGTACGGCCACTTGAACAAGCAACAGGAAGGAGACAAAAGGAAGGAAGGAAAAATTTCGCACGAGTTAATCAGTTGCCGAACAGAGGAAGACGTACGGCTACAGAGAACAAAGGAAGACGTACGGCTTCAGAAGACAGAGAAGGAAGCCGTACGGCATCCAGGATTTCACAGACAGCACAATCTGCCAGAAGGAGAAATCGTACGGCGTCTGAAGGATTTCAAGGACGTACGAGGTTCCATTTACCAGACAGCACGCCAGAGGTTGAAGCCTGTGGAGGACGTACGGCATTCACCATTCGTACGGCACTCAGAACTTGGCATCGTACGGCATCCAAGAGACCTCCAAACCGTACGGTATTGTCACCTTTTCCAGTGTTCATTTTATTTGCCTGGGGAAAACGTACGGCCTTTGCAAATTGGGACGTTGTCAGTGGAAACCGTACGGCCCTTGGCTTTGAAAAATTTTGGCAAGTCTTGCATCGTACGGCTCTTCCAGAGTGAAATTGGTGCCAGAATTGAAACCGTACGGCATCTTAGCCTCAGAGAAATCCGTACGAAATTAACACTCAGAGAAAAATTCGTACGAAATTAACACTCAGAGAAATCCGTACGAAATTAACACCCCAGAGAATTCCGTACGGCATCAATTGCCTCAGAGAGAACCGTACGGCATCAGCATTACAGAGGGATCCGTACGGCATCAGCTGTATTAGGAAATTCCGTACGGCATCGGCACTACAGAAGGATCCGTACGGCATTAGATGTTCAGATTCAAAATATTTTCAAATCGTACGGCCTCAGGGTTCCATAGCCGTACGGCCATTCATCCAAACCGTACGGCCTTGGCAGATCATTCGGCAGTTCGGCAGTCTCCCTCGGCAGGTCGGCAATTTTCGGCAGTTCGGCAGTTTCTGGCACCTCGGCAGTTTTCACCGACAGTTCGGCAGTTTTCACCGACAGTTCGGCAGTTTTTGGCACTTCGGCAGTTTTCACCAACAGTTCCGCAGTTTTTGGCAATTCGGCAGTTTTTGGCAATTCGGCAGTTTTCACCGGCAGTCCGGCAGTTTTCATAGTTTCGGCAGTCTCGAGGGTTATAAAGTCGGCTGGAATCGCCGAACTGACAGGAAAATGGACAAGGGCAAGAAACCGATGCAGCACCAGCCAAAGGTAGCCTCGGCTGCGAAGAGAAAAAAGATGGATGCCGATATTGACACGATGACATGGGAGAACCTGACCGGCAACGAGTGCAAGCAATGGTGGCGAAGCACTCCGGACGACCACTCTCTGAAGGTTGCGCTTCGACACGCTCGGGTGGACAAGGCTGTGCTCGTGCCCTTTTTCAGTTCTCGGGAGTTCGAGCCTTGGCTGAAGGCGATGGTGGAGAGCTATTGCAGGCACACGCACAAGTCCGTCATTGATTACAGAGGTTGCCAAGTGACCGTCTCATTCTGGCCTCAGGACTTTGAGCGAGTGTTCAGCGTCCCAGCTTCAGGAATAGGGGTTAATAAGCCCAAGAAAATGACGCAGGAACACAAAGAACTGCTGGTCAAGCAAGTGTGCCGAAGCGACTTGTCAGCCGAAGAACAACGTACCATATGGAATACTGGCAATCGAGGCCTCCGGAAGGGTCACCTAGCAACGGCAGAATGGAAATGTTTGCTTGACCTGATGAAGTGCCGACTCACAGGGGCTAGCCGAGCGTCGGACATTGCCTTATGGCAGGTGGATTTCATGGTCGGACTTCGGGTTGGCCGAGTATACAACTGGGCGAGGCTACTCACGGAGCGGATAAGGGATTTTCTGGCGCAGAGGCATAAGGCCTTCTATATGACTCAGCACGCCATAGCTCTCTTTTTGGATGCCGTGCACACGCAGGTGCCCGAGGGCAATTGGGGTCGGTTGCGGCCACTCACTCACCTGGACCCGGGATGGCCTACCGTATTCTACTGGTCGGAATTGGAAGCAAAGCAAGCCGGCGAGAGCACAGCCTCAGGGAAAAAGAGGAAATGGAAGGAGGCATCGGTGGAAGAGGAAACATCGGAGGAGGAGGCCTCAGAGGAGAGCGATGCATCGGATAGAGAGGAGCCCATTGACTTATCTTCCTCGCCATCGGAGTCGAGTCCACCTGCTGATGAGGAAGTATCTGTTGCCATCGGGGGTCAGGAGGCAGGCGAGATTGACATACCAGTATTGCAGCCGGCAGGATTCACTCTTCCGACAATCGCAGCAATACACCCCTGCCACGCTCTCACTCCCTGCACGCTTTGGAGCCACGGATGTGTTGAGGGTAGCCGCTTCACTACCGGGAGCATCTCCAGGGTGGGCACCTCTTGCCACCACATCACAAGGGGCACTCACTGTATCGGCGGCAGGTTCCACTGCCTCGGTAGAGATACTGCCAGCGGTTTGTTCTCTTACACCACCGTCAGCATCGGCAGCGACAAGAGTGGCAACCTCGGCAGCAGGAGCTGGGGGAATGACCGAGGCCACTGAGGAGACAACCTGGGCAACCCCCTGTGAGCACCACGGGTAGCAACATCGTATTTTGGCCGGCTTCCGCGGGCCTCCCGACGCGGGACTAAGCGTGTTCTGCCTTTACCAGGCAGCCAGTCCCCTGAGGACAAGGGATGAGGGCCCATCATCTCACACCCAGCAGTGAGACCGCCGTGATCGGGCGAAGACATACTTGCACTGAGGCTTAGCATAGCCACGAGGTACCGTGAGATTTTATCTCAGAGCCTCACCGCGCATGTGGAACAGCCCCGGTGAGGAAACTAACATTGCATACCGGGGATGACGCAGGAGGACGGGAGTTTTTCCACAGGGCTTCGTCAGGAAATGCCCGTAATTCGCCGGATCCGAGCAGGCAATGCACGGTAGATATGTGGGAGGAGCTCTCAAGCACATGGGCGCATTGATGATCCGTGGTGGGACAAAGTTTCCGTGGACCCTCGAGGATGGCCACATTTCGCCTCCCGTAGGCCGTGTGAGGTTCACCGCATTCGGGGATTTGTGCAGATGGGGTGTGAGGCGGAGTTTGCACGGATATTTGGCGAGGGGTGGCCAGCAGGAGAGACTCCTGCCATGATGAGAGCCTGGCGGGGTCGGCCACCGAGGCTAGTGGGACGGGATGCAGGCGTCTTGGAGAGTCTATACTACATCGAGCTGGCATTCCGAGATGTTTTTCTTCTGATGAAGCACCAAATATTTTCCACCGATGTAGCAGTATCTCGCCGAGTGGATGCCTATAGACTTCTTCAGCGGGTCAAGGATGAGTCGGCTGCGACCATCAAGAGCATTCAGGAAAACTTGACTGAGCAATCTCAGCTCGCCAGTGACAGGGGAGCCCGATTGGAGATCTTGGAGCCTCGGGTGACAGCCTTGGAGGAGGAGGCACAACAGAAAGAGGCAGCCTGGCAGCAGCGACTGCCAGCATTGGAGGACCAGTTAGCTGCTAAAGAGGTAGAGTTGGCGGCCAAGAATGCCGAGGCAGAGCAGGCAAAGAGCCAACTGATGGAGGCAGCCCGGATGGTGAAGGCGGCGAGGGAGAGGGAGATCCTGGCAGATCGGCAGCTTCGTACACGCACGGAGGAGCTGAGGCGCCTGAGAGCAGAGCATTCTTCCACCACTCCGACGTCATCGGTGCATCCAGGGACGCACTCCCTTCCCCCTACCTCTCAGTAATTTTATCATGTTGTATCTGTCGTCTGGAAGACGACTTTCTTTTTGGGGGGGGATGATGTTAGTCGGAGATGATGTTAGTCGGATATTTTACTTGTTGTCGTTTACTTGTTGTCGGCCGTAGTTGGCCTCGGCCGTAGTTGGCCTCGGTCGTAGTCGGCCTCGGTCATACTCGGCAATTGTTAAATAAAACAATAGTTAGTAAAGAATAATAATGTCATGTAATGTCATGTACTCTCGGAAAAACATGTTCAGATTAGTGTTAATGTAATGATGTTATGAAACGTCGTGTCGGTTGGTTGTCTAACCACCGCCGAGCGTTATATGTAGTCGGGTGGGAATAGTCGGGGAGATATACTGATGCTATGATAATAATGAATGAGTTTTGTTGCCGATGATTATACTGTGAGCATTGTGATACTCTTGTACATGATATTCCTGAGAATGAATAAAGGTTTTGGCATTTTACTATGATATCTTTCAGTTTACTGTTTTATCCTATGTTCTGCATATTACAAGTTTGCCAGTAGTACGTCAGATTAGAATCCCATTCCGTAGGAAAACAAACCTCAGGACTCTTTTTAACCCCTTTTGACTCCCAGCCACACAGGAGAGTCCTGGGTTGGGACTCCCGAGTCTGACCTAAGGACTCTCTGAGTCCCGACCCAGGACTCTCCTGGACTCGACTCCCGAGTCTGTGGCGAATCGACTCAACTGGCCAATGGACTCCCGAGTCCGCGGCGAGTCCGCCGAGTCTAGCCGAGTTTGCAAACTATGATTTTGATAGCTATGATTAAAAGCGAAATTAATAGATTGAGATTTCAAATATTTTTGCTATATTCACAAGAAGCGAATGCTTCAATAAATAGATTACAAAAAAGAATGTTTCCACGATCAAAGGTGGAGAAAATGGAAACATTAGAAAAATAACCAAAATAGAAACAATCTAAATGCAGCTAAATACGTTACAAGATTTACAAGTAATTGAGCATTAATAACATAATTACTAATTTTAATACCCTCCTTTAATGCTCAATCTATCAACTACACCAAGATGCCCCCTGAATTTGACAAACTTATCCAGGCTGAGAGACTTGGTGAGAATATCGACAATCTAATTGTAATGTCCCCTTCTCAAACCTGATCATTCATGTGACCGTTGGCCTTTTTTCTGGAAACCCGAAGGCTAGTCGGAAGGTAAATTTAGGGTTTCCTATTTTTGAGGAGGTCATTGCTCAGAGATGGTGGATTCAATGGCGGATTCCTTCTGGGTTTTCAGAGGGCTTCGCAGTGGTATGTTCATCTCGGCATTCAGAGCACTTTTTGGGAATTTACTATTTTTAGTAAATTCTTTTTTTGGCAGTTTTCCAGATGAGTTCAGCTCGGTTGACTCCCTGCTTCAGTTTGGTCAGATGTTTGGCTCAGTCTTGGCTTCAGGGCACCTCCGGAGGGATAAGCTAAGTCATTTAATTAAAAAGTCACGTTTAAATATTATATTTTAACGTTGACCATGGGCCTAGATTAATGACTTAAAGATGTTTTTAAAAAGGGGTCTTTGAGGGTGGCGCCCTCATGAAAAGATTATTTTAATATTTCCCAAAGTCAAAACAATGTTATGAGGGGTGTAATTATCAAAGTTGATATTCATTTAAAATATCATATCTTAAGCCATAAAGGAGAAGTACGCCATCTTGAGGAGATGAGAGGTTTTGACCTAAAAGCTGATTTTAGGGTTTCGTGAAGTCAAACGAAACTTATAAAGAGGAGTCTTGTGCATCTTTTTGGGTATCTTTGGAAAATATACTGTTATGCTGCCGGATTGGCTCTGGGACTGCTTCGAGGAATGAAGGCCTCCTAGCTTGGGCATCACTTCGTGTTTGGAAGACAACATCTAGTGGTGAATCATTGTACTGTGAGTGCATTTAGTTTGAGCATTGTGTTTAGCTTCTTGCATTGTTGAATCTGTTTTGGGCATTTTAGTGTTTCAGCATTTTAGCATCATTTAATACAGCAGATTGCATGTTTTACTCATATCTTGAAAAATACAAAAATAGTCTTTCTGGGTATCGTCTCATTCTCTTTGTTTGTCAAGAGCAATCATTTTCTCCAGTTTATAGATTTTATAGTGCTTGCATTATTTTTTAAAGTGAAATCGCCTTTCTCAGCAAGGCCGTACCTTTTCAGCCTTCTTGGGATTCATGCATTAAACATTCGTTGCATATTCAGTCCGGGTTAAGTTGTTGGGTTGGGCGCCATCATCATATTAGTCTTATGCATCTTAGTTTGGGCAATTTGAGTGAGTTGTAAGGGAGCTATGAGCGTTTGAATCAATTCATAGGCTGCTGTTTTTAATTACAAAATACAGATTTGTGGAAAACAGAAAAACAGAATGTTAATTTCAATATTTGTAATGATTTGATGTGGCCTCTTGAACTCAGCCAAGAGAGATTTTATTGTATTGTAATGATTCATATTTCCAGCTCTAACATCTTGACAGGCGTATGATATTAAATTGTAAACTGACCAGTAGTACTGGCAGTCATTCTTCAACTTGTTGATTTGAATTTGTAATGCTCAATTTCATTTGAAGTTTGTAATAGATAGATCTCCGCCCTATGGTCGCTACTTACCCACACTGGGTCAGCAAGCACATTCTGGGTGTTGAGTGTTTCAACTTTCAGTAGTTTCTTTCAAACATTGCTTTTAGTTTTCACTCCGTCATATGGTCGCCCCTCACTCCGCATTGGATTGGGTAGCACATACTTGACGTCGAGTTCTTTCCTGCATTTAGAATAGGAAGATCCTCTGACCAATGCTCGCCATCATCGGCGCCATTCTGGTTAGAGTTGCTTTCTTGCACGTTTTGGTTTTCTCCTCTAACCTTAACGGGTGCACTGCTTTGTAATCTGTTAATCGAAAAAACGAAAAAGTTTGGCTCGGAATATTTCAGTGGTATCAGAGCCAGGTTTCCTGCCATCCTGTGAAATCAGCTTTCTATGAGTGACAGAGAACAGAGGTATTTGGCAAGAGTATACAAGAGAGGCACAGTTCAGACACAGTTGCATCAAGCCCCAGAAGGTCAAACAGCTTCAGGGATTTTGAGGGCGAATTGGGAGCCTTCACAAGAAACAGAAATGGGGGATAATGAAAGAAATGAAAGGATTCTTGGAGGCGGTGAAAGAAGTTCTGGCAACAGAGATGACAGTGGAAAAGGAGGGGAGAGATCTACGAGTCCCGGGAAGGATTTTGGAAAAAAGATGGATGCCTTGATGGACATGGTATCTTTCATGATGGGGAGAATGGGACAGAATAATGTTCCACAGAACAACTCAGGCCACAGAGGGGAGCATAGTGCTTCCAACCAGCATGATGAGCATGCAGCCCGGACAGTGTCAGACAACACTTACATCTCTTCCAGACCATTCAAGCCCACTTTTTTAGTTCCTGTAGTCAATCAGCCAGAACCTGAAGAGAATGCTTCATGGGTGGAGCAGTTGAGGGTTGGCCGTACAGAGTATGACTCTCTACCTGTCGACATCAGGATGGACATGTCCTTCAATGATTTCATGGATCATAAGAGGAAGAACAAAGGGCAAGGAAGAAACTTTGATCAAAGAAGACCATCAAATCAAGGAGACTTGTACCAAGCTGTCAACAAAGTTATACTTCCTCATTTTGATGGGAGTGATACAAGTTCAGCCCGAGCTTGGATTCAAAAGCTGGATAACTATCTAGCTCTCAGACTAATGGCGGAAGAAGAAGCGATCAAGTTCGCTACGCTACACCTTGATGGGGTGGCGCACGAGTGGTGGTACCATGGCCTCGTCACTCTAGGCCATCGGTCTATCACAACATATGATGAGTTCACCACTAGGCTCATCGAAAGGATTGAGAAAAAAGATCCTGAGATCCATTTCAGAGAGCTTGCTCAATTGAGACAGTATGGCACAGTTGAAGCCTACATCGCGGAGTTTCAGAGACTCTCAGTCATGGTGACTGGAATTACGGAAAGGAGATTGGTGATTCTTTTTAGTGAAGGGTTGACAGAACCCCTCAAAGGCTGGATTAAAGCCTTTGATCCTCCAACACTGCAAGAGGCCATGAAAAAGGCAAGAAACATGGAGTGGGCTGCTCCTAAGGCGAAATTTCAGTCAAACTCCCCCTTTCAGAAAAGGGATAAAGGAAAAAGGCCTAAGCATAAAAATCATTTGAGACCTCAGAACAAGGAGTTCAAGAATCGCAATCCCCATGTCACCAGGTTGGATCAAGAAACCCTGAATGAACTCAGAAGAAAAGGGTTGTGTTTTCGGTGTCAGGAAAAATGGTCCCAAGACCATGTTTGCCCTAAAGGGGTCAAGTTCAATCAAATTGAGTACTATTCTGCTGGGGAAAGTAGTTCTGATTTTTCCGACCAGCAATCTGATTTTGAAGGAAATGAAGAAGATAGAGCTCCAGAAGAGTCAGGAGATGAGAAGGGAAGTGGCGGAGTTTTAGCTCAACTTTCCAGTTTTCAAAGAAACGAATCATTCAAGGTTCGTGGGCTGGTCAAAGGGCAGCGAATCGTTGCTTTGATCGATACTGGAGCAACTCATAACTTCATTGACGAAGTTGTGGTAGCCAAGAAGGGGCTGCAAACAGAGGAGTTCGAAGGATTCAAGGTCATGGTTGCCGATGGTTTTCATATTACTTGCACCAAGAAAATATCTAACATGACCATGCAGTTGGGCAACTATGAAGTCAAGGATGACTTCTATGTAGTTCACATTGGGGATACTGATGCCGTTCTAGGCATTCAATGGCTGCGATCTCTTGGAGAGATCTCTTTGAATCTGCAGACTATGGAGTTGAAGTTCCAATCAGACGGGAAGAAGATAGTTTTGAGAGGCATGTCCAATGGGGGTCCTCGAGTAGTGTCATTCAAAAGAATGGCAAAGCTGATCCGTCACGATCAAGCTGAGTGGGTTGCCGAATGCATGATACTTCCTGCTAGTCCTGTTGAGACTAAACGTGACCAACCTCCTAATATCCAGTCACTACTCACGAAGAAGAGCAAAGTCTTTGCAGATTTGCCTCCTGGACCACCACCTGAACGGGGTTCAGAACACATCATAGAGCTCAAAGAAGGAGCCAAACCGGTGATCACAACTCCATATCGGTATCCGAAGAGGCAAAAGGATGAGATTGAGAAGAATATTCGGGAACTTTTGGAGATGGGTTTCATACGCCCAAGCAAGAGCCCTTTTGCATCTGCAGTGGTTCTTGTGAAAAAGAAGGATGGTACCATGCGCATGTGCGTGGACTATCGTGCTTTAAACCAAAGCACCATCAAAAATAGATACCCCATTCCCAGGATAGATGAGCTCATTGATGAGCTACATGGGGCTAAGTTCTTCTCGAAGATCGACTTGAGATCGGGTTACCATCAGATTCGGATGAGGGGATCTGACGTGGAGAAGACAGCGTTCAGATGTCACTATGGCCATTTCGAATTCTTAGTCATGCCTTTTGGGTTGACTAACGCACCGGCCACCTTTCAGTCTTGCATGAACCGTGTGTTTCAGAATCAGTTAAGGCGGTTTGTGTTGATTTTTTTTGATGACATTCTGATTTACAGCAAGACTTGGGGAGATCATCTCAAGCACTTGGAGGAAGTGCTTAGTATTCTGGAGTCTGAGAGTCTGTTCGCAAAAGCTTCCAAATGTGAATTTGGAATGGAGGAGTTATTGTACCTTGGCCACATCATCAGTGCTGAGGGAGTGAAGGTGGATCCGGAAAAGATCAAAGCAGTGGTTGATTGGCCACCACCTGAAAATTTGACTCAGTTGAAAGGTTTTTTGGGTCTTTGTGGTTTCTATCGGAGGTTCGTTAAGGGGTATTCACAGAATGCTGCTCCCCTTACTGATCTCACCAAAAAGGGAGCCTTTGTTTGGTCAGAAAAGGCTCAAATTGTTTTTGACAAATTCAAAAGGATCATGAGTTCATGTCCGGTTCTGGCTATTCCGGATTTATAAAGCCATTAATTTTGCGGTGTGATGCATGTCAATTGAAGGGTGGGGCTGTCACGATGCAAGACAAACACCCTATAGGTGTTTGAGAGCAAAAAAGTGCAGGGGTGTTGAAGTTATATTCAATCATGGGCGAAATGGCGCATTGAGTTAGAAATGATGCCCAGTGGGGAACAAGTTAAGTAGTTAAAGAATGAGACCACAGCCTCAAGCATTTCATTTTGGAAAGATTTAAATGAGAGCAGCAATGGGTGAGTAAGCTTCAAACTTACAATTTTGACATTGAGTATGTCAAAGGGAAAAACAATGTGGTGGCGGATGCCCTATCTAGAAGGCCTCATTTGAGCTCATTGTGTGAGCTTACTGCTAATTGGAAGGAGATGTTGCTTACTGATTATGCCAAAAAGCTTTGCAATAGCATTACAGGAAGGTACTTTTCATGATGAAAGGTACAAGGTGATTGAGGGTTTGATCCATTATAAGGGAATAATCTTTCTGGTGGCTGATTCTAAGCTAAAGAAGAAGATTCTTTTGACTTTTCATGATATTCCAGTTGCTGGTCACCAAGGTTTTTTCAAGACATATAGGCAGATCTGAGAAAGTTTTTCTTGGAAAGGATTGAAGAGAGGTTCCAGCGCTACATTGAGGGGTATCACATTTGTCAAAAGCGAATAAAAATGAGCATACATTTACCAACGGTTTGCTGCAGCCGCTTCCAATTCCCAATCAAATGGGAAAGCTTATTTCGATGGATTTCATCACTGGGTTGCCCAAGGCCCAAGGGAAGGATTGTATTTACGTGGTAGTTGATAGATTAACCAAATTTGCTCATTTCTTTGCCATTACCAGCACTTTTTCTACAGCCCAAGTTGCAGATTTGTTCTTTTGAGAAGTGTTTAGGCTGCATGGGTTGCCAAAGAATATTGTAAGTGATAGGGACATCAAGTTCCTAAGTACCTTTTGGCAGGAAGTTTTTAGAATGAGTGGTACTGTGCTCACCCCAAGCACGAGTTATCACCCCCAAACTGACGGGCAAACAGAAATAGTGAACAAGTGGTTGGAAGGCTACTTGAGAAACTATGTGTCAGAACAGCAGAGAGCATGGGTTAAGTGGTTGCATATAGGCGAGTACTGCTACAACTCTACTTTTCATATGTCAATCAAGATGTCTCCTTTCTTGGAACTTTATGGATATGAAGCACCCAGTTTTGCAGATTTGGTGTTTGGTGACAGCAAAGCACCTTTAGCCAAGGATTTGTTGCAGCATAGTCAAGACATAATGAGATCCTTGAAGGATAATTTGCAGATTGCACAAAATCAGCAGAAGTTGTATGCTGATCAGAGGCGTGTTGAGCATTCGTTTGAGGTTGGGGATATGGTCTATCTTCGTTTACAACCTTATAGACAGTCTACTCTCAAGAAGAGTGGAGCTGAGAAGCTCAAACCCCGCTTCTATGGGCCATTTAGGGTCATCATAAAAGTTTGGGCAATAGCTTATGAATTAGAGCTACCTACAAATAGCAGAGTGCATAACGTCTTCCACATGTCTCGCCTCAAGAAGGCACTTGGACACAATGTGGTTGCTTCTTCATAGTTGCCACCGTTGGATGAAGAGGGACAGTTGGTTGTAGTTCCAGAGGAGATACTTGATGTCAGAGAATGTTCTTTGAGGAATAGAACTATCAGAGAATGTTTGGTAAAGTGGAAGAACCTGCCTATGGAGGATGCAACTTGGGACAGTGATGAGATATTGCAGCATCCTAGTTTGTGATTGCTTGAGGACAAGCAATCTTGGGGAGGGAAGACTGTAATGTCCCCTTCTCAAACCTGATCATTCATGTGACTGTTGGCCTTTTTCTGGAAACCTGAAGGCTAGTCGGAAGATAATATTAGGGTTTCCTATTTTTGAGGAGGTCATTGCTCAGAGATGGTGGATTCAATGGCGGATTCTTTCTGGGTTTTCAGAGAGCTTCGCACTGGTATGTTCATCTCGGCATTCAGAGCACTTTCTGGAATTTACTATTTTTAGTAAATTCTATTTTTAGCAGCTTTCTAGTTGAGTTCAACTCGGTTGACTTCCTGCTTCAGTTTGGTCAGATGTTTTGCTCAGTATTGGCTTCAAGGCACATCTGGAGGGATAAGCTAAGTCATTTAATTAAAAATTCACGTTTTAAATATTATATTTTAACGTTGACCATGGGCCTAGATTTAATGACTTAATATTGTTTTTAAAAAGTGGTCTTTGAGGGTGGCACCCTCATTAAAAGATTATTTTAATTAGTGCCAAAGTCAAAGCAAGGTTTGAAGGGTGTATTTATCAAAAGGATGATATTTAATTAAAATATCAAATCTTAAGCTTTGAAGGAGAAAGTACGCCATCTTGAGGAGATTAGGGTTTTGGCTTGAAAGTGAATTTAGGGTTAATTGAAGTCAACTGGAATATTATAAAAGGAAGGCATTGAGCATCATTTCTTCACCTTTGGACGACTATACTGTTATGCTGCCGGATTGGCTCTGGAACTGCTTCGAGGAATGAAGGCCTCCTAGCTTGGGCATCACTTCGTGTTTGCAAGACAACATCTAGTGGTGAATCATTGTACTATTTGAGGAAAATAGAAACAGAAATATTAATTCCTATCTTGGTGATGATTTGATGTGGCTTCTTGAATTAAGCCAAGAGAGATCTTATTGTATTGTATTGATTAATATTTCCAGCTCTAACCTCTTGACAGGCGTCTGATATTAAATTGTAAACTGACCAGTAGTACTGGCAGTTATTCTTAAGCTTGTTAATTTGAATTTGTAATGCTCAATTTCATTTAAAGTTTGTAATAGATAGATCTCCGCCCTATGGTAGCTACTTTCCCATCTTGGGTCAGCAAGCACATTCTGGGTGTCGAGCATTTTCCAGTTTCAGCATTTATTTCAAGCATTAAATTCTGTAATCACTCCGTCATATGGTCGCCCCTCACTCCGCATTGGATTGGGTAGCACATACTTGACGTTGAGTTCTTTCTGTATTTAGAGTAGAAGATCCTCTGACCAATGCTCGCCATCATCGGCGCCATTCTGGTTAGAGTTGCTTTCTTGCACGTTTTGGTTTATCCATCTAACCTTAACGGGTGCACTTGCTTGTAATGTTGTAATCTATTAATTGAAAAACGAAAAAATTTGGCTCGGAATATTTCATGAACTTTCATTATTGATTGCCATTGCACAACTAGCATTGAAGATTGATTACTGAAGGTTTCAAAGCAATTGGACTATCATTCTTATGTGTGTGCAAAAGACCATTCGTTGCCAAGGAGATCATGAAGCAAGATTTTTGGATTAGAGGTAAGTTTTTTGGTTTTTTTCATTTTTTTTTATAATCAAACACTCTTGTTTTGTTTTCATTCCTCTATGTTCAAAAATTTATATGAGTTCGGATATATATATTTTTTGTTTTCAATTGTTAGAAATGTTTGTTTCCAAACTTCTTGTGATAGGGATTACAACAGCAGCCAGTTCAAGCTCGGTGGGCCAACCACATTTCAAAACAAACACAAATTCACTATGTAAGCACATTGACATAATACAGCAGGTTCCAGGTAGTGGGGGATATGTTTGGGTTTGCAATGGTTGTGATGTAAAATACAAAAACTCATGCAGCCGAGCAAAAGTCCATTTGGTAACAGTACCCCTATGAAACTTTGCCTTTGATCAATTTTGTACTTGGTGACCATGTCATTCTTGCCATGTTATCATTGTCAAACCAAGATTTTGTTCCTGTCAAAATATGAACTCATGAAGTCTTGGTCAAGCTTGTCAATTAATAATGTTGCAACTTGCAACTACCAAAGGATGAGATATGCCGATTGAAGACTAAATTTCCTCATTGTTTGATACCTTTAACACAAAAAGGATGAAATGTTGAAGACTTCAACCTAACTGCAATAGTGGCAAGTCATAAGAGAAGCGCAGCTCAAAGTAAAAATGTCCAACTTGAATTGGGTGCTATTCCAAGGTGGCTTAACCATGTCAAAATTGAGCCCATAATCCAATTAGTGTAAAACACAATTCAAAATGACACCTTAACATGATGAACAGAAAATCAGCAATATTGGTGCAAGTTTGTAGTGGCACAACCATACCAAAAATGTGTCCATATGTAGTGTCTAGCCCCAAACTATTCTTTTGATTTTTTGAGTTTGCACTTGCAGTTTGGTGTATGAATGTGTGTATTGTAAATGAGAGTTTCTATGGAAAGTTGCAGCATTTAAAACAATGAACTAATACACAACTTCATTCAAATATAATGCCAAACATGATGTAAAAAGCATTACAAATAAGTATGAAACTTAACACCAATAACCAGATGGATTGCTTGCATTAAATGGACAATTTTACACATACCCAGCACTGTTGTACATGCACAGGTCTGATATTTTGTTATCACAGCCAATAGGACCTTCAAAATGCAATCACAAACACCTATACATAGCTCAGTTCACTTGAAGAGTCAGCTGGGCATGAAAGGAGATGCTGGATGCCACCACAATGAGTGCAAATATGGAATATACCAACTAGAATATTGATGAATTTTCTGATTTTTGAAACACAAACTTCTGCCCTAATTTCTGCACTTAAATTTTTTTGCTAAAAACCCTAGTTGCTGATATAAAACTTCTGAGATGAAACAAGCATTAACAGCAACATAAACTCATCAAATTGCTTCAAAGAATATGATGAACACATCTAACATTAAGTATGAATGTAACCAGCAATATATAGCACCAATCCTACCCAAAACATGCAAATTCTGATTACAAGTTTATTCAGTCTGCTGCTACAAAATCAGACCTATTATTTATGCAAGTTCACCACAAAAACGGGCTCCAAACATGACCAGCAATGTACAATAGTTTGTTGATATGAAGAAACCCCACTTACAAGCCAAAACATGGAATGAATGATGACCTAAACTAACCCTAGCTGGGAAAACTTGCTCCAGCTCACAAAAATGCAATGATGAATGCAAATATATGATAGAAATGTCTTCAAAACCCTACCACAAGGGTGTGCTGGCCTGCTGATCTGAATTTAGGGTTTGCAACCCTTGAAAACTTGCCAACAACCTCCAAACTTGCCAATTTAAACCTTCCAAAATGAAGTGCTCCTCTTGCAACTTGGGCGCTCCTATCTAGGGTGAAACCCTAGGTCAATACAACACCAAATCTGCCCTCCTCAAGTCGCCTAGGCTGATATGAAAATCTGAGTGTGAACATCTACCATAAAACTCCATTGAAGCACAAGTGAATCTTCATCATGAAGTCCTCGTTTGAAGAGCTAGGTTTTCGTCCAACTCCTCTATTATTCACAAGGGTTTTCGTCCTTGGAATAGCTGCAATAATTGTTGATCTAAAAAAAGCAGAATAAATCCCATCATATGAAAACCTTCAAATGACAGTTTATATAGCAATCGCTTCTTATTTCTCCAAATAGGTCAGCCCAATTTGGGCGCCACTTTTCCCCTTTGATTTTGCTTTTTATTTAAATTTTTATCCCCTTAATTGGGTGCCAAACCCCAATTCAATTTATATTATTATTATTATTTTATATTTTTTAATTATTATTATTTTTGCCCTCCTTATAACTCCTAAAGGGATCGCCCAGCCCCAAATAAAATATTAAAATAACTTTGGCACCAAAATTAAAATTTAAATCTTATTTAACCTCCTTCCCTAGGGCGCCAAAAATTAAGATGATATAATATTATTTGTCCCTCTTATTTTCTCTTGCTCGCCCAAAAGGAACATTACAATCCTCCTTTCCCAAAATTGCTTGTCCTCAAGCAATGACAAGCATACCACCACCTGTATCCCATATCATTACACTACCACATCCAACAAAATTGAGATAGATGTACCTCAAGGAACTACCAACATCAACTCTCCAACTTCAAAGGATTCCCCCATGAATGTGCAAGACGCCACTCGTAGGTGCATAGAAGAACAAAGTAGCGCCACCTATGTTGCTGATATAAATCAGAACAGCAACCTTCCAACTAAAAATCAGACCCAAGTGAGTGCCAATATCATCGCCACTGTCATATGATGGTAGAGTGTCACCCATACGTCATTCCCCAATGACGAAGAGACGATCCAAACCTCTCCAAAACACCCAAACAATTGTCCTCCAAGTAGCCTGCAGGATTTCAACTTGCAATTGAGCAAAAAAGTCATCCCTTAGCAGAGAATGGAGTGGATCTTCATGCTTTTTCCCAATCCCTATGACATAAACCAGCTGGAACACAAGCATTAGTAACTCAAAACCAAACACTATGGCAATACCTCCATACCTTGTGACAAAGTACCTCCCAAGTATGCCCAATAAAGGCAAGTGTCTCCATGGCATGCATCACAAATTTCCGAAATAGAGCAGCAACATACTCTACCAAAGATTCATCAGCATGATGAGACTCATCACAAGCAAACTCTTCAAGTGCTCCATGGATGATCAAAGACCAAACCAAATTTACATTACCCATATCTCCATCTACATATGAGGGCATAATACTAGTGGTTGATCCACAAAGTGTATGCTCCATAATGCCATCCAAGCCTATGATGTGAGCCTTCAAATGGCTCTCCAAAAGAGGTGACACCAAATCCTCATAAAGCAAGCTACATGTACAAACAAAGAATTTTGAAACATACCTCAAACCTGATTGCTCCACTTGTTTGGCCATCATACAAGGCTCATTCCTCATATGCCACATACTTTGAATCCTCTTTGCCTCTCTCATGACATGTCGTAGTAACTTGGTCCTCTTGTGTCTTGGACACACAAATGAGACCTCATGTTTGTCTCCCAAATGAGTGCCAACAATAGAAGATGTCTCCTTACTATCATCCTCATGAGTAGAAGCAGCCAACTCAAGATTATGCATAACCCAAAGACCATTGTTCCAAATCAGAAAATCGGAGCAGTTGTCATACGTTTCCATAATATCTTCATTTGAATTTGCATCCATGATGTGTGCCATAAGTCCTGAAAGGAGGGCAGCCACATGCTTCACCAAAGAGACATCAATATGATGGGATTGTATCTCATCACAAGTGAACTCCTCAAGTTCTTCATGAATGACCAAAGGCTCAACCAAATCTGAACCACCAATGTCTCTACCTATACATGTATACATCACATCATTGACTGGTCCAAAAGGTGTATGCTCAGCTAACCCATCCACATCTATGATTTAAGCCTTCAATGTGTTGATATTATAGTAGCAACGAGAGATTTCTTTCTCCTTCGAATTCAAAAATATAAAAATAATAAAAATAATATTAAATGCTAAGGCGGACATACTATTTAAATAATTAATTTTTCAAGGCCGACTTGATGAAAAGTTGTCTCACTTTTGTATAGTCATCTCTTTTGTGAAAGAGGCCGACTCTCTATGGAAAGACGTCTTGATGCATATATAAACAAGGTGATTTCCTCTTCATTAGTAATCTAATCTAATTCAAGTCAAGTTCGCATTCTTAAGGAGTTTGCATCCTTACAGCAGATCGATACTTTGCTTCAAGGAGATCGATATTAAGGAGAAGTAATTATTGCTTATATATTTGCATCTAGAGAGATGTTATCTTTATTGCTTCAGATCAGCCTAGTGTGTGGCCAAGTTGTAAAGCAGATTTCTGCTCTTTTCAATCTAATATAAGAGATATATCTTTGGCTAGGTTTTTTTCCCTTGAATGAATGAATGAATGAATGCTTTTAATTACGTCCACGAGACCAGCCGGCCTATGGGACCCAAGATACAAACTGAAACCGCCTTTTTTGCAACAAACAGAGCAGCCGCCGACCCCACCAACTACTCCATGTTTCCCTCTAACTCTTTGCTGATTTTATTTCTTCTACTGTGTATTTTGATCAGGTAACTTGTTGTTTCAGCAATCTTCTCCTCTTCAAACAAGGCCTCTAACAATTTGACTTTAAGCAGATCCGAGTAACTGCACCTGATGTCCTCATAAGCCTTACACTGCATGACGTAGTGCCACTCTGTTTCCACTAAACCCGACGAGCAAAAACGGCAAATCCTATCTGCCCATGCCTCCTTGGGTATTTTCCATCTTCCCGTTTCACACCTCAAACGGTGAGAGCTAGTTCTCAACTGGGCTATCAGCATTTTAGCCTTCCACTTTATATCTGCCCCCACGTAATACTTTTGCTCGTGATCACAAGTGTGGTTAAAATGCAAAACATAGTATTCTCTTTTTCGACCAAGTTGTTTTGACCACATGATATGTTTGACTTTATCTTTGACATACCTTTTAATTTCCACATTTGTGTTTGGACACTCTTGCATGCTTATCCCCCATTTTCCCATCCACTTGACATTTTGCCTCATCCACGTGCTCTTCCTTCTAGTTAAATTTTCTTCCACCACAATTTTGGGCCATCGATGCTCCTCCATATTCTCAATTCTCTTCAAATAACCTAATAAACGAATTAATGCTGCCATTTCCATTGGGAAAGCCCCCGCCTCAGCTAGAACAATCTCATACGGAACTGTACTTTTTATTTTGAAGTTGCTTGTGATTAGATGCTTTTGTAATCTTTCTATTTGCCTCCATTTTAATGCTGATGTGTTGCAGCCCCAAACCTCACAACCATATAAGACTACAGGTATAACAAGCAGCCCAAATAACTTCTTCTTTGTTTTCCAGTCCCATAACTCAGCTGATCTACATCTATTTTGAAGCAAATAGAGAGCTTTCCAACCCCCTTGAATTCTTTTTATCCTACAAGTCTCCCAACTGAGATTGCTGCAAAAATCGAGACCCAAATACTTGTATTCATTTACCACTTGCAAAGAACTTCCCTCAAATTCAAAATTTAATTGCTTCTTAGTTCTTTTCAGCGTAAATATCATGACCTTGGTTTTGCTGATGTTCACTTGCATCCCTACATCTTGACAAAATAGCTCTAGAGCTTTTAGATGTTCTTGAAGACTATTTTCTGAATTTGCCATTAAGGTGAGATCATCCGCATATAGCAGCAATTTGACCACATAAGTGGCCAAGAACACTCCATCGCCTCCACGCTTGTCTAACCACTCTTCTAACTTGTCTATGTATAGCCCAAACAAGGTGGGAGACAAAGGGCAGCCTTGCTTGACCCCAATGTCGCTCCCAAAACACTCTGAAAGACCCACCTTTGTTCTGATTTTGGCCTGGACCTGATCATAAAGTCTATGGACAGCAGCCCTATACTTTTCCGGAATTCCAAGTTGCTCCATTTTGTTCCAAAGTTTGCTTCTAGGGACTGTGTCAAAAGCCTTTTTGAAGTCAACAAAACAGCAAAATACCTCATTACCTTGTTTATCCCAAACTTTTTCAACCATGTGTCTGAGAGTGATGCAATGATCAATTGTAGAATGCTTTGGTCTAAAACCGGCTTGCCCTTTCGCCCTTTTACCTTCCTTCTCAGCCCAACAACTTATTCTGCGCTCCACCATGCTCCCAAAGAGCTTCCCAAAAAGGGGATTAATCATTATGGTGCGGTAGTTTGACGGGTTGTTGACATCACCACTCTTGTGGAGAGGGATAACAACACTTGTCGTCCAATTTGTTGGAAAACCATGCTGAATGACCCTATTGAAAAGGAGGGTTTCCTAAGGTATTTGTTGTGTCTTATTGTTCATAATTACGTATTTCTGCTTTTTTTTTTTTGATCCTAAAACTAACATGGTATCAAAGCGGCTTTTAGAATCGATTAAAAGGGTTTTATCTAGAGTTTGGAGCACAAGTGATTTATTCATCTCGTGTGAGAGCATTCAACATCCCCACATTGGGAAAGCCTTTCACTATTATTAATGTTTTTGCTTTGTATTATATCACCATTTGAGTTTGACCATTGTTGATTGAGGAGGCCATTGTCTGATGATATTTATATCAATGGGACTCATATTTTGTCTAGAAAAACAGTTCTTTTTCGGGATGTCGTGTGGGGAGGTTTGGTCGTTGTTGGGCATTTACCAGCATAGCGACAATATAAGAAGGCACTCTATCAATATTTCCAGGTATACCATCTTTGCGGTGGATTGTTTACCGATATGGGCAAGTAAGACGAAGGTCAAATATTCAGATTTGTATGGGTGAGATTAATCATCCTCGGGTCCTACCACGGGAATGTCTATTGGCACTAAAGACAAGCAGGAGATAGTTGAATGAGTTTGACGAATTTCACATAGCCGCTGTTGGTTCTTCATTACCGTCTCTTGTCACTACATTGAGACATTCTGTATCTTTTTCAATATTCATTGTTGGTTGACATCTTGCAACCATAACACAAACAGCGTGGGTTGCTCACGAGATTATATGGAAATGTATCGGGCCCCCTTGTGCACTAGGCTTTGTTCACTACGAACACTCTAAAGGCTTTTTGTATTGCCTCATATCAGATTGGGTTACCAAGGACGTTTGAAGCACTGGAAGTCATTCTGGCCGTCTGGCATCTATAATTAAACTGATGCCGTATATGATTATTGTTTGAAGCGGCTACCTTTTTATTATGGCGATTCACATTATTGGCTCGCTCATTGGTAGAGCAGGAGTGAATATTATTGTCGGATAGTGAAGGGTCGATGTATTTGGTGACGGGTTGATAGATGTCGTGGAAGGAGGTAGTCGGGTTGGTGCAGAGAAGTTGTTCAAACATCTATAGTAAATTGAGCATAGACCAAGTATCCTAAGCAATGGAGTGTGGATGTTGTATCTTTACATGAGTTCCATCTGTGGAATGGATAAAAGTCACCGGTATCTACTATACAACAATGAAGAACAAATCTGTGTGTATCTAGAGGTCCTGTGTCCACGTATCTACTGCATAAAGACTTTTCTTTTCTTTTTTTTTCTGAAGTTACAAATAGTTTTTCTGTAGCAACAAATCATTCCATTGTAGCAAATCTGAATCTTTAAGTGCTAAGATCAAGAAAGAACAATTGGTGGATTGTGAGGAAGATTAATCAATAAAGAGATAAGTATTTCATACCCTTGAATAAAGTTCATGAATTTCTTATGTAGTTATTAATTCATGCAATAACATTGGGAATAGTGAATCATGTGTGCATTGGTATTTCTGAGATAGTTTAATTCTATGAACTATTAGTAATCTCTCTAAAATGCTTCAGGACGGATCGAGGAGCAAAAGAATGATGAGAGACTGCATAAGGAATTCAAGGGAAGAAGAGTTTGAGGCATCTGTGAGGAAGTCAGTAGGCTAAAGAAATGATATCAATGGAGTCACAACTTGCAGCCATGGGACCGAGTTGGTGGCACATAACTGGAGACATCTCTCGAAGAGGAAGAACCTATTCAGATTGTCATTGCGATCAGTTTCTTCGAAGAGGAGGAATTAACATTCAGGAGTCTAACAAACCAACAAGGGCAACCTTGGACAAGGAGGTCAGGAGGTTGATGCAAGAACTTGGAGCTTCAGAGGGAGTCACATCATCATGAAGATCTGTTGTAATGTATATTTCTCTGTGATGGATAAGTATGAGGTGAAAGCCCTTGTAGTGTATATTTCTCTGTGATGGAGAAGTATGAGGTGAAAGCCATTGTAGTGTATATTTCTCTGTGACAGAGAAATATGAGGTGAAAGCCCTTCTAGTGTATATTTCTCTGAGATGGAGAAATATGAGGTGAAAGCCCTTGTAGTGTATATTTCTCTGAGACGGAGAAATATGAGGTGAAAGTCCTTGTAGTGTATATTTCTCTAAGACGAAGAAATATGAGGTGAAAGTCCTTGTAGTGTATATTTCTCTAAGACGGAGAAATATGAGGTGAAAGCCCTTGTAGTGTATATTTCTCTGAGACGGAGAAATATGAGGTGCGAGCCCTTGTTCATCTCTAAGATTGAGATGAGACGTCATGTTGAGAGACAACATGATGACATCACGTTGAGACTCCGTGATAAAATTCTTTGTACTTGTGTTTTTCCACACATGGGAGTAGCCATGGTGGACGTCATGTTGAGAGACTCCATGACGACATCACATTGAGTGACTCTGTGATGGGGCACTTGTGCACATGTTCCTTTCCACTCATGGGAGTAGCCATGGTGGACGTCATGTTGAGTGACTCCATGACGATATCATGTTGAAAGACTTTGTGATGAACTCTTTTCCACAAATGGGTGTAGCCATTGTGGGTGTCATGACTTGATTATTTGGAAAGATATCTCCCTAGCTAAGAGGGAGTGTTGATGTTATAGTAGCAACGGGAGATTTCTTTCTCCTTCAAATTGAAAAATATAAAAATAATATTAAATGTTGAGGTGGACGTACTATTTAAATGATTAATTTTTCAAGGCCAGCTTGATGAAAAGTTGTCTCACTTTTGTATAGTCATCTCTTTTGTGAAATAGGCCGAGTCTCTATGGAAAGACGTCTTGATACATATATAAACAAGGCAATTTCCTCTTCATTGGTAATCTAATCTAATTCAAGTCAAGTTCGCATTCTTAAGGAGGAGTTCGCATCCTTACAGCAGATCGATACTTTGCTTCAAGGAGATCGATATTAAGGAGAAGTCATTATTGCTTATATATTTGCTTCTAGAGAGGTGCTATCTTTATTGCTTCAGATCGGCCTAGTGTGTGGCCAAGTTGTAAAGCAGATTTCTGCTCTTTTCAATCTAATATAAGAGATATATCTTTGGCTGGGTTTTTCTCCCTCGAGGAGGGTTTTCCCAGGGTATTTGTTGTGTCTTATTGTTCATAATTCTGTATTTCTGCTTATTTCACTTCTGATCCTAAAACTAACACAATGGACTCTATAAAAGAGGTAACCCATGATCCTCATAAAGTAAATTATGTGTATAAACAAAAATTTCTGAATCATACCTCTTTTCATGTTCACCCAAATCTGAATGTTCTCCTTCCTTGCTGACCTCAAGAGGCTCATCCCTTGCAAGCTCAACCTTAACACATTCTTCCCTTGGAAGAAATAGTGATCTAAGATATGATTCCCTTAGTTGCCTTGCATGATCTAGATGGTTACAACGCTCCTTGATCTCTTGCAAGTGTTGCTTAGTTTAGGAAGCCAACAACTTTGCTCTCCTAGCTCTTTGCAACCACCCTTCACACATATCTTGTGTCTTCTTCACATCTTCCCTAGTATGATATGCAAAATCAGAACTTTTGTGGCTTGGATCCACCATACATTCCTCGTTTTTGACACTCACATCTTGAGTGCCAACATTGGGGGATCCCTCAACACCATTCCCCACGTGTGACATAGCTGCAATCTCATGGTTATGCACAGAAATATGACTGCTGTCATAGAACAGAAAATCAAAACTTATGTTATACCTCTTTGTAGTGCCTTCAAGGGACTCAAACAAGTCTTCATCCTTTGCTAATTGCCCATCATCAAGTGCTGGTACAAGAGATGTCTTCAATGGAAAATCAACTGTGTCATGTGCCATAATTTTTGTCTCCTAGCTGCGAGCTACATATTTATGCGTGTAGGTCTCCATTATCTTCATGACTTCATCATGGGATCCTCTATGTCCTTCCTCCACTTCTTTTCTTCTCAAAGCATCCGAGTATATCTCACCAACTATGAGGAGATGATCTTTGTCGGCAAGTAAGTATAGGTAGTTTGACTTCACTACCACCAAAGCCTCCTTGAGTTTGTGCAAGTCATCGAGAGATATACCTCCTTCAAAATCTGCATGATTCCCTAGAGCCTTCCAACATAAACCTGCCATCAACTTATGAACATGATCAAAATGAGCTAGGGCTGCCACAATCTTACCTTCATTTGCCTTCAATTGCCCTTCCAAGTGATGTGACTTATGAGACCCAAAATCTCCATGCAACATTTCTGATTTGTCTTCAACATCACCTTCATAAATCTGATCAATCATCACTGATTTGGCACATCCTATGACGGCATGACCTTCTTCCTTGTGGTCATTATGAAGACACATGTACTCCTTATTAGTTGATGGACCCTCATCCTGCTGAAAGCATGTGAGAACAACTTCATCTTTTTAAGGTCTTGCATTCTTATCACTAGCTCTCAACATCTATCGTTCATCCTTGTATGTGAGTCCCATAGTTTCAAACCAATTCCAAGGTGTAATATCCATGACAAACCATACATTATCAAACTGTAGGACCTCCTTATTAGGCCATCCTTTAGTCTTTATGATCAGCTCTTCAACAAAATGTTTCTCATACAACTCCAATAGGTAGTCATAAAAAGCGATCATGTGCATGAAACAAGGACCATCAAACTTACTAGGAAATGACATGCCTTGTGTGTAGCTTTGTCTCATGAACATCCTTCCATGCACACCCTCATTGGTTGTTCCAAAAGTTGTATCATCTATCTAATAACTGAAATCTGCATTTTCATGTAAAAACCACCTCATAGGTGACTGTTTTACTGATTTGACATCTTGTTCATCTAATTTCTGTTTTGAAGCTAGAGCTGCATTGTAACAAGCCAGTTCCTTGAAAATAATGTTCTTTTCCACACATCCTTCCACATCATCTTTCTCAACCCTAAATCAAACTCTCTATCATGCAATGCAAAAGGGCTATGATCCAATATACCCAAGTCATTTTGCTCATCACATTCCTTGCCACCATGATGTAGAGATAATGTGGTGATGCTATGCTCAAGAGATGGGTCAATGGTAGTACCCATATCTTCATGTGGCTCATTACAAGGAAGTGATTCTTCTTTTATCACTTGGACATTTTCAACATGCTCTTCTTCAATGGCTGTTCTAGAAACTTGTTCACCTATAGGTTGATCAATGACTGTTGATTTAGAACCCTTGTTAAACTCCACATAGAGATTTCTAGATATTTCAGATGTGGATAAGTTGTTATAGAGCCTAGATTGTCTTGATAGGGAATCTCCATACCATTGCAAGCTACAAGCTAATCTCTGTTGTGACGGCATATATTCTTGTTGAAGATTATTCAGGATGTCCTTAACACTTGGCTGCTCACGCTTCTTTGATTCCCTCTTTTGCTTGCTAGTGTCCCTCCAATACTTCGTATAGCAACTGAAGGAGAGATCATTTCTAACCTCTTCTGGAAATGCAAGGTACCTTTCATGAGCAACCATTATATCATCAACAACTCCGAAACACATGATTCCAACTGCATCATACAATCTAACCCTCCAGGCTGGCAAGATCCAAGCTCTGATACCACTAAAATATCCCAACTAGGATATTCATGAATTATCTGATTTTTGAAAACCAAACTTTTGCCCTAATTACTCACTTAAATTTTTTTGCTAAAAACCCTAGTTGCTGATATAAAACTTCTGAGATGAAACAAGCATAAACAGCAACATAAACTCATCCATTTGGTTCAATGAAAATATGATGAACACATCTAATAATAAGTATGAATGTAACCAGCAATATATAGCACCAATTTGTCCACCCAAACCATGCAAATTCTGATTACAAGTTTATTCAGTGTTGCTGCTACAAAATCAGACCTATTACTTACGCAAGTTCACCACAAAAACGGGCTCCAAACATGTCCAGCAATGTACAATAGTTTGTTGATATGAAGAAACCCCACTTACAAGCCAAAACATGAAATGAATGATGACCTAAACTAACCCTAGCTGGCCAAACTTGCTCCAACTCACAAAAATGCAATGATGAATGCAAATATATGATAGAAATGTCTTCAAAACCCTACCACAAGGGTGCGCTGGCCTGCTGGTCTGAATGTAGGGTTTGCAACCATTGAAAACTTGTCAACAACCTCCAAACTTGCCAATTTCGCCCTTCCAAAATGAAATGCTCCTCTTACAACTTGGGCGCTCCTATCTAGGGTGAAACCCTAGGTCAATATAACACCAAATCTGCCCTCCTCAAGTCGCCTAGGCTGATATGAAAATCTGAGTATGAACATCTAGCATAAAACTCTGTTGAAGCACAAGTGAACCTCCGTTATGAAGTCCTTTGAAGAGCTAGGTTTTCGTCCAACTCCTCTATTATTCACAAGGGTTTTCGTACTTGGAATAGCGGCAATAAATGTTGATTTGAAAAAAGCAGAATAATTCCCATCATATGAAAACCTTCAAATGATAGTTTATATAGCAATCACTCCTTATTTCTCCAAATAGATCGGCCCAATTTGAGCGCCACCTTTCCAATTTTAATTTTTCTTTTTATTTAAATTTGTATCCCCTCAATCGGGCGCCAAACCCCAATTCAATTTATATTATTATTATTATTTTATTTTATTTATTATTATTATTTTTGCCCTCCTTATAACTCCCAAAGGGGTCACCCAGCCCTAAATAAAATATTAAAATAACTTTGGTGCCAAATTTTAAATTTAAATCTTATTTAACTTCCTTCCCTAGGGCACCAAAAATCATGATGATAAAATTGTAACATCCCCTGTCCTAATTTGCCCTAGACTTCACTTATTGGTTACCAATTAGTGCTAGGGTTTTAGCTTCTCAAATAAATGTCTTCTCTAATGAAGTCATTCTGGATTGGAACCTGCATTCACCATATGAACAACAATCCAACATACACGCACATATATTGTTAGCATTAACATCATGGTATAGCATTAACATCATGGTATCTAATTATAGAAATCATCACAAATGCAACCATTGTATACTAGGAAAACGCTTCGCCTATTGGAGTAAGCCAGCGGAGCTTATAGTGGTCTAGGCCTACCACCCCTCCATGGCCCTTCCCTTCTTTGGTCTAGGCGGACTTTAGTGGGACCTCCACCCATCCATGGCCTATCCCTGCTCCTTGCATTGGGAATAGGAGAATCTTAAGCGAGGTCTCTAGGCACCACTTTCTCAGGCCCTTCCTCCTGAGGAGGTTTTCAAACACACAATGCCTGGAGGAAGCCAGTGGAGCTTATAGTGGTCTAGACCTACCACGCCACCTCCATGGCCCTTCCCTTCTTTGGTCCGGGCGGACATGAGTGGGACCCTCTAGGCACCACTCTTTCTCGTGCCCTGCATTCTAAGGTGTTTTCAAAAAATCTAGCATATCACATATTCAATCACAAGATCATATACTAAAATATCTTATTATCCACAAGCACTGTGTATACATAAGTAAAACAATACTATATATGTGTGTTTGATGACAATGATTCTGCTGTGTTGGGGTGTAGTGGTTTCCTTTGTATTGCTGACCTATATCTTTCTCTCCTTTGATCGATCTATTCTTGTCACTCGGACAATATCGTTAGTGTAGATCAAGCAAATAAAAATCTATTATTCATATTCATATTAAAGAACCATGCTTACTTATAAGGTTCAATAATTGTTGCAAGCATCATTATTGCATAACCGAGAATAATGCAAAATATATATGTGTGTGTGTGTGTGTGTGTGTCTAAAACCATTATTGGACAATCGTAGATAATATCTATATATATTTTATATATATCCATCATTGTTTCTAATTGTCAATTCACAATAGTTTCTTATTTTTTTATTTATATATATATATAATATTAATTTACTAAATTCTGAGTTCATTAACTAAACTAATTATTTGAATGCAGAAGTACTCACCTGTTTCCTTAATATATTTATTAGATAATTATTTGAATTTCAGAGAATACTTACAGTTAGTTATATGCTCAGATTTTCTTTTATTTTCCTCCTCTATTCTATGTTTACCTTCCTGAGATCTGCGTGTATTCTCTTGGCTGCTTTTAATACTCAGAAAAATAGATATTTCTGAATCCTTTTCTATCCTTCCTCATTCGATGCCTTTCTTCTTATTTTTTCCCCAGATTTATGACAGAGTATTGTATTCATTCCCACCACTTGATCCAATGCCTTTGGTCTTGATTTAATTCTCCTTTTATAGCCCCATCACCAAGAGTCTTCCCCTTGATTTGGGACATGCCATTTAGTTAAGTCTAATGTCTTTATCATAATCTATTTTTGTTCCCAGTTTGCTGCCATATGAACCGTTGCCTTTACTAAAACATAATGTAGGAATTTTAGGAATCAATGCCTCCTTTAGGGAATCAATGCCTCCTCTAGGGATAGATATAAGAAATCTGTAGTTTTTATTTGTTTATTTAATTTGTCATCAATCAGATTAGAGACTGTAATTATTATTTGTTTATTAGTTATCAGCATTTTTTTTATTATTATTTTCTTTTACATATTTTATATTAACATATTTATAAATTGAATTTATAATAAGTATATTTATTGTTTTATATCTATGCTTTGATATTTATGGCATTATATTATAATGATTATTATTATAATAATATTTTTATTATTATTTTATTTATTTATTTGTATTCTTGTAATGTCCCCTTTTTCTGCATGATCATGTTGGATGGTGGTTAGCCTATTTCTCAGACTCTCGTAGGCTAACAGGTTGGGTTAGAGGGTCAGTGGCATTATTTGATGAGTTTTGTGGTTCTGGGTTGAACCGGTGTTGGATCCGGTAGGTGTTGGCATTGAGGAGTTCCGCGACTTCGGCGGCCGCGGGATTATCCTGAGTTTTGAGCGAGTTATGGAATTTTAAGTGATTAAGTTAATTATTTAACTTAATGTTTTTTTATTAAAGTCACATCGACTTTAATATATTTAATATCACTTAAAAATGTTCAAAAGGAGATTTAATATTTTAATGACATAAAATATTAAAAAGGTGCGCTCAAGTATTAAGTGAAAACTATTGAAAAGACTTAATACAATATTAAAAGATTTTAATGAGTGAAAAAGGCGTATTTTTCTTGAAATGCGTGCCATTTGGGTATAAAGCATTTCTCTGGCAAATGAAACTCATCTTTGACAATTTCACTTTGCCTTGTGCCATTTTTATTGTGCATTCTCCTGTGACCAGGGTTTGAACATTATTTCCATTGAGGAACGATAACTCTTCAGTGTTGAGTGCTTTTGAGGCTGTGAAAGATCAGCTGAATCAGTACAGTTGAGAGCTTCACACAGAGGTTCTACAGATACAGACAGAGGTTTTACATATTCAGATTTTCTTGTTATTTGCAAATAAATGAGGGTTTCTTCTTGGTGGCGCATCCTTCTTCAGAGTCAGAGGCCTCCAGCAGAGATTCTTTGCATTCTTTCCTTGGCCGTACATTTACCTTGGTTTTTGTGCCTCTCTGGAAAAGGCGTGTGAAGGGTTTTAGAGAAACGCCTTCCCTTTGGTTCATTTCAGTGCTTCATCTTTGGCGTCTTGCATTTCCAGAGCCTTGTACCACGTTTCTGAGTGGGAGAAGTTAGATCTGGAGCTTGGGCGAGCCTATATGCTTGATTTCACCATTTCCGGCTGTCAATCTGGCAACTTCTTTATTTAAATAATCTGGAGCTATTTTGGTATGTGTATCACTTGCATTCTATTTGTCTCAATAAAATAATGCAATCTACACTCTCTTTCTGAAGCAAATAGTGTTTATTTTCATTTTATGAGCAATTATGATGTGCGCCCCTTCTCTTCTGTCTATCAAACATTCTCTAAAAAATTAAATAACACAAAGACTTAAGAAAATTGGGGTTTGAAGCTGAGAGCCAGCAGGGCTCATCACAGTGGTATCAGAGCTCTCATCCTGCCAGCTTGTGGGGTTTGAGAAATTTATGAAGTCACACAAAGAGGGTTTTGGCAAATTCTATTCCAGAGGGGGTCCTAGAAATCAGAGAGGTGATCAAAATCCTTTCCCACCATTTCTGTTTGAAGAACAGGAGGAGGAAATAGACTTGGATAATATGGCGAACAAGGTAGGAGAAAGTTCTCATAGGAATCCTTGGGATGATGAGGACAGAGAAGCTAAAGACGTGCTCAGAGGTATGGTTGCAGGCCAAGAATAGGTGGCGACTATTCTTCAACAACTCAGCACAAATGTCCAAAATTTGACAATTAATAGGGCTCATAGTTTGGATCCAGATCGTGATGGCAGTATTCACAGAGAGCCTCAGAGAGTCATAGCTCCAGCACGCACCTTTGAGAGAGCTACATGTCCTACTTTTACCAGAGATGATGCTGAGGAAGTGGACGAAGTTGAACAGGGTGGTGAAATAAATTTTGCTGATAACATCATGACTATGTATGATGAATGGGATGCATTGCCTCTGAGAGTTAAGGAGCACCTTAACTTCGATCGATTCATGAGCCAGAAGAGAGAGTATAACCGTAACAGGAATGACAGGAGGCCTAAAAACAAGCAAAGTGATCTCAGACAGGCTACCAACAAACTAACCTTAGTTCACTATGATGGCAGTGGTAGAGTTACAGCACGTGCCTGGGTGAGTAAGTTGGATACATTCCTGACACTACGTCCTATGCCAGAAGAAGATGCTATACGATTTGCAGCTCTCCACCTTGATGGCGTAGCACATGACTGGTGGATTCATGGCATGGCTACACTACACCATGATAGGATTACCTCGTACCAGGAGTTCACTGATAGGCTGGTAGAGAGGTTTGATAGACGTGATCCCGAGCTATTCTTCAGAGACCTTGCTCTTGCTCAGTTGAAGCAGTTGGGTAGCTTGGAGTCTTATATTGGTGAGTTCCAAAAGCTCTCGGTTATGGTTACCAGAATCTCAGAGAGGAGACTTGTCATTCTATTTGTAGAAGGTCTCCATGAGCCAATGAAAGGTTGGATCAAGGCATTCGATCCACCTACCCTGCATGAAGCTATGAGAAAAGCTCGTAGCATGGAACTTACAGCTTCACGTGGTAAGTTCACTTCAAATGCAGAAGCATCTTCATCCTACAGTGATAGCAAATCAGAACCTAAGGAATCAGAAAAGATTGATGAAAAGAGGAAGTTTGCAGCTCCTTTGGACCGAGAGACAATAAATGATTTGCGTAGGAGGAAGCTATGTTTCTATTGCAAAGCTCCTTATGACCAAAACCACAATTGTCCTCTTAAGCCTAAGGGTTCAAATAGACAAATGGAGTGGTTTTATGAGGGTGATGACATTGCTGATTTAACAGACCAGCAAGCTGGTTTTAAGGATGGGAGTATGCGATCTATCATTCTCGTCAACGCAAAAGGTGAGAAGATAGAACCGAAGATTCTAGAGGAGGAGCATGAGATGATTCAGGAGGATTATCATTTTGATTCTAGTCCCATGGGATCAGAGGTGTTTGAATGGGATCAGTACAGTTATGAGGCTCAGTTTGTACAAAATCCTCTTTATGAGGCGGATGCTACATCTTCTTGTGATAATCCGCTCTTTGAGGTGGATGTTGATTCTACTCTTGACCCTGATTTAGGCAAGAGCGTTGATCATAGTATTGGAGATTCTGTCAGTGCGTCGAGATTTCAGACAGAGCTCATTGAGGAGATTTCCAGTGAGTACATGGTCAGGAGTGTACACAGTTTCACTTTCAGTCATCATGTACATGACCTGTTTCAGATGCACAATTCTGATATGCACGTGTTAGACATGTTGGATGATAGCATATCTTGTGCGGTTTTAGGGAGCAAGTGTTGTCAGCCGTTTGACTTGCTTTCTTATGAGTTCCTCTCTCCTGTGACAAATGGTGTTGAGATTGACAGGGTACAGCATGATGATCCAGTTGATCAGATTTGGGAGTTACAAGAGACAGTTGATGACAGTAGGGACATTTCACGGCACTATCCTTGGGATCCTGGTGGAGTGGTTAATTCTTCGCTGTTGAGATTGCTTGCGGACAAGCAATTTCTGGGAGGGCGGACTGTAATGTCCCCTTTTTCTGCATGATCATGTTGGATGGTGGTTAGCCTATTTCTCAGACTCTCGTAGGCTAACAGGTTGGGTTAGAGGGTCAGTGGCATTATTTGATGAGTTTTGTCGTTCTCAGTTCAGAACCCAATGACTGGATCACAGCAGGTGTTGGCATTTCAGGAGTCCACAGCTTCTGACGGCACAGGATTATGTGGAGTTTTGAGCGAGTTATGAATTTTTAAGTGATTGAGTTAATTATTTAACTTAATTTTTAAGTGATTGAGTTAATTATTTAACTTAATGCCTTTTATTAAAGTCACATCGACTTTAATACATTTTTATATCACTTAAAATATTCTAAAAGGTGATTTAATATTTTAATGACTTAAAATATTAAAGTGCGCTCAAGTATTAAGTCTTGACTATTGAAAATGACTTAATAAAATATTAAAAGATTTAAATGATTGCAAAAGGGCGTATCTTCTTGGAAATGTGTGCCATTTGGGTATAAAGCAATCTTTGGCAATGAGAAACTCACCTTTTGATATTTTGACTTTGCCTTGTGCTATTTCCTGTGCATTCTCCTGTGATCAGGGTTTGAACAAACTGCCATTGAAGAACGATACCTCTTCAGTGTGAGCACTCTTGAGATTGTGAAAGATCAATTGAATCAGTGCATGTTGAGAGCTTCATCCAGAGGTTCTACAGAGTCAGACAGAGGATTATTATTTGGGTTTTCAGTTCAGAAGAGGGTTTCTTCATCTTGAGGCGTCCTCTCCAGCAATTCTCCAGCTTTCATCTTGGTTTCTTCAATAGTTGACTTGGGCCGTACTTTTACCTTGGGTTTTGTGCATTACTGGAAAAGGCGTGTGAAGGAAGTTAGTGAAACGCCTTCTTCCTTTCTCTTTTCTGTGCTTCTACCTTGGCGTCTACCTCTACCAGGGCATTGTACCTCGTTTTGGAGTGGGAGAAGTCAGATCTGGAGATTTGGCGTGCTATTTTGCTTGATTTCACCATTTCCGGCTGTCAAACTAGCAATTTCTTTAATTAAATAATCTGGAGATATCCTAGTATGTGTATCATTTGCAATCTATTTGTCACAGTAAAATAATGCAATCTACACTTTCATTCTGAAGCAAATAGTGTTAATTTACATTTTATGAGCATTTATGATGTGCGCCCCTTCTCTTCTGTTTATCAAACATTCTCTAAAAAATTAAATAACACCTAAAGACTTAAGAAAAATTGGTTTTGAGTTGAGGCTGTAGGGCTCATCACAATTTTGCCCAATGTTGACCCATCCATGATAATAGAGCAGCCTAATTTCACTTATCTTACCTTTGTATCTTCCATCAACAAATTAACTTGAGGGTTTTTTCTAAAATGGAAGTTCTCAATTTTGTTTATTTAGGAGGTACATAAGATGAACTTACTTTGCATTGCCTCAGAGAATGCCTTGTAGAAAGAAGACTGAGCAACATGAATGGGATACAATTGGAAAATTAGAGCTTGCAAATAACATCATCTACCTTATTACATGCCTGTGCATTAAACAATTCTGTATCTGGGTTTTTTCTCATGGCCCTCATTTTTCCCTTGTATGAACCCTTTGTCGAATGCACTTGACAAGTTGGAACCCAGAGATCTAAAGAAATCTCCCTATAATCATGCCTGGAAGAAGTCCTAGACAAAGCGGTGAAGCTTGTAGATCCAACAGGAATAGAATGGTCTTGACAATACAACCTTTGTATTTCAGCACTCAGCACTCTACTCAAGTTTAAGCTTATTACAAACACCAATACCATGACCTGGCAGATGCAATCAATGTCCACTAAGCCTAGTAATGGTACCTGTCCAATCAATCCTGCCAAAATAGCATTTCAGATGGCATCAATTGGTGTGCACTATGCTTAGTAATGCTACCCTTCCAATCAATTCTGCCAAAATAGCATTTTCAGTGGCAGCTTCCATAAATTATTTCCCCTAATTTGTCAAGAATCTTTCCTAAACAAACCCTTGCAGCAGTTTGGAAATAATTTAGGGGAAAATAATCTTGCAGCATGTTGGATTGTGCTTCCCCAACAAACCCTATGGATTTATTAACTTGTTCCGTTTCCATTGGGCACTCACTATTTGGAAATGGGAGACACTTAGTTTTAATTGTTTAATTTATGAAGTGATTTATGAAGTGTGAGTTATGCATGCATTGTTCAATTTACGAAGTCTGAGTTATGCATGCAATAAAACAATAGATTCCGGAAAGAAAATTAAAATGTTTAACATGCCTTTTCAGTTTACCTAGATTGATATAATGTTCATATTTTTAAAAATACAGTATCAGTGTATATGTTTTTCAGCACAATCGATCTACATTTCTTTTTCGTTATTTTTTCAAGCACAATATCAGCCTACATAGAGGAGTTTATATGCTCTTTGATAAGTAGTTGGCTGAATTGTTAGAGATCTATTACATCTAATGAGACTTCCAAGTTCCTTTCAGGGTTCTGAAGCTCCTTTGCTGAGTTTCTTTTCA